>LR812521.1:60901345-60917689 GCA_903798195.1 Danio kyathit | reverse complement strand
GTATATTTCTATATATATATATATATATATATATATATATATATATATATATATATATATATATATATATATATTCAAGTTCTGATCGGGAGGTAGCATCCAATTCCAATCGAGTATGAAACTGCGTGATCGTGCCTGATTTCCGATTACGTGATCGGATCTGGACATCCCTAGTATAAGGTTATCACATGTGTTAAAGTTTAAGCTACTGTTATCAGCATCCTACACAAGGTTAACATTTGAGCTAGTAAAAAAACAAGCTAGTAGGAACTTACTGTAAGGAGCAATTGTCTGCATCTTCTCCCAGACCTTGTACTTCAGATTCCCAAGATATTTCGATTCATCCACCAAACATCCTGATATGCATTCTGGATCCTGCAATGTGCTCCATGTGCTACAAAGACAGATACATGTGTATTTTTATGATTACAATTATTATTACTATATATTACTAAGAAAGAAAGAAAGAAAGAAAGAAAGAAAATAAATATGGCACAATATGCAGATCTAAACGTAAAGTGATGCTCATCATTCATTTCACAACCATGACTGTTTAGTTTAATACACCAGGGATTTTTTTTTTTGCACTCTTGTCTTGAATCTGTGTTTAGAACCTGATGGATTCGGTTTTTTGTTTTCCAATCCGTCTCAGCAAGGATCAACGTTTATCGTTTATTTCTCATTATTCTTTTTCTTTATTAAAATGATTATTTGAATCAGTATTTAATCGTGAGATGATTTTGACTAATGAATAAAGTTAACACGTTGCTTAATATAAGAATGTCCAGTGTATTTGTCTGTCTCTTTGTAACTCTATTTCACGGAGACCTCTTGAATGGAACTGAAGGGCCTGATGACTGGAAACAACTGTTTTTCTATTTCCATTGCTATGTGCTAATGCTGTCCTAAGTGATTTTGATATTATTATTATTATTATTATTATTATTATTATTATTATTATCCTTATTTGTTAATTCTGTTTAAAGAGATTTTCCTTTTCATGCTAGATAGACTTTGTGTAGTGAGAATATAGCAGCCTGAATGTTGATTATACCAGTTTTGAACCAGTTTGACAAGACAGCTGAGGATACAACAAAACAACCTTGAGCTTTTTAAACAGATTGTTCTCTTGCTGTGTATATGAGTCTGAGGGGTCAGCTCTACAGGTCTGGCGTCAGCTTTGAATAGCCCATGGTTGACCTGACCCAAGAACCATGTCTCCATCCATATCTGTACTAAGATACAATTCCGCATTAACATTAGGGTTGGGCGATGTAGACCAATTTGGCATCGTACAATGTCTAATGTGAAACAATGCAATGGACGATGGCATCGGTGAATTAATTATTTATAAATAATTAATTCATTACGAATTAATTATTTGTAGCCTACCGTTTCAACTACCTGATCCGCATGGTCTTTGTTTTACCCATAACCAAATCATAAATAAATAAAGATAAGTTACACACAAATTACCACCTGTCAATCACTTTTTTTGCAGGACTCTGTCATGAATAGGCAGAGTGATCTGTGTCGTTATAATGGCGTCGACAAACTTGGTTGGTAAACCAGGTGCACAACCAACAGTATCTGAGATTATTGCTAAAATGACTAAGTACAAGCGTGAAAGCGAAAGATTGAAGCAGTGTACTGACGCTGTGGCACGTTACCTGATAGATTCAAAAGACAGAAGACAAGATTAATTAAACATCATGTTTAACAACTATAATGAGATGAGATCCAGCGGTACATCCATGCAGTACTTACCCCTCTATTGTAGCTTTGAAGTTCTGTAAAGAATAACAAAAAAGTGAGTGGATGAAAACGAGAGCATTTTATTCCAACAGATAGACAATATTCTGACCTGCAGCAGTGTTAAATCCTCAGCTTTTAGCGTTTGCTCCATTGTGCTGATTATTTCAGTGAGAGATTCAATACTCCGTGTGTAATCTTCATCTCTGCTCTTCACAGCCGTGACACGCTGCTCTTCCTCCTCCTTCAGTGCTGACAGCCTGCGCTCTTCCTCCCCATAAAGAAACTGATGAAGCTTGAGAAACTCTTCCTTCATTAGTCTCTCGACTCGCTGGGCCTGCGTCTGATAGAAGTGATGGACAATAAACTACTGACCACACTTTAATAGAAGTCACACATATCTGATGGAGTAAATGCTATATTTACTTTAATGTGCTCCAAGGTAAAGGCTGCAGACTGTCTTGCTTTATTGAATACTTCCAGCTTTTGTTGAAGAACCATAATGGCAGAAGAGATTTTATCCTGTAAATAAAAGAAACCAATGGTATTTTCCTAAATGGAACAACGCGTCTCTGCAGCAGAATCCAGTGTACACATAATTACTGTACCTTCCCAGCAGAGACAAGACATTGCAGTTTTTCTCCATTGGTTTGGCTCAGTTCTTAAAACAGGAATTACATTCTCAACACTCTAAGATTGTTTTGCAAAACAGTCTTACAGTTCAGCACAACACTATAGCTCACTCGCAAAAGCTGAAATCTTTCCCAAAACTGTTTGTTCATGTGTCAAAATTAAATTTCCTTCTCATTTAAACAGTCAGTGCCCCCAAAATCCTTTGTCCCTTTGGCATTTGTGTAAGCACTGCAAGTCTAAATGTTTAGATGTTTTGTTACTATGACAGAGGACCATTGAAATATCCCTCATGTCCACCTTTCAGTTCCAGTTTTTGAAAATGGTTACTGAACTGTTTTTTTTTTGTCTTTTGACAGAATGCAATTGTGTAAAAAACTTAATAAAATAAATTGATAAGACTTTAAGGTCACACTTTATTTTGATGGTCCGTTAGTTGAATTTAAGATACATTGCAACTAATTCTCAGTAGATTATAAGTAGGTTGTTAGGTTGGGGTTAGAGTTGGGGTTGGGGTTAGGTTTAGAGTAAGTTGATGTGTACTTGCAAAGTTTCTTATAGTCAGTTAAATGTCTGTTGAAGGATTGTAAATGTCAGTATCAACAGATATTAAACTGAGAGTCTACTAATACTCAAATGGACCATCAAAATTAAGTGTTACCGACTTTAAAAATGATAAGAAATAAGGATTTTCAGTCTGATTTTACGAGGAAATGTAACTATTTTACAGTTTGTCAGTTCAGTGGCTAATTCGTACGTGTTTAGTCATACGAAAATGTACAATTTTAAAAAGGAGGTGTGGCACCTAACCCCACCCCTAAACCCAACCATCATTGGGGGATAAGCAAATCATACTAAATTGTATGAATGAGATCATACAAATTCATTCGAATTAGCCACTAAATCAAAAAGTTACGAATTGCCATGAGATAGTGTTGGGATTTTAGGTTAAGAGTAGCCTCCAAGGTTTGCCATCGTACTGTACATTGCACTCATACTGCCAATGAAATTGTAACTATTATCAATCACACATAAAGTAATTACAGTTTTTCTCATTTGCTAAGACACGCTCAGTGAAATAGGATTCACTTGATCTTCATCATCACTATCTCATCAGAGCAGAAGACATGTCTTGCAAATGTGTAAACTCTTTCTCATTGGATTGACACATTTCCCCCAACATTTTTCAAAACAGTTAACACGGATGTTATTCAAGCAGTCCAAAATCCATTGTTTTAGTTATGGTAACCAAACAGAAATCATCTATTCCTAACCATTAGAAACTACCAAGATCAGTATGAAATCACTGAACCACTGGTTTGACACACCTTCACACAAATCTTCAATTAGCAATCAGTCCACAAACCTTATAAAAACAGTGGAAGGTCTGTGTTGTTCTTTGCCAGCATGGATGAAGAAGGTCAATAGTGGCTTATACTCACAATAGATTTGACTGTATGTTCTTTACATGTGTTTTCTCTAATATTTACAGTATTTTATTACTTTTGTCTGTTTTGTTTTTTACAGTAACAGTATTTCAGTTTTCAGCCACAGTTTGAAAAAATGTCATGAATTCATTATAAATTTACTGTAATCAAAACATTTCTTATTCTGGATCCAATTCTTGCAAAAAGGCCAATTTGACAGCCCAAGTAGAAAGACAACAAATCGTCACCTTGGAATTATAGGGTTCTGGCTGCGTTCTGACTGATTTTGAGATATTGAGCTTAAAAGTTTTTGCATTCCATAGCAAACAGTACGTGTGTGACAGTTGTTTTTTACTGTAAACAAAAAGTCTCAAATTGCAAACAACTTATAGAAAAACATCCCATAATGTAAATAAGTTGTCATTTACCGTTTTTCTCCATTGGTTTGGCTCATTTCTTGAAACAGGAATTACATTCTTAATAATCTAAGATTGTTTTGCAAAACAGTCTTACAGTTCAGCAAAACACTATAGCTCACTGGCAAAAGCTCATATCTTTCCCAAAACTGTTCGTTCATATGTCAAAACTAAATTTCCTTCTCATTTAAACAGTCAGTGCCCCCAAAATCCTTTGTCCCTTTGGCATTGCGTAAGCACTGCAAGTCTAAATGGAGGACCATTGAAATATCCATTGAAATATCCCTCATGTCCACCTTTCAGTCTTAGCCCAGTTTTTGAAAATGGTTACTGAATTGTTTTTTTGTGTTTTGACAGAATGCAATTGCGTAAAAAACTAAATAAAATAAATTAAGATTTAAAAAATTATAAGAAATAAGCATTTTCATGATCTCACAAGGAAATGTAACTATTTTATGTTTTGTCAGTTCAGTGGCTAATTTGTACGTTTTCAGTTTTTAAAAGAAGGCGTGGCACCCAACCACACTCCTAAACCCAATCATCATTGGGGGATAAGCAAATCATACTAAATTTTATGAATGAGATCATTCAAATTGCCGTGAGATAGTGTTGGATTTTTAGGTTAGAAGTAGCCTCCAAGGTTTATCATACTGCTAATGAAATTGTAACTATTATCAAACACACACATAAAGTAATTAACATACATCAGAATAAAAAAGGTACCGTATACAGCAATATACTGTAATATAAACACACAAACAAAAAACAATGAAAATGATATGCAGCCTATCTTGATTGGTCATCTGAGATGTGTGAAATTCCTCCTTTGTTGGTCAAGTTCTAGTTTCACCTGACTGCCAGTTGCTGTAATAAATGTATCAAATGTTCCACAGATTCATATATAATATTCATGGTATTATGTTCTTGACTAATTTTGAAAATTGAACAGACTATTGTGCATGTGATGACTTATACAATGAAATGACGCTGACACGTTTTGGAGCGAACAAACATTGAACTGAGAATCAACAATCAATTTAGATCAACTAGATCAATTCACTTGGAAATTGTGCTAAATGTAGGCTACCTGTACTTAATCATTTGCAATTTGATGAAATGAATGAGAAAAATCAATTCTGTTGTGAACAATTGTCAAGTGGTTTGGAGGTTTGTCCATGTTGTTTTGAGAATGTAATTCCAGTTTCAAGAAATGAGCCAAACCAATGGTGAAAAACTGTAACATACATCAGAATAAAAAAGGTACTGTATACTGCATAATAAACACACAAACATAAAACAATGAAAATGATATGCAGCCTACAGTGCTTGATTGGTCATCTGAGATGTGTGAAATTCCTCCTTTGTTGGTCAAGTTCTAGTTTCACCTGACTGCCAGTTGCTGTAATAAATGTATCAAATGTTCCACAGATTCATATATGATATTCAGGGTATTATGTTCTTGACTAATTTTGAAAATTGAACAGACTATTGTGCATGTGATGACTTATACAATGAAATGACGCTGACACGTTTTGGAGCGAACAAACATTGAACTGAGAATCAACAATCAATTTAGATCAACTAGATCAATTCACTTGGAAATTGTGCTAAATGTAGGCTACCTGTACTTAATCATTTGCAATTTGATGAAATGAATGAGAAAAATCAATTCTGTTGTGAAGAATTGTCAAGTGGTTTGGAGGTTTGTCCATGTTGTTTTGAGAATGTAATTCCAGTTTCAAGAAATGAGCCAAACCAATGGTGAAAAACTGTAACATACATCAGAATAAAAAAGGTACTGTATACTGCATAATAAACACACAAACATAAAACAATGAAAATGATATGCAGCCTACAGTGCTTGATTGGTCATCTGAGATGTGTGAAATTCCTCCTTTGTTGGTCAAGTTCTAGTTTCACCTGACTGCCAGTTGCTGTAATAAATGTATCAAATGTTCCACAGATTCATATATGATATTCAGGGTATTATGTTCTTGACTAATTTTGAAAATTGAACAGACTATTGTGCATGTGATGACTTATACAATGAAATGACGCTGACACATTTTGGAGCGAACAAACATTGAACTGAGAATCAACAATCAGTTTAGATTAACTAGATCTATTCACTTGGAAATTGTGCAAATTGTAGGCTAGATGTACTTAATCATTTGCAAAGATGTACTTAGACATTTGCAATTTGATGAAATGAATGAGATAATCAATTCTGTTGTGAACAATTGCCAAGTGGTTTGGAGGTTTGTCCATGTTGTTTTGAGAATGTAATTCCTGTTTCAAGAAATGGGCCAATCCAAAGGAGAAAAACTGTAATATTAGATTAGATTTAGCTCGCTAGTGTCTAAGGACAATGTTATTTTGACGTTCAATGACGACGTGAAATTACGTTGATATTTTGTTGATTTTAGGTTGTGCTGGAAAGAGACCAAAATCCAACATCGAGGGCAACATCTTAAACCAACATCATATTGCTGTCAAATACTGAAATTTATTTGTCAGGTATGGCAACCAAAAATCCAACGTCTAATAGACATCATATTGGTAACGTCCATACAACATCAAGCTGTAACATCATTAGACATCATTAGACAAATGATATTTTGTTGTTTTAAGATTGGGTTGGAAAGTAACTAAAATGTAACGTCTGTCCGAAGTTGGACATTGAAGTCTGCCTGACACTGTGTTCTGACATCAATCCGATTTTCATTACCTAACAAAATACAACATCCCACGTCATTGGGGTACAACGTCAATCTGACATCATATTGACGTCCTGTGCCTGCTAGGTTAGCTAACGGATAGTTCAAAAATTAAAAATTACAGTTAATTTTTTCACCCTCATGCCATCAAAGATGCAGGGGATGTTTTTTCTTCAGTAGAAACTTAAAGAGGATTATTAATTGAATCCATGGTCCTTGTTGATTTGCATAATGTAAGTTGATGGTCACCCAATTTTGAGAATAGAATTAAACACATACAAATAAATCCTCAATGCTCTTGATGATACACTGAGGTCTTATGAAGCAAAACGCTTAGTCTGTAAAATAAATGTTATGTTATTTATATTATTATTTAATTAGTCCGCAGCCTGGGCAAACAGTTGTTGGTAACATATGCGCAAGCACATGGCTGTGAGGTGACAAGAGAGTGAGAATTCACATTTTGCCAAAATGGTTCTAAACTGTGATTGTAAATTACGCTTGTATGCATGACTCCATTCTGGTAAATTATCTTGTGTCTGAGTGCATGTTCGTGCATACGTCATTAAGCGAAAAAAGATTTTTATGTTCACTTGAGGTGGTTTTGAAATGCATTTGCCGAGTTAACTCTGACATAGCAAACATTACACCCACATGACTACAGGGAGTGCAGAATTATTAGGCAAATGGGTATTTTGACCACATCATCCTCTTTATGCATGTTGTCTTACTCCAAGCTGTATAGGCTCAAAAGCCTAGTACCAATTAAGCATATTAGGTGATGTGCATCCATCACACGCGTCCAAGTACTCCACAGCGTGGCTGGCAAGAAAGGGTCTAAAAGAAGAAAAACTAATGACATGGCCTCCTTGTTCACCTGAACTGAACCCCATTGAGAACCTGTGGTCCATCATCAAATGTGAGATTTACAAGGAGGGAAAACAGTACACCTCTCTGAACAGGATCTGGGAGGCTGTGGTTGCTGCTGTGGCTGTGGTTGTTGATGGTGAACAGATCAAAACACTGACAGAATCCATGGATGGCAGGCTTTTGAGTGTCCTTGCAAAGAAAGGTGGCTATATTGGTCACTGATTTGTTTTTGTTTTGTTTTTGAATGTCAGAAATGTATGTTTGTGAATGTTGAGATGTTATATTGGTTTCACTGGTGAAAATAAATAATTGAAATGGGTATATATTTGTTTTTTGTTAAGTTGCCTAATAATTATGCACAGTAATAGTCACCTGCACACACAGATATCCTCCTAAAATAGCTCAAACTAAAAACAAACTAAAAACTACTTCCAAAAATATTCAGCTTTGATATTAATGAGTTTTTTGGGTTCATTGAGAACATGATTGTTGTTTAATAATAAAATTAATCCTCAAAAATACAACTTGCCTAATAATTCTGCACTCCCTGTATATACAAAGACTATAGAATACACAAGACATGTCACTTGTATAGTTTTGAATGGGGAAAAGTCAATATGGCGAATGAAGCCCCACGTTCTAGTACAAGAACCAATCAGTGATTGCTATAGACTGACATTTCTCCAGGGGAGGGACTGGGACCAATTTCCGAAATTTTGTGTGCATAGCTCAAATGTTTAGAAATGAAACTAAAGACACAGTTGTTGTTTAATGTAATTGTTTCATAATATAAAATGTAATTGTAAGCTTGGCAAGCAATTTTGGAGAACTTGATGTTTCCCCAGTCAAACAGAATCCCTGAGCATACTGCCCGAGAGGCGTTTCAAAGATGGTCGCTGAGTGAAATCACTTGCCTTAAAAGGACTTTGGTATTGACCTAATCCTACAATGCGAAAGTGCGCTCATTTTTTTGCGATTGTTTTAGAATTTCCTATTCAGCTGCCTATGGGAGAAATGACTAATATTAAACGGCAGGTAACGATCAAACTACTTGCTCTACAAACAAGTGTGTTCATGACTATACAAAAAAGTTGAATAATACAATAATAAAATGTCAGTTTGCAACATCAAGCAGCATAGCGAGTGTGTTTTTAACATCTAAAAATCAATGCAAGTAAATGAGACCAGAAATCGTGAGCCAAAAAGATTCCAATGGCTGTACCCGCTCATAAGAATAAGGTCAATTTACTATAATATACTTGCCTTGTTTACTGTTGGTTGCTAGGTTACCAATACTACAGTCAGCAGCTCTAATAACTTGATGGAAATGCACCTAATTCACATTTGGGATTTTTTTATAATACAAAAGGTAACCTTTGACTGCCATTATAAGAATCATCAAGGACCACAGAGACAGTTACAAATTTTTAATGTTCTACTGAAGAAAAAATCTTGGATGACTTGAGGGAGAGTATAGTAACAGGAAATGTAATTTTTAAAGTATCTGTTTGGCTACTTTAAAATTAGATTATTCACAAATATACTCTCCACATGGCTATATATATATATATATTATATATATATATATATATATATATATATATATATATATATTATATATATATATATATATATATATATATATATATATATATATATATATATATATATATATATAATATATAATATATATATATATATATATATATATATATATATATATATATATATATAAATATATATATATATATATATTCTTTACTCCGATACATTTGTGATGTAAAATGGAATTATTGGTTGCATTTCATATGACATTTAATTTTTTTCTGAAGCAGTTCATCTCTTGTTTCCTTTCTGACAAGGAAATAACAGGCTAGGCTAGTACTGACACCTTGTGGACAAACTCAGTAGCAAAAACAATTCAATGTGCATACAGTATCTGAGCTAGCCATACATTGCATTATGATATACACACACAATTTAGCTTAAAAGCTGAAGCATACCTTGGCCTTGTCAACAAAGCCTCATGTAATAACATACGATAGTAATGTATAGTAAATACTATGATTTCTTTGAACCATGTACTATGGTAAAGTATACTTGAATTAATCTGTTGTAATAATTCTATAGTTGCTTTAGAAATACACTTATAGCAACATAAACAAATTACCAAATTAAGTTTTTACAACAGTAAATGTTATTCTAAAATACACCATTGTAGCAAAAACTAAAGTATACTACAGTATTTGTTTATGTTCAACAGTTTTTATAGTTAATACTACAGTATGCTGTAGCCTTTATTAAAAAAGCAGTAAATGCCATATTCAGTATGATACATTTTACTATGGGTGAAAAGCACTATAGTATTTAGTATAAATTACTATAGTATTTTTCATGTGTGGTGTAAGTGAATTAACAGGTGCTGAATTGCCTTGACTTATTAAGGTTTTAGGTATAGTTAATAAAGCAATAAGTTCAATGGAGCCTTTCACATGGCGTATTGCTTTTTAAAAACAGTTATTCCATATTTAGCAAGATTTTACAAAATAAGAAAGCTAATAAAAGACATTCTTTGGCTCTGTGAAATGGTCTCCAAGCAACAATAATGGGTATGTTTGGAGAGTATTATAAAACTGATCTGAATGCAGGTTTAACAATCAGAATTGAAGAAAGGAACAATCTGTTGATGTGTTGAAATATTTGATTCTGAAAATTGTTTAATGCACTGGTAGTTCCAGGCATTTTTGTTCACAGTTCAAAATAATTTGCTTCCCTCAACAGGCCCATAGCCAGCCTGGTGAAAAGGCTAGTTCTCTTTTTTCTTAAAAGGTGAACCATTATGAGGCAGTTATTCCCCTTATTTTCTATGTAATTGAGAAGTTTTACTAGGTTGCATTTTAGTGACATTTTAAGCACTATATGTATATATATAAGTTTTTTTTTTTTTTTTTGTGGATTAGCTGGTTGGATGGTCATCATAACCACACTTTTTGATGTACCAAAAACTTTTCCTAAAGGTTTAGAATGAAGAAATATGAGAACAATACTTTTTAATACAAATTTATTACATCATATATCATTAGAAAAAATAGGAATCTGTTAAATGTTTTAAATTAAATTAATTAAGGGCGATGCAGTGGCGCAGTAGGTAGTGCTGTTGCCTCACAGGAAGAAGGTTCGAGCCTCGGCTGGGTCAGTTGGCGTTTCTGTGTGGAGTTTGCATGTTCTCATGTTTCTCCCAAAATTCTTCGATTTTGGTTATTTTCACAATTTATTATGGCATAGCGGTCAAAATGGGACAAATGAGCTCATGTATTGGGACAAATTCTGGACCTTTGTCAGTGAGGGGTTGGTCTTTTGAACCACCCCAACCCCCCCTGCCTATGGGCCTGCTCAAATATTAGGAGCAACCATAGAAACTCAGTGATGGATGACAGCGTCTTCATTGCTCTATTTAATCAGGTGAACATTGATGTGCTTCAACATGGAGCCAATGGGGATTAACAAACTCACAAATATGCTTAAAATATTTGCAAAGAGGTAATAACATGTTATATGAGCTATTAGATATTCCCCTGTCATTTACGTGCATACACATGACTGCTGATTCAAAAGTGCAGACCCAGAGATCTAACATGTCATAACTGATAAAAATTCAGGCAAATAATGCTCTTTAAAAAGCAAAACTAGTTTTAGCTTGTCTATAATTTAGCAAATGACAATGGAAAAAAACAGGATAATCAACTTCTCGCCGTGAGGTAAAGGGTTTTAAATGCACTTCTTGTCGGGTGGTTCTTTGCATCCACATTGTGCATTTAAAATTCTTTAAAGCTTTTATCCCTTACTTGACCTTATTCTGCAATGCGGAAGTAAGCTCTTTTCTTTTGTGATTTTTGTTTTATTCCAATTAAGTTGCCTTTGGGGAAATGAATAGGAATAACAAATGGATGGAAAGGTAAACTACTTGTTCTACAAACAAGTGTCTTTATCACTATACATAAAGCTAAAAAGTAATATAATTGCAACATTACTTTGCAACATGAAAAGCTATTTTTTGTGACAATCATTCACTCACTAACTTTCCATTGGCTTATTGGCTGATTAACAGGGATTGCCACAGTGGAATAAACCGCCAATTACTCTGGCTTCATTTTTTTATCATTATTTTTTTTATTGTGATAAGATAGTGAAGGACGGACAGGAAAGAATTGGGAATTGAACTCAGGTCGCCATGAGCACTATTGTACCTCATGTCGGCTCACTTAACCACTGGGCTATTGGCGTAGACACTCTGGCTTGTTTTATACAGCAGATGCCCTTCCTGACTAAAATTAATGGAGTCCAGAAGTTTCAAGCCAATAGAAAATGCGTGGTTAAAGCACAATGGGAATTCTGGAAATTTGGGACACTGGAACCTCTATAGGTTAATTGTATAATATTTACTTGGACTTGCAATAAACTCTAAGCACTCCACGGTTTATTGAGTGTTTCAGATGTTTTTAGATATTTATTACTAGAAAACAGTTAGCTTTTTTATGGTGATTCGCAATGGTTTCAATCGTGTGCTCTTAAGCATATACAAAAACATGGCAGAATGTAACTCACCATATATTTCCATTCCATAAGGTTCCAATTGCTGCACCTGCTCTAATGTGAAGAATAAGGTCAACACTACAGGGCACTATAAATATGTGATTCTGATTGGCTGATGAACAGTCTATTTTCAGATAAACGCACAGCTGTTCCAGGCAGGTTTTGATCACATTACAGTTCTATATAACTATGCTAAATGATTGCATTTATTTCACACCTACAACAGTCAAAAATCACATCAAAACAAAACCGAAGGCTTTGGATGAGATGTGTAAGAAATTAGTTCTATACACAGAGGAGCAGTTTGAGGACAGAAACCTGACTAATGTCTTGAAATACAACATCTGAACTGTGGCTTAAGGTCTGGGAACCGTATAAGCAGATAATAAGTCTACTAAAAGAGGTCGAGCCTTCTCATTTATGGCTCCTAAACTCTGGAATAGCCTTCCTGATAATGTAGGACATTCAGACACAGTCTGAACTTCAACTCTGAAAACTGGACTGACACAATTTCAATTTACTAGAATTTCTATGTTAAGCTGCTTTGACACAATCTACATTGTAAAAGCGCTATAGAAATAAAGATGAATTAAGTTGAATAATTAAATCTGGTTCATATTAGAAAATAATCTGTGTCATGGCTCCAACAAAGCCATGAGTGCACATTAATTCCTAATAATTCACCAGTTTGTCATACATTTTTGGATGTTGGTTCACTTAATATGTAAGAAATTAGTCTGCTTCTGCCTAACTTCTACTCTAAATTGTGCGTTGAAGCTCATTTCCCAAAAGAGCTGAATTAAAAGATAAGTTAACAGTTTGTTGTTGCACTATTGGAGATGATTACATCTTGAGCAAATGGTTACCTATTGTAGAATGGGGATGGGTGTGGAACACTGAGAACCTTAGTGGTTAGCACTGTTGCCTCACAGCAAGAAGGTTGCTGGCTCGAGTCCCGGCTGGACCAGTTGGCTTTCTTGTGTGGAGATTTCTGTGTGAATGTGTGTTTCCTTATGCTGGGGTGCAGCTGGAATGGGCATCTGCTGTGTAAAACATATGCCGGAATAGTTCATTCAATAGTTCATTCCGCTGTGGCGACCCCTGATAAATAAGACTAAGCCAAAGGAAAATGAATGAATGAATGACACTGAGAACCATCTCAGACAATGGGTTGTCGAAACTTAATTAACACAGAAAACACAGGTGTGACGACTGCCAAGGAGCAACTTCATTCACATTTAAAGGCAGTAAACTTAAACTGTATAAAATGTTTTGGTTTAAGAATGTTCAGGGTTCATTCTGCTTCTGCTGAACCCAGGGTACTGCCATGTAGGCTACTTCAAGACTGCTATGCTGAACAAACATCTTTATTTAAGATCTTCTACATCCTCGTTATTTTTTACTTACACTTAATACCTTTTTCAAGCACTAGAGCTTCACTGAGACCTGATTTTCTGTCAACATTTAGGAGGCTGTTGTATCAGTATCAATACTCAGGTGTACATTCTCAAAAATCTGTCATTCATTCATTTTTTTGGCTTAATCCCTTTATTAATCAGGGGTCGCCACAGCGGAATGAACTGCTAACTTATCCAGCATATTTTTTTACACAGCGGATGCCCTTCCAGCTGCCACCCAGTACTGGGAAACATACAAACACTCTCACATTCACACCCATACACTACGGCCAATTTAGTTTATTCAATTCACATATACAGCTTGTCTTTGGACTGTAGGGGAAACCAGAGCACTCGGCGGAAACCCAAGCAAACACGGATAGAACATGCAAACTCCACACAGAAATGCCAATTGACCCAGCCGGCACTCGAACCAGTGACCTTCTTGCTGTGAGGCGATCGTGCTACCCACTGTGCCACCGTGACGCCCATTACTTTTCATCTATATATTTTACTTTTTTCCAGCCCAAACTAACCTACAATCCACCAGCTGAACGGCGACTATCGTAACTCTTTTTTCCGACACCACCCTCTCTGTCCAGCATTACACTTATCCAATCCAAGTACACTATTGAATGATTTATCTAACATTTTGGACCATTTTCCTAGAAAACAATGAAACTCATATGCCACACTCATAGCTTGAGCTCAGGGAATGTAGAAGGTGTTGTTTGAAAGCCTGCCACTATCTTTTTTTTTTTTTTTTTGGCTGAACAGACCGAGATAACGTCAAAGCAAACTTGATAAACAGCATTCTTATGCCCCGCCGCTGTAAATCATGAGAACACCAGTATTGACTGCAGCACAATGTGAGCCAGTTTGAGGAAACAATGTGGCCCTGTCAGACTCTACCTTGCATTCGAGAGCCGCCTCTTCTGTGGGAGAGCAGTCGTGACCTTTGTGCATTTTTGAGGCTTGGCAAACCACACAAATGGGCTCCTGATCCACCAGACAGAAGAGCTTGAGCTTCTCCCCATGTCTCCAGCACAGGAGGTTGGATCCAGACGCATTGCCCTGGCCTTTTCCCAGCAGAAAGGCTTCGCACAGGTTTTTGAGGGCCCGGTTTGAAGGAGGGCTTTTCTTGGAGGCTCTTCTCCTGCAGACGGGGCAGCTGCGAAGCACGGCGCTCTTCCAGAAACGCTCCAAACATCTCTTGCAGAAGCTGTGGCTGCACGGCAGGAGCACCGGATCCTGAAAGATCTCACAGCACACTGGACATGACAGATCCTCTTCAGGCAGGCTTGTTGACATCTTCTCTTCTAGCAGGTGCTGCTCTCTTTGGGTTTTAAGCGGAGGGATTGGACATCTTCACAGGTGTCGTCGCTCAGAACAGAATATCTGGTGATGTGTCTGTCTTGACATGCAGCTTAAGAGAAGGAGTGGTTCGAGCACACTCGACTAGTAAAACTAGAAGTGTTTTGAGTGATCAGAAGAGCCGGTGGCTGTACATCCTCATGCTTCAGTCTGTTCCTGGAGTCTGGTTTGAATAGTAGGTGTGGTTTCACTGTTTACATTTCTGCTGCCTAAAATATGTCATATCAATGTATTATTAATGCACTGTGTCTGTGTGTTTATGTTTTATGCAGATTTGATGTGTATTTAATGTCCTGATGTCCAATAAATGTTGTAATTTATATGAAATACAGTTGGAATGTCTTCTTGAATGTTGCAAAATGCTATCTGTGAAAATAAAACAAATTATCAATATGATATTTTGCGTTGTAGTATTTGGGGGAACAATTAATGTTATGTTTATGCATCATGAGTCATGACATGAATCTTATTAATGTTATACAAACCAATCCTTTTAATTGTTTACATTGTTATTAATTCACACATAACTGCACTATTACTTAATTGATGCAAAATAAATAAATACACATACTGTATTTACAGTGCTCGGTAAATGGAGTACACCTCATTTTGAAAATGAATATTTTTATCCATTTTTCAGTGAACATGGGTAATGTATATTGGTACATTAACAACTATTAAACAAAATTAAACATACATTTGTTAAAAATATATTTTAGTCACAGAACATCTTTAGAAATGGAAAAATACATTTAAATTCATGCAAAATATTGCAAAACAAAATTACAAACTACAACATTTCAACAATTTTATATATTTTTGATTCTCTTGATTTTTGCTATTTTTGAAAATGTAATTTAATATTTTCCCTAACATTGTAACGGATCAGAGAGAAGACAAAGGCGCATTAACAGAAAGAATGGGTATTTAATGATAACTTAAACAATGTAAAGGAGGTTGTTCAGAACAAAAATATCATCAATACCAACTTAACAGAAGAAAAGCAAACAAACAGGACTTAACTTTGGTTGGTAACTGAAACAAGATGATGGCGATGGAGGTAAATACAGTTCAGGAATCAAAGGACGAGATCACAAACAGGACAACAGGCAAAACGGTGAGCAAGCAGACAGACAGGCAAACAGGATACAACAACTGGTAAGGGATA
>LR812521.1:60573845-60896345 GCA_903798195.1 Danio kyathit | reverse complement strand
GAAGAAAATAATGTCACATTGATGCAGTTTTTTCTTACTCACTGGAATCCATACAATTTGCATAATCCACAAGATTACAAAGATTATTTAGTGAATCATTCTTTTAAACCACCATATTTGAATTTTAAAAATATTTTCAGAAATTGTGTTCAAAATTCATGACTTTGTTTTTATAACCATCATCCTATGAACAAATTATATATTCTCATTGTTGATGCCTATTGCCTTTTTAATTATATATATATATATATATATATATATATATATATATATATATATATATATATATATATATATATATATATATATATATATATATATATATATATATATACAGTTCTGTCGAGCTGATTCTTACTGGTCTCCGTGTATCTCTCCTTCTCCTCTCTCCGGCATCCACCCTGTTGTCTCTCCTCTTTCTCCATCTCTCTCTCAGTTCTGGGAGGTTATCAGTGATGAACATGGGATTGATCCAACTGGAGCATATCATGGAGACAGCGACCTCCAGCTGGACAGGATCAGTGTTTACTACAATGAGGCCTCAGGTATTTTTTAAACATCACAACAGCTTCAGATACATGATCTATCAGCATGCATAAATAAATAGCATGGCATAAATATGTAGTAGTATAAAAGCAGAGACAATCTTTTATTGTGGGATTGTAAAGCATTATTGTTAAAGTTTGAAATTTGGTAATCCTAAAACAATTTTAAAAATTGCGAAGCCATATAACATAATGAAAAGAGAAATATACTGAACATCTGCATTAAAACTTTGGAAAAATTGTACTAGGCTGAAATTAGAATGAAATATGTAAAATAACTTTGTTTTGGCAATTAATTGAAATTAGTTTAAAAAATAACAACATCAAATCAACCAAAACAAAATTATATTAAAAATTCTGTAATAATAAATGAGAACTGTTTAAAGATATTTAGAGGTTACAAAAGAAGTAAAATTTTTAAATGCTGATTCAAAACATGAATTTAAAACTGCAAAATAATATAGCAAACAATACTGTATAGTAAACAAATAAAACAAATATTGTGCAAATGTGGACATTTTCAGATACAATTTTTTAAAATATTAAACAACACATATTTATAATTATTCCAATTTTTTTTTTTTACATTTTAAACTCTTTAAAGAATAAAAAAAACACCAAAACCGATGAAAAAACTTTTAAAATCATATTATGTACGTTAACACCATCATTAGGTTTGACACAAAATTCAAACAACACAATTGCTGCTATCATTAAAGCAAAAGAAGGACACAAGCATTATTTACTTGTATAACAATTGAAGGGCAACACAGTTTTCCTAGACTTTTGAACATTTTGACTTACTGTATTTGTCTGTTTATTTAGGTGGGAAGTATGTCCCCCGTGCCATCTTGGTGGATCTAGAGCCTGGCACAATGGATTCAGTTCGTTCTGGACCCTTTGGCCAGATTTTCAGACCTGACAACTTTGTGTTTGGTAAGCTAATCTTTCATTGATTACTTTTTTCGTCATTACTTTTGTCATACATAGATATGAACCCACACCATATGTAGCGGAAGCCAGCTAGTGAAGTGCTGTGCAGATAAACCTCACTCCTCTGACCTCTAAAGGTGCTCTAGTGACAGACGCAAGAGGCCATGGTCTTTAGCCTCCTTGTTAGAGCAGCCGACTCCCATGCCGAAAGTCATCGGTTCGATCCCAGCTCGAAGCGGGGGTGGTGGTGTAGGACCGGTGGGGTTATATTGGTGCCATGACCCAGATGGGAGTAATGTTTAGGGGGTGAGTGTAGCGGAGGCCAGCTAGTGAAGTGATGTGCAGGTAAACCTCACTCCTCTGACCTCTAAAGATGATCTAATGACGCTAGAGGCCATGGTCTTTAACCTTCTTGTTAGAGCAACTGACTCCCAAGTGGGCAGTTTGATCACAGGTCAAAGTGGATTGGGTGGTGTAAGACTGGCAGGGTTACACATAGATTGTAACAAAAGAGATGAACAATGGGTCTCCACTTCCTTCCATTGTTGAAAGGTGAAGCTAAAATACTCATTTAGAGCTCTAATACTGGAGTTCTAGCTCATGATCATCACTGTGCAGAGTTTTAGAGTGATGCACTAACTCCCACAGAACCCATTCACAAATACATGATCATGACCCCACAATTCACCTTTACATGTCTATTTGATGCTTGCTTAGAAAAAACAAACAGTACCACCTGAAATGGCAGAAATTATCTTTGGGAAACACTTTGCTTCAGATATCAATTGTTTACATCACAAGTGTCAAACTCGGTTCCTAGAGAGCCGCTGCTCCGCACAGTTTAGTTCCAACCCTAAGTAAACACACCTGATCAAGCTAATTGAGTCCTTCAGGCTTGTTTGAAACCTACAGGTAAGTGTGTTGGGGCATTGTTGGAACTAAACTGTGCAGGGCTGTGGCCCTCCAGGAACTGAGTTTGACACCCCTGGTTTACATGAAGAGTTTATGACCTATACTGCAATCAGCCAGGTTACAATCCAAAGGTTTAGCTTCCCTTTTTTTCAGGATGTACAGCTCACTTGATCTGCACTAATGTAATTATCTCTACCGCCAGATGCATTCCTAAAGATTTTAGATATATCAAGATGGTGCACTCACATTACTATGAACGGGTCAAGTAAAATATGTCTAGTGTTCTATATAACAGGGCCATTTGCCTCTGAGTAAAGATGCAGAAGCATTGGCTCTCAAAGAAAGCTAAGCCTTATGTAAATGAACTGGCATCAAAGAAAACCGACTGACCATATAGTCCCATTTGGACCAAAAAGCTCTGTGTAAACACGCCAAATGCACAATAGTCAACTGAAACAAGAATGTGCATTTGTCTCCTGTGTAAGAACATGTATCTTTCCACACCTGCAGGTGGCAGAAGTCTGTGTGGACTACACATACAGATGGTAAACAAAGCAGTCTGTGCATATATATTCAAAGTACTTCTCACTTGCCACTGAGGGATTGGCTCATATGTCTTACAACCCATTTTGTGTCCAAATATTTCAGAATTGCAACAAAATGACAGATGAATTCTTTGTGTTCCTTCTTGACTTGCATTGTTTGCTTAGTTTAGTCACTTAAGTTTTTGTTCTTGCACTCTGCTTAGTACCTGAACAGCCAATCAGAGCGTTAGATGGCCGATACTGATTCTACATGCTCATTTGCGCAAACTCTCTCTGATGTGAGCCTGAGATCATGTGTGGAACACCCCAAACAAACTTGCCTGACAGTTGTCAGATGTCACACCAAAGTGGTGTGGTCCAGCCTTAAGACATGAAGTTAATATTTGTACATCCATAATAGCTCAAACAACCAGGGTATGTTTATTTCAAACATGTTTGTGAGTGTATGCCAGAGTTCCTTTTTGATTTGAAATACGCCATTAAATGTAAGTCCAGTCAGTCATTTTTTTTTCCGGATTTCCTCATCCAAGTTGATAGGGCTTGGCCTTGCTTGCCTGAAACAACTCCTGATCTTTCAATGCTTAATTCGTATTTTAATGATTGCAGGTCAGAGTGGTGCTGGAAACAACTGGGCCAAAGGTCACTACACAGAAGGAGCAGAGCTGGTGGACTCAGTACTGGATGTTGTGCGCAAGGAAGCAGAAAGCTGCGATTGTCTGCAAGGATTCCAGCTCACCCACTCTCTCGGTGGAGGCACTGGCTCCGGCATGGGCACCCTGCTTATCAGCAAGATCCGTGAAGAGTATCCGGACCGCATCATGAACACCTTCAGCGTGGTGCCCTCACCCAAGGTGTCCGACACCGTGGTGGAGCCCTACAACGCTACACTGTCTGTCCATCAGCTAGTGGAGAACACTGATGAGACCTATTGCATCGACAACGAGGCGCTATACGACATCTGCTTCCGCACGCTCAAGCTCACCACACCAACCTACGGAGACCTCAACCATCTTGTCTCAGCCACCATGAGTGGCGTCACCACCTGTCTCCGCTTTCCCGGCCAGCTCAATGCGGATCTTCGCAAACTAGCCGTCAACATGGTGCCCTTCCCACGTCTCCACTTCTTTATGCCTGGTTTTGCACCACTCACCAGCCGAGGCAGCCAGCAGTACCGCTCACTCTCCGTTCCTGAGCTCACACAGCAGATGTTTGACGCCAAGAACATGATGGCCGCCTGCGACCCACGTCACGGCCGCTACCTGACCGTTGCCGCAGTCTTCCGTGGACGCATGTCCATGAAGGAGGTGGATGAGCAGATGCTGAACGTCCAGAACAAGAACAGCAGCTACTTCGTTGAGTGGATCCCCAACAATGTCAAGACTGCCGTCTGCGACATTCCACCTCGTGGGCTCAAAATGGCCGCCACCTTCATTGGCAACAGTACGGCAATCCAGGAGCTCTTCAAACGTATTTCCGAACAATTCACTGCTATGTTCCGCCGCAAAGCTTTCCTGCACTGGTACACCGGAGAGGGCATGGATGAGATGGAGTTCACAGAAGCTGAGAGCAACATGAACGACCTGGTGTCTGAGTATCAACAGTACCAAGACGCCACCGCCGAAGAGGGCGAGTTCGAAGAGGAAGGCGAGGAGGAGGTCGCATAAATTGCAGCAATCTGCCACATTGGTGTTCCCTTCACTCCATCAGCCACATTTTATCCTTCTCACCACAGACCGATGCTCTCCAGAACAATAAATGGGTTTTCACGTCCAGTATCCACTAATGACAGGCTCTTCCCCCCTTCCCACCCCACCTGAGACATTTTGAGGAATTGTGAACATTTGGTTTGGTTTAGTGTTTCTAAATGTTGTGAATGCATGTCATCAAATTCCCCTCCTCACATTCAAGTGAAACGCAAGTGATTTTAACTGTGAAGCTGTCAGATTTGAGAAAGATGTAACTACTGTCAGTGCTAATCTGAATAAAGGCTAATTCTATATCTGAATTGCGTTTCCCCCCAATTTATGTGGTTTATGTTCATTTGACAGTTCAAACTTGAACAGGGAACTAAATGTTTACATAAACCAGTGGTTCTCAATTCCAGTCCTCGGGACACTCCTGCCCTGCACATTTTGTACATCTTCTTTACTTGACACACCTGATTAACATTATCAGCTTGTTAACCGAGAGATCAATGAGCTTATTCTTGTGTGTCAAATAAGAGAGACATACAAAATGTGCAGGGTCTGGAATTCAGAACCACTGAATTCATTGCCACTACTGGTGTTTGCATATCAAGAAAACGGTAGCATAATAAGACTCATCGAACACTAGAGGGCAGTGTTCCTGAGAACAACTAAGTAAACAGGATTTTCTCTCAAAGGTGTCTTGCATTATTTTTGGCAAGCACATCTTTGAAACAGCGGTGTTAAGCAACACCTTTAAACAGCTAAGCTTCCAAGAAAGACACTCCTTGTGCACACCCAGATATTATTGTACAGATGTCAGCAATCATATGACATGCAATGCAAGGTCATAAAATTTCAAAGTAGCCTACACCTTTCCTGCTACAAGTCAAGATATTTTCAACTGGTTTTTATTATGAATCTGTTTTATGTAAAATTAAGCCATTAAATATGAATGTGAAAAATGTATTGCAAACATCATGCAATGAATGCACTAAAAATCAAGACATTGATGATATTTACTTATATTACTTGTATCTAATACAAAGCTGTCATGTTTTCACTTGAACAGCTAAAATAACTGTTTTCAGTGTCTCAGAGGTGCAAGGTTCAGTCTTTTTACATGCATTTGTAAATGCAACACTTGATCATTAGATCACAGTCAAAGAGGAGTGTATATATATATATATATATATATATATATATATATATATATATATAAATATATATATATATATATATATATATATATATACACTCCTCTTTGACTGTGATATATATATATATGTATATATATATATATATATATATATATATATATATATATATATATAGCTATTTTAAATGATATTAACTAGTAATTTTACTATTATTTAAAACATTACTACTATTAAAGATATATATATATATGCAGTTAAAGTCAGAATTATTAGCCCTCGTTTATTTTTTTCCCCAATTTCTGTTTAACAGAGAGAAGATTTTCTCAACACATTTCTAAACATAATAGTTTTAATAACTCATTTTTAATAACTGACTTATTTTATCTTTGTCATAATGACAGTAAATAATATTTGACTAGATATTTTTCAAGACACTTCTATACAGCTTTAAGTGACATTTAAAGGCTTAACTAGGTTAATTAGGGTAACTAGGCAGGTTAGGGTAATTAGGCAAGTTATTGTATAACGATGGTTTTTTCTGTAGGCTATCGAAAAAAATTAGCTTAAAGGGGCTAATAATTTTTTCCTTAAAATGGTTCTTAAAAATTAAAAACTGCTTCTATTCTAGCTGAAATAAAACAAATATGACTTTCTTCAGAAGAAAAAACATTATCAGACATACTGTGAATATTTCCTTGCTGTGTTAAACATCATTTGGGAAACATTTAAAAAAGAAAAAAAATCTAAAGGGGGCTAATAATTCTGACTTCAACTGTATATATATATATATATATATATATATATATATATATATATATATATATATATATATATATATATATACACATATATACATATATATATATATATATATATATATATATATATACATATACATATATACATATACATATATACATATATACATATACATATATACATATATACATATACATATATATATATATATATATATATATATATATATATATATATATATATATATATATATATATATATATATATATATACATACATATATACATATATATATACATATATATATATATATATATATATATATATATATATATATATATATATATATATATATATATATATTTATATATATATATATAAATATATATATATATATATATTAGGGATGCACCGATACCATTTTTTTACAAACCGATACGAGTACGAGTATTTTGATTTGTGTACTCGCCGATACCGATACCGATACTTCATAGATTTGGTTTTAACTAAGTTTATTTGTTCGTTTTTTTGCTTTGTTTTTTGTTTTTTGCCTGTAGCAAGGATGAACACCAAAATCTTTAACAGGAGGATGTTCCAAGCCAAAAAATATACACATTGTTGAAAACCCTGCGAACCCAGACCTTATCTATTAACGATTAAGCATGGACATTTAAAGGATGAGATATCCTTGCGGCTTACATGTGTGCACAACTTCACACATTACACAAGGTGTGTGCAGTGTACGTTACCTTATAGAGTCACTGTCATTGCATATTGGGGATGCATAAAACACTGTTTTGCACCATTCTTTCATATTCATGAGTCCTGCCTTTGATCCGCGGTCAATTAATCAAAAAGTACTAGATGTTTATGGGTGGGTTGCGGTTAATAGCTCATTTTAAAAATCACGCGACCATCATCTCACAATGTTTATTAATAAATAATCTTGTTTAATTAAAATAAAAGTGATTTCGCAATGCAGAGCCACTGACAAAGCCAACTGCAGAAAAACAAAGCAACCATCGTGGCAACCGCAGTGATCTCTTTTTCCGAAGTTCAGCTGTTCTTTTTTGCACTTGATTATTATGCGTTTAATGTTAAAAAATCAATAATGAATAGACCTCAAAAGTGTATCCTGTGTTTGTGTGCGTCTTCACTGAAGCCTCTCTCTTCTAAAACCGAAAGTTGTTTATGTCAGGCAATATTTCGGCTTTTAATCGAATGAAAAGTTAATTTAAATAAGCCAATATTTAAAAACTGCAGTAAAGTAACTGTGATGTGCGGCCACACATCAATACTGAGGTCTGATCTAATCTCTCTCTCGCTGTCATCCAGACATTGATACGGAGACGCCGCACAAGTCAAACCGCAAAACGGAGGCTGGTACCAGTTTACAGAATAGCTGAAGCCTTTGCGAAATCTGTCAAAATACAGCACTGAAATTTATAGGCATAAATGTCTTTGAGCCAAAAAGCCTAGGCTATCTGTAGGATATCTGACGCGATCAGAGCAGATGGTATGTACAATTTGTATAGCCTAATAACTATATTAATTCTAATAAAATGAAAACCAAAATCAACAATTCATTGCATTTTTCGTTTGATAAAAAATATACGGAAACGAAAAAAATCAAAGGGTGACTAGTTTGTATTAATTTGTTTTAATATGAATAAAATATGCTTAGCCTGTTTAAGCTTAGCGGTTATATGCGCTGCCAAGGCAAGCCATTCAAAAATATTATTTTACTGTGTACTGAGTAATAAGGTATATTTTACAATAATAACTAAATGTAGCATGCCTCGCTGTCATTTAAAACATGCAATTCATAACACACCAGATCTGTAGGCCTGTTAATGCAGTGTGTAAACGTACGGGTATATTCATACTGCGCACCCAGGGCTGGCGCGTCCGTATAGAGGCGACCTATAATATATAATAATGAGGGCGGCAAACGCGCCCCAACGTACTGACTTTCATCTGCAACATCAACACAATCCCCCCTAAATAAAATATACGGGCCGTGAAGTTCAGCACTTGTCTTGCCAGTGTATGCTGCTCTCTGTCTTGTGTGTATAGCGCCGCAGTGCGCGTCAACAGCAGCTGAAAAAGCGCGCGTGACAGCTCAAAGCCGGTATCGAATCAACCACAAGCAAGATCATATCGTTATAAATATTACATTAACGATACTTATCGAAATATTTATACATTTACATGGTGTTTGAGATTGTGTGGTCTGTAAAAGCTGTCTGATCTTTACAGAAGCTGTAAACTGACACGTGCGCGGTGACCGCAGTGATGTTTAAACTCAGGCGCTTTTATTTAGCCTGTAGTCTTTAGATTTATTTTTTTTACATAATGTTCCATTTCTTAAAATTTATTTCATTTTTTTATTTATAGTTTATATATGAAATGAGTGATAGCTTGTTTGAGTGCTTAGCTGTGATCATTATGCAAGGATCATATTTCATATTCGGTTTATTCTTCAGTAGCCTAGGTTATAGATTCGTTAATAATGTATTTTATAAACAGATTGTTTAAAAGGACTAAGCTATTAACATATAATACATTAGGCTAATTAATACATTAAGACACTGAAGTCAGGTAGGGCAACAAATCACATCCATAGTGAATTACTGTTCAGCGGTATCGGTGCGTGGTATCGGCCTTTCATTTCCAATACGAGTACGAGTATTTAAACCAAGTATCGACCCGATACCCGATACTGGTATCGGTATCGGTGCATCCCTAATATATATATATATATATATATATATATATATATATATATATATATAAATATATATATATATATATATATATATATATATAAATATAAATATATACACACACACACACACAAATACACACACACACATGCTGCTTTAACGTGAGACTCTTATCGGGCGATAAAAAAAAACGCCGTTAATCTATTCTCAAAGTTGGGTTGGGAGCTGGGTCTATTCTACGCAAGCTATGATGACTTTCACCTTGATATTTTAGCGCAGATGTATACCTGACCGGTGAGCCGTCTGACAAAAAAGTGCCCTTCTGAACAAAATCAGCAGGATGCCTTTCTGGATCTTTTACTAACTTTGAAGACACTACTGTCTACGCTTACATGGACATCTGTAATCTAGTTATTTGCCTTAATAGACAATAATATAATTAAGGTGTTTACGTGAAGTGCTTTCATGTAAGAGTTCCCTGTAGTTTTGGGTGACTTTAACTGCAGTTCGGCAGTTTCACATTCACTCATGAACATTTCATTCATGTCCCCATGACAAACTGGGGTATTAGATGCAAATAAGAAGTAAGGACTGGTGAGAGTGTTATGGAATTCAATAACGCACGCCAAATGGAAAGAAAACAACTTCCGGATTTCGCAATGTGTGTGTGTGTGTGTGTGTGTGTGCGTGTGTGCGTGTGTGTGTGTGTGTGTGTGTGTGTGTGTGTGTGTGTGTGTGTGTTTGTGTGTGTGTGGTCCTTTACTGACAGCTGCGTGTGTGGATCTTGTCGGAAAATATGGCGAAAAGTCCTACACGGTCCTACCATACAGTAATAGTTTGATTGCGGTGTTTACTTCAAAAATGCCACTAATATATGCATACTCCACGTCTTAATTCCATATCTGTTTAGCTTAGTTATGACTTACAAAAAATAACTGCAGTAAACTGAAGTATAACTGCAGTACAACAGCAGTGTATAGACGTATAACTGCAGTAAAATTAAGTACAATTGCAAAATTGCAATACAATGAAGAATAAACACAGTTCAAATACAGTACAATAAAGTTCAACAGCAGTATAAGTTGCAGTAAACTGGAGTAAAAACAAGTAAACTCCGTCTTTATTGCACTTGTGCTGCTGTAGCCTAATATGCCAATAGTGTGGTAAGAACTGTACTGCACTTGTTGTTCCAAAGGGGTTGTTCTACAACATCTTCCAAATATATTTTGTACTTTTTTCAGGGACGTTTTTTGGATTCAAGTAATTTTCTAATTAGAATTTTAATCAGAATCAGAATGAGTTTTATTGCCAAGTGTGCTTCACACACAAGGAATTTGTTTTGGCAACAGAAGCTTCCAGTGTACATGAAGTAACAAGTGATAACACAAAATTAAATATGAAAAAAGAAAAAGGCGATAAACATTAAAATTTAACAGAGATGCAGTTAGTCAAAAATATCTGAATGTTGAATTGTATGTACAGATTTGTTGTAAATATACAGGTTATAAGGTGCTGTGTACCAATGCGAATGGAGAAAGTATTGCATTGTATATTAATATAAGGTGCTGTGTACAAGTGCGTATGAGAAAGTATTGCACGTTTATTGCCCAGTAGGGGAATATTTAACTGTTCATGAGGTAGATGGCCTAAGGAAAGAAACTTTTCCTGTGTCCTTTTTGTGCTTGGTGCTCTGTAGCGCCGACCAGACGGTAACAGTTTGAACAGGTAATGTGCTGGGTGCGAGATGTCCAGAGTGATTTTGCGAGCCCTTTTACTCACTCTGGAAGAGTACAGTTCTTGAAGTGTAGGAAGGGTAGTGCCAGTGATTCGTTCAGCAGTCCGGACTATTCGCTGTAGTCTACGGAGGTCAGTTTTGGCAGCTGAGCGGAACCAAACAGTGATTGAAGTGCAGAGGATGGATTGGATGACAGCTGAGTAGAACTGTACGAGCAGCTCCTGTGGCAGGTTGAACTTCCTCAGCTGACGAAGGAAGTACAGCCTCTGCTGGGCTTTCTTCACAATAGAGTCTATGTGAATGTCCCACTTCAGATCCTGAGGGATGGTGGTGCCCAGGAACCTGAATGACTCTACTGCAGCCACAGTGCTGTTCATGATGGTGAGTGGGGGGAGTGCAGGTGGGTTTCTCCTAAAGTCCACTATCATCTCCACTGTTTTGAGCGTGTTCAGCTCCAGGTTGTTGTATGTGCACCATAAAGCCAGTCGCTCCACCTCCTGTCTGCATGCAGACTCGTCACCATTCCGGATGAGGCCGATGACAGTAGTGTCATCAGCAAACTTCAAGAGCTTAATGGAGGGGTCTTAATTAATAAGAGTTTAACTGCCAAAACGAATGCAGTGAACTGAACAGTACAACAGCACTAGCCTATACAAGAATAACTGTGGCAAAATTCTACGCAACTCCAAAAAATTTATTGCAATTTATTGCACTTATAGGTACATAAGTATTAAAAGTGCACTTTAGCTTTATTATGTATTGCAGTATTGTAGATGTACTTCTGTAGTTAGTTATACTTCTGAAAAGTGCAATACAATATACTGTAGTAGTACTTCAGCTATACAACTGAAGTACTGAAACCTCATTTGGAAACCATTGTCTACTGAGCAGGAAAAGTAGTAGTTTTACTGCAGTTGTATTATAATAGTGGTATGGCAGTTGTACTGTAGTGGTACTTCAATTGTATTGCAGTAGCAGTACTGCATTATAGTAGTTGTAGTACTTCAAAACAATTGCAGCAGTTGTACTGCATTATAGTAGTAGTATCACTTCAGTACTACCGCAGTACTTGTACTGCAGTTGTACTGTAGTAATACTTCAGTTGTATTGCAGTAGATGTACTGCAGTTGGTTGTATTGTAGGACTTCAGTTGTATTGCAGTATTACTGCAATATACCTAAATAACAGTATTTTCGTGTCCAAAAAACTGCATAATTTCTTTAAAAACTGCAGTATTCTTTAAAAAAAAACTGCAGTAATTTTTTGTAAGGGTTTAGTCGGATTAAGGTAATCAAAAATCACTGTTACGAGCTCATGTATGCCTACAGTTCAAAATTGATGTTTAACTGTTAAACAGTTAGTAAACACGAGTACATCATATAAACATACATACACTTACACACACACACACACGCACACACGTATATACATATACATACATCCATACATATACATACATCCATACATGTACATATATATATATATATATATATATATATATATATATATACACACACACACACACACATACTAACACGGCTTGACATTCATTTTTTTGATTACATTTAATAATTTTTTTTCTGGAGAAAGTTTTATTTGTTTTATTTCGGCTAGAATAAAAGCCGTTTTTAATTTTTTAAACACCATTTTAAGGACAAAATTATTAGCCCCTTTAAGTTAATTTTTTTTCAATAGTCTACAGAACAAACCATCGTTATACAATAACTTGCCTAATTACCCTAACCTGCCTAGTTAACCTAATTAACCTATTAAGCCTTTAAATGTCACTTTAAGCTGTATAGAAGTGTCTTGAAAAATATCTAGTCAAATATTATTTACTGTCATCATGACAAAGATAAAATAAATTAGTTATTAGAAATGAGTTATTAAAACTATTAAGTTTAGAAATGTGTTGAAAAAAAATCTTTTCTCCATCAAACAGAAATTGGGGAAAAAAATAAACAGGGAGTCTAATAATTCAGGGGGGCTAATAATTCTGACTTCAACTGTGTGTGTGTATATATATATATATATATACACACACACACACACACACACATACATACATACATACATACATATACACACACACACACACACACACACACACATATACATATACAATTCACACAGGCTCACCAAAATTGGACAATAGAAGATTGGATTAACGTTGCCTGGTCTGATGAGTCTCGATTTCTGCTGCGACATTCACCAGATCTCAATCCAATAAAGCACCTTTGGGATGTGGTGGAATGGGAGATTCACATCATGGATGTGCAGTCAATAAATCTGCAGCAACTGCATGATGCTATCATGTCAATATGGACCAAAATCTCTGAGGAATATTTCCAGTACCTTGTTGAATCTATGCCATGAATGATTAAGGCAGTTCTGAATGCAAAAGGAGGTCCAACCCGGTACTAGTAAGGTGTACCTGATATATAAAATATGCTTTAAAAAATTGTTCAGTTTTTCCGATGGATAAATGCATATGTTTCGATCATGCTAAACTCCACAACATGCAGTCATGACAATCATCATTTCAAGGCAAGTCTCCCAAAGAGAATTATTATTTTGCATTGATTTTACTATGTAATAGACATTCTACTATGTAATATATATATATATATATATATATTCAGTGAAATAATAACACAACGCATCTGCTTAATAAAATAACATTTTATTGAAAATTTGTGGTGTGTCCTTGATATTTTTAACACGGTGTAACAGGTTTTTTTTTAATAAAAGCAATGGCACCGGAGGCATGCAATTTTGTAAATATATTACCTACACTTAAAAACCTTTTAGTGATTATGTTTACAATAAAGCAAAACCTCTGGTGCCATTGCAGTTAAATATAAAAGACGTCATTTAACGGATTCTAAAAAGCTGAAATTGGAAAAGGCACTCAAGTGAAATACAACGCATGAAATATTTTAGTGTAAACATTCATGCTATAATAAAAGAATCAAAAACGATTCTAAGCATAAATTGTTGTAGCACTGTAGGACACGTATTTGATTCAATCATATTTAATTATATAGATGCAGTTAAAATATAAATGAATGAGGTCAATCAAGACATACAAAATCATTGAAATGATTAGTAACACTAACACTCTATGATAAATTCTCATTTGTTAACATTTCAACTATCATAAACTAGCAGTGAAAAAAAATATATTAATATATATGTATATATGTTTGAACTGACAAGAACAATAAAAAAAGTATATTTTTAACTGACATTAACAAAGATGGAGAAAATGCATAAATTAATAAAATTATATATATATATTAATTTATACATTTTCTACATCTTCGTTAATGTCAGTTAAAAATATACTTCTTCATTTTCTTTATTGTTCTTGTCAGTTCACAGGGCATTTATTAAATGTTAACTACAAAAATGTATTGTAGAAAAATAAATTTAAATATGTATTGGTAAATGTTTAAATTAACATTAAAATTAAAAACTGCTGACGTTGTTAACTAATGTTAACAAATGAAACCTTATTATAAAGTATAATTTTGAAATTCCTAAATTAAGTGGTTTCAACAATCATATCAGCTAGGGGTGTAAAAACACTCTATATCATAAGCAAATGAATCTGAATACAGTTGAAGACAAAATTACCAGCCCTTTCCTATGACATTTATCCGTCTGGAGAAAGTAATATTTAATTTAGTTTGCCTGGAAAAAAAGCTTCTAATTGTTTATAAACAAATTCTAGGGTCAACATCATTAGCCCCATTAAGAATGATTTTCCCACTCACTACAGAACAAACCACTGTTGTCAAATGACTTGCCTGACTAACCTAACTTGCCTAGTTAACCTAATGAGCCTAGTTAAGCCTTTAAATTGCACTTTAAGCTGAATACTTTCACCTTGAGAGATTGTAAAATATTAGGTAATGCCATGATGACAAAAAAAAAAATAGTAATTAGAAATTAGTTATTAAACATAATGGGCACTATTTTAATGATCTAGGCGCAAAGTCTACAGCACATGGCGCAATAGCCTTAAGGACGTGTCCGAATCCACTTTTGCCATTTTAAGGACGAAAAAATAAGGTTTGCACAGCGGTGCATGGTCTAACAGGGTTGTGCTTGTTCTCTTAATGAGTTATGGGTGTGTTTTGAGCATAACGTGCATTAAACCAATCAGAATCTCCTCTCCCATTCCCTTTAGGAGTCAGTTGTGTTGCACCATGGCACATTTGCCATTTACATGGTGAACTTTGTAGGTGTAAAAACTGAACGCTTCACTAGCGAGAAAACAGTTAAACAGACCATCTGCAGCACGAGGATAAAGAACGAGCCTCCTCCATCCAACCTCTTTACTTTCTCTTTCTCTTCACTTACTTCTTCACTTTCGTGGATAAGGAAACGGTGCTGTATACACTCCACTGAAGACATCCATTAGCCTACATATTTAATTTTAGTTTGTTAAGAGCAAAGATTTGTTTCAAAACTATTTCTAAATTCAGTTCTAATTTCCAACAAATTAATAAATGAACAATAACAATGAAGTGTGATCAAAACACTGAGTTATATCCAAACAAATATCCTATTCGTATGCCCCATATGGTCCAAAACTCAACAGGTGGACAAATCTAAGCTTATTTTTATTAAAACAAATATAAATATGCATATAATAATAATAAAACATTATACAAAAGCAAGTTGTCATGAATAAACTGAAAACTGTATAGATATTTGCGTATTGCATTACAACCTGTGTGTATTAAGCAATGTGTAGGAGTTTAAGGTGCACAACTAACGCGCTCTGCGCTGGACTTTAGACCTGCTTCCAGCTGGTCAATTGCGCAGTCTATTTTAGTTCCTCAAAATAGCAACACGCCAACAATGCGCCTTAACACACTTCCATCCTAGACTGGCACACCCATGAGTCCACAAAGCAGCGCAAATGGATTTGCTATTTAAACAATGTGGTGTAAAGCGGGAAAACTAGGGTTTGTCTGAAATTAGCGAGACATCATGTCAAAGACGTCTTTCGCCTTATTGCGCCGGGTGTATGATAGGGCCCATTATGTTTAAAATTTAAAATTACATTTAACCAGCACTTGGGAAATATTTAAAAAAAAAGAACTAAAGGTTTCACAGGAATGCTAATAATTTGGCCTTCACCTGTAAATAAATACAGTGCTCAGCATATACGAGTACACCCCTCATAGATCTCTCATTTAAATGAATATTTTCTATAGGATGCTTTACAATATTATATTTGTGCATATACATTAGTTTAGTCAGTACTGAAGCCAAATCTGGAGCTAATTTAACAAAATAACTTACAATAATGGTTCAAAAATTAGTAGCCCAAATTTATGTTAGGGAAAAATATTAAATAAAAATTTCAAAAACAGCAAAAATCAAGAAAAACAACAAATTTGTAATAGTTAGTAATTTTTTTTTGCAATATTTTGCATTAATTTAAATGTATTATCTTTCAATTTCTAAAGATGTTCTGTGACTTTTATTTTGATTTTAATAAATATATCTTTAATAAATCTGTTTTGTTCAATGCACCAATATATAACTCATATTCACTGAGAAATTGATAAAAATATTCATTTTTAAAAAGGGGTGTACTCATTTATGCTGAGCACTGTATATATTTGAAGGTAAAGTGTGCAAAATCTAGCACCAGCAAACAGAAAAGCAAAAATAAAGGTCTTAAAAAAAGTCTCAGCTTCCATTATTAGTCAGACAGACAGATAGTCCAGTCCCCAAACTCCCCTGAATGGTTGAGCTGATGCTGTTAAAACTCCTGGATGCAAAAACAAACAGTTTTCAATTCCTTTTTGTGCCACTAGGGGCAGAAACGGCACACTCCACCTTTAAACATAACACCACACACAAACATCAGTTAGTGTGTGTAAAGCAACAGTAAGCGCAGCATGAAATGTGCATTCGGAGAAAAGCTAGTCTAAAAATATGATCATCAAAACTGTGTTGAAATATGTTGAGAGTAGAGGATATGTATTCCTTCAAGTTTCATCTTCTAGTAGTCACACTCACTTTGTTTAGCCACAACACAGGGCTAAGTTTGGACATTGCGCCCTCAGAAAGAGAGCTTTGGTTAATGTTTATCCGTTTTGGAATTGAGTCACCATTATCACATGCTGCGGGTTAGACATAAACCATTGCATCATATCAGTCTCTCCTCTTTGGGTAGTTTGAGGGCGTCTGGTGCTTCTACACTTCTGGCTCCCGTCTGCTCTTCTGCGCTGGGTCTATAAGTGCCCTCTGTCTGTCTCTTCTTCTTCACCACGCAGAATAGAAACACCAGAACCGCCGTCAAAATAGCCAGCAGTCCCAGCACCACAGTTGGTACAACGATGGCCACAATATTAGGTCCCTGGACAAAGAAAGAAATGTGAGCATGTTTATCATTCAAAATGAGGCAATTACAGGATGGAGAAATCAGATGTTTTCAAAGTATGACATGCCAAAGAATCCCAAGACTTTTAGGTGGAAACTTGATTAAAAAATAAATAATACAGTGTGGATTATACTGTGTGTATTATAGTATTTAGAACACTCTGGTAATGAATTCTACTGCATACTGTAGAGTAGTATTCACACTAGTGAACTGATAAACTCTAATATATAATGTTGTACACTTTAGTTTTACTACAGTAAAATTGTATATTGCAGTGCAATGCACCCTGGCTGTAGAAATCTACAGTATTGGCTATTTGGTTTCTGTTACTAACCCCTTGTTAAGTCTGACATTAAGGGCCAATCCCAACACTACCCCTTACCCCTAGCCCTTACCATTTGTCCCAATTCTCTTTAGCTTGAAGGAGTAGGGCTAAGGGGAAGGGGTAGATACCCCTTCGAACAGAGATTTTTCAGGACCACACTCGAAACCAACAGGGTAAGAAAATTTCCCAGAATACACCAGCCACAAAGGCAGGATAGCTGCACCCGGAAGTAAGGAAATCCACAAAATTAAAAAGATTTTTTTTGTCATTATTACAAATTTTTACAACAAACAAGCACATGTTTTAATATATTCATAACAACGTTCATGTTTTACCATCATGCTTAAAAAAAAAAAACGCTAAAATAAAAACCGCTAAATTTCGCTCTCTATAATCCCTAATAATAACTCCTGTACAGCGGTCCCACAACATTCTGACACTAGATGACACTTGAATACCCTGTCAGAAAAGTCTAGTGGCTGGGAATGACCTTTTTACAGTGTCTGCTATAATGTTAGTGTCCACTGTGTAAATGCGCAGCATAGTTACGACGATCTTATTGCCACATTATCTCGTTATGATAACATTATGATTTCCTGAAGATAAATACCAAAAAACAAAGCAACTGGAATAACTCATATGAAGCATGAGATTGTGATGACATATGCAGGTGCTGTAGTGCTGTCCCTTTTCTTAGGGGTAAATTTTGAAGCCCTTCCCCTTCACAATCGGTTTTAAGGGCCAAAAAAAACGGGAACAAAAATAGAATTGGGCCTAAGCTTCCGGGTCCAAGCGGATGGATGGATGGATGGATGGATGGATGGATGGATGGATGGATGGATGGATGGATGGATGGATGGATGGATGGATGGATGGATGGATGGATGGATGGATGGATGGATGGATGGATGGATGGATGGATGGATGGATGGATGGATGGATGGATGGATGGATGGATCCATCTATTGTTTGATATCTGTAGATATCCATGCCTAATATCCAATGGCCAGAAAGTGATTAATTTTTTTATAAATACAGTAAGGTGCAACAAGTCCAGAGACTGTTGTGTACACCATGGTTTTATATAAAATTCACTTTAATGTGTGATTTAAATAAAAAAAGTGACTATATGTCGACGAATGTCATAAACGAATATTTTCTTAATTCAAATGAGAAGCAGCTTGGACCCAGAAACAGTATTCCATACGTCACCAAGCTGATAACAAGCTGATAGCTGTTGTATTACTATGGCAACTATGGATTTACCACAAAATATTGCCTCTAGTAGTTTACTAAAATTATAGTATTTAAATAAAATAAAAAAAAAATAAAAATTTTTTTAAATATATATAAAAAAGTTTTGAGATGGGTTATTGGTGATTGGGTTGATCAGCCCGATTGGCTAGTTTTACTTGGACATAGGGAAATTAAGACCTGTTTAAAATGATTTAAGACCTACAACACAATATTTCAGTGAATTTAAGACTTAAGGCGTAACATTTTGTTTTTGAAATTGAAGACATTTTAAGACTTTAAGACCCCGCGGACACCCTGATATCCCAGAATAAAAAAATACTGCAATGTTCAATTTTTCCAATATTGTGCAGCCCTAATTTTGTGACACCACGAAATAAACGATAGCCCATAATATGAAACAGTACACTTTGCATTTCATCCATACAATTTGAGGGTCTGAGATTTAGAAATTGTCTCAAATGAACTTCATTATGGTTTCCTAGAAAAAGTGATTTAATCAAACAAAGGTTTATACCAAAAGCATGGTATTAGTGTCTTAGCAATTGAGGGAAAACTGAGAGAAAAAACAAACAAACATTTTAATTCACAGGCTGAGAAATGGATAAAGGAAAGAAACGTGCAACTAAACCTTGAAAAATCTGTACTTACTGTACTTTCTGGGGAGGATGTTGTAAAGCTGGACATTGTGGAATTTTCCCCTGAAAACACACACACACACACACACACACACACACACACATTACAATGAGTTGATAACTAACGGTTCAGATTCAGATTCTTGCTCATACTCTCTCTCTATCACATGGTTTGTGTGGCTTTTCACTGACAGTGTTGCAGCTTAAAGTTCCACATTCTTTAATATTTGATCTGAGGTGCGTCAGTATCATTTCATGTCTCAGCACTATTACATGCAAGCTATTAAGAAGTTAAAAACAAATTAATAATAATAATAGAGGAACTTTATTTTTCCGTCAAAGAAACGGCTATGTGCCTGTTCTGGTGTAGTATAATTTATATAATTCACAGCAACAATCAGTGCAGGGTTTACACGTCACAGTTTTTCTCACAAAATATAATTGTAAAGATGTTGTTGACTTGAAAAATGGCACCAGATGTTGTTAACAACCAAAGTAATCCATACATACAAAAAACTAATTAGTTTAGTGGTTGAGTTGTGTTGTAAAATGAAATAACACAGGGGAAAAGTATTGAATACATGAAGAAAGGGAGGTGTAAAAAGGCATGGAAAGCCCAGACAGCAGTAGAAATCTCTCAGTAGTTGGAAAACAGTCATGCCCCTCATCAGTGTAAATTAATATTAGCTGCTTCAGTCCTGGCACCTACATCACTAGATGATAAGGATGAAACCAGGGTGGACATTTCAGCAACATTCAGACTAGTTTCAGAAAAAGAAAATAAAGCTGACGGAATGGCCTATTAAGTCACCTGATCTGAACCCAATAGAAAATAAAAACTAAAGATCAAAGTTGATAGATGAGAGAGACCCACAGAACCATAAATATTTTTAGACTCTTGAAGTCTGGGGAAAATAAAATCACATCTGAGCAATGCATGCAACTCCATTCTCCTCACAAGAGGCTTCTTAAAGTTTTCGTTACCAAAACAAAAGCCTTTTATACGAAGTATTGAATACATTTCAGTACTGTAGTTCAGTACTTTGTCCTGGTGTCATTTCATAGATATTACACAAGCAATGTTTATGTAAATTGTTTTGTTATATTTGTATGTTTGAATTGTCTGGGTTATCAGGAAATATATTTACTGTACCAGAGAGAACAATAAAATAATAATAAAAATAAATAAATAAATAAATCGCTAATTTAAATGGCTAAGATTGAGAGACAATGAGTGAGGTTATAGCGTCACTCCATATTATTTAAATTTGTTAGCTGGAAAGTCAGTTGTTTAATAGAGTTAAAAAAATAAATGATAAAATAATAAAATAAAATATAAATGAATAATTACATTAGAATGATTACCACTGAATGAAAACATTAGAAATTCCAGTCACACTGTACAATAAGGTTTCACTAGTAAATGTTAGTTCAGGGCATGAGTCGGTATGAGCTTCTGACAATATAATAAGCTTGGATAAAAATATCTAGGTTTCACGGTATTGTTATTACTGCTCTAAAATATGTTCTGTTTTTCAAAAATGTATTGGTTAAAAAAATTCCCATTGAACACAATATATCTTATTTTAGACACTTATTTCAGGCTAAATAATTAAAATAAATCATTGACTTTTGCTGTCTTCATTAGTTTTCAAAACACAGATTATTTACAACCTGAAAAGGTATCTTTTGATATCTTTGGATGTAAAGCAAGCCTGTGCACTATTCAGGTCTTTAGCATGCTTGGATTAATTTGCAATTAAGCAATTTGTTTTTCAAATGTTTCCTGAATCATAGGCTGACCAGTAGCTTTTGATGTGAAGGGTTCTTTTTGGGTTTTCTGGTCCCTGTATCCTGAGATAATGTTGCCCTAAAAAACATGTAAAATAACAAACAAACAAAAAATAACCTTACATATTCCAAGCCTAGCTAGTTAATGTATTTACCAACATGAACTAGGAATAAACAATAAAATCATAGTTTAACATTTACTAATGTATTATTAAAATAAAATAATATTTTATTCTTGTTAAAGGGCACCTAGGTTACCACTTTTTCCAGATTTAATACAAGTCTTTTGTGTCTCCAGAATGTGTCTATAAAGTTTCATCTCAAAACACCCATCAGATTTTGTATTATACCTTTCATAAGTTACTAATTTATAGCTTTGAGCAGCAGGTTGTGGTTTTTGTGTACTGCGCCTTTAAGGCTAGTCCATCACGCCCACCATTTCCACGTGCCTGTCAGCGTGTCTTAATCTCCTCCCTCGGCTGCGTCAGACAACAGACAGACATAAAGGAAGCAGATCTCACGTAACGTTTGTGAGAAAAACTACAGTAAGAACTTTACCAATGAGTATTTGATGCATTTGTTGTGGAGTTGCAGCAATGCGTCACACACAATGTTGTTACAAAGTTCACGCACACACACAGATACACACACACACACAGACAGCGCGCACGTTTAGCTTTGCACTCTTTTTGCACGCAATTGTGACAGGATACAGGTTAATATCCACTGCTGTATGGATATGTTATGTTAATGTACAAAATAAACCAGATTTAACATCCACAAACCGGTATTGAAGCGTCTTCTTTTTTAATTGTTCTGACACACGGCTGTGTTGATGAAGTAAAGCTGAAGTAAATCGCTGTAATTCATTACACACATGGACTGTTTTAAAAACATTTTAAACTTGTAAAACTCACTCTTAATCACATTTGATGATGATTGATGATCTATAGCAAACTGAACGGACCTTTTTTTTCCCCGGTTGTTTTGCGCACGTCCTGTCTTGTTGATATGATTATAAGTGTTACTACGGAGACAAATTAATATGCAGCTGTCAATCAATTCGGTGGGCGGGGGGACCGCACTCCTACGTCAAGTTGCGGTCGGTCTCAAAAGCTCCAGTTGGTCCACTGTTTTTATGCTGTTAAATTGAAAAAAAAAGGACTGGGTGTGTTTATATCACCCCAATATGACAGTCTATACCTACATATATGTCTGTCCAAACATCTTTAAAAGTAGATTTTTCACCATAGGTGCTCTTTAACATAAGTTAATGCACTGCGAGTTAACATGATCTAACTTAATTTTCAATAACGGACATTAACAATTATTAATAAATACTGCAATAAATGTATTCCTTATGCTTTGTTCATGTTAGTAAATACAATAAAGTTATAGTTACTAATACAACCTTATTGTAAAATGCAATACTTTTTTGTATTAGAAGTTTTGCTAAATGTCACATTTAAATATGCAAATGATACCTTGTTTATTTAAATACGTACCCATATGCATACACTTCTATTATAAAAAAAAATATCTGTACACTGGATGAAGTCAGGTTCAAAATTGCACATTTCTTTTAAACAAATGACATTCACAGATTTTTTACAAAGATAATTTTGTTTGGGAATGTCTCCCATAATATGCATACACATAATTTTATACAATACAACAGTGAAATAGCTTCTGACATGAAGTTTTATGGCTCAAAGCAGGAGAAAAAAATAAGATTAAACAACTATATTACACATTAAAATAATGTATTTCATCAGAAATCTACAAACACAAATAAATGAATTGGTATAAAAAGACACTTTGTTTTATGAATGTTTTCTTTGGATTTGACTAAAGAACAATAAAAAAATAAATAAATAAAAATAAAAAAAAAAACATGAAAAACTAGAATGGCCAGATCTCAAAACTGACAGGTTAATAATTACTTTTCATAATCAATACTTCAGCTTTTAAATTGTACAGTGCATCCGGAAAGTATTCATAGCGCTTCACTTTTTCCACATTTTTTTATGTTACAGCCTTTTTCCAAAATGGATTAAATGTTTTTATTTCCTCAAAATTCTACACACAATACCCCATAATGACAATGTGAAAAAAAGATTTTTTTTTAATTGTTGCAAATTCATTAAAAATAATAAATAAATAACTAAATAAATAAATAAAAATCACATGTACATAAGTATTCACAGTCTTTGCTCAATACTTTGTTGATGCACCTTTGGCAGCAATTACAGCCTTAAGTCTTTTTGAATATGATGCCACAAGCTTGGCACACCTGTCTTTGGGAATTTTTGCCCATTCTGCTTTGCAGTATCTCTCAAGCTCTATCAGGTTGGATTGAAAGCGACATTATACAGGCATTTTCAGATCTTTCCAGAGATATTTAATAGGATTTAGGTCTGCTCTCTGGCTGGGCCACTCAAGGACATTCACCAAGTTGTTGTGAAGCCACTCCATTGATATTTTGGGGGTGTGCTTTGGGTCATTGTCCTGCTGGAAGGTGAACCGTCGCCCCAGTTTGAGGTCAAGAGCACTCTGAAGCAGCTTTTCATTCAGGATGTCTCTGTACATTGCTGCATTCATCTTTCCCTCTATCCTGACTAGTCTTCCAGTTCCTGCTGCTGAAAAACATCCCCACAGTATGATGCTGCCACCACCATGCTTGACTGTAGGGATGGTATTAGCCTGGTGATGAGCGGTGCCTGGTTTTCTCCAAATGTAACGCCTGGCATTCACTCCAAAGAGTTCAATTTTAGTCTCATCAGACCAGAGAATTTTGTTTCTTTATGGTCTGAGAGTCCTTTAGCTGGATTTTGGCAAATTCCAGGCGGGGAGTGGCTTCCGTCTGGCCACTCTACCATACAGGCCTGATTGGTGGATTGCTGCACAAATAGTTGTCCTTCTGTAAGGTTTTCCTCTCTCCACAGAAGAATGCTGGAGCTCAGACAGAGTGACCGTCGGGTTATTGATCACCTCCCTGACTAAAGCCCTTCTCCCCCAATCACTCTCAGCAGCAAAGATGGCCGGTCAGCTCTAGGAAGAGTCCTGGTGGTTCCAAACATCTTTCACTTACGGATGATGGAGGCCACTGTGCTCATTGAAACTTTCAGAGCAGCAGACATTTTTCTGTAACCTTCCCTAGCCTTGTGCCTCGAGACAATCCTGTCTTGGAGGTCTACAGACAATTCTTTTGTCTTCATGCTTGGTTTGCGCTCTAACATGCACTGTCAACCCTGGGACCTTATATAGACAGGTGTATGCCTTTTCAAATCATGTCCAATCAACTGAATTTACCACAGGTGAACTCTAATTAAGCTGCTGAAACATCTCAAGAATGATCAGTGGAAAGAGAATGTACCTGAGCTCAATTTAGAGCTTCACGGCAAAGGCTGTCAATACTTACAGTAGGTACATGTGATTAATCAGGGTTTTTTTTTTTTTTTTTTAAATTTGCAACAATTTTTTCACATTGTCATTATGGGGTATTGTGTGTAATATGTTGAGGAAATAAATGAATTAAATCCATTTTGGAATAAGGCTGTAACAAACAAATGTGGAAAAGGTGAAGCACTATGAATATTTTCCGGGTGCACAGTGTTTTTAAATTATATAAGAAAAAAGTGGGACCACGTGAGAACTCAATCTAACGGTATACTAAAAGAACAATTAAATAAATCATGTCTCAAAAAGAAAAAAGTCAATAAAAACAATACAGTATGCCACATTATTTACCCCAGTAAAACCAACCAGTGTCCAAAAACTGTATAATGAGAAAGAAAGAAAAAAGTACTCTTGAAAGATCATTTTGTACGAATACATATATACTATTTTACATTCATTATATTCTAAATTTTAGACAATTATAGTTATAACATCATTTTTATAAAACAGTCTTATGTGCAACTGAAACCTGTTGTTAAATTTAATCTTTAATAGCAGTATTGTTAACAACATATGTTGAAAGAAATTTACTTCTAAATTATCGATTTCAAAATTAATCAATATTCAATCACAAGTTTATGAATATTTTTTTCCTTGCTGGAATTCTAAAGTGAACTCAAAAATCAGTAGACTTGATTGAGGTTGGTTTAGTTTTTAAGAGATAGAGGAAAAAACTCCCACTGGAGTGACTAAGCAGATCTAAGCAGTGACTCAACAGGAACATTACGCACTAAAGGAAACTGAAAAGCATTACATGACCATTTTAAGTTCATCAACATTCCTCTAATGCGTTCGTCATTTGTCAAGACTTTATGTCATATGTTGTAAAGTAGAATCTATTCAGCTAAATATAGATTTTGTATTATGATGCACTGATATATTTGTGTAAATACAACCCAAATCAGACAAAGTAGGGAGAGTATGGAAAACACAAATAAAAATAGAAAAAAAGTAATGATTTACAAATTGACTTGTGTTTCATTGCAGACAATATAAACACAAAATGTTTCATGTTTTGTCTGGACAACTTCATTTTATTTGTAAATATACATCCTTTGCTGTCATTCAGACTAGCAACACATTCCAAAAGGAAGTTGAGACAGAAGCAGTATAGGGCTAGTAATCAGGTAAATTAAATAATGATATGATTTGAAACAGGTGATGTCAACAGGTGTTTGTAATTATGATTTGGTCCAAAAGCAGCATACAAGAAAGGTCTAGTCCTTTAGGCACAAAGATGGGCAGAGGATCACCAGTTTCAACAAATATGTGAGAAAATTGTTCTTCAAAGAAAGATAGAAAGACAGTTGGATATTTTACCTACAACAGTGCATAGCATAATTAAAAGTCCCTGCTGAAAAATCTAGCTTAAACCAGCCTAAGCTGGTTGGCTGGTTTTAGCTGGTCGACCAGCCTGGTTTTAGAGGGGTTTTGGCCATTTCCAGGCTGGTTTCCAGCTATTTCCAGCCTGGTCTTAGCTGGTCAGGCTGGAAAATGACCAGCTTAAACCAGCTAAAACCAGCTTGACCAGCCTGGTTTAAGCTGGACATAGCTGGTTTTGGCTAGTCAAGCTGGTTTTAGCTGGTCAACTCCCAGCCTGACCAGCTAAAATCAGGTTGGAAATGGCTGGAAACCAGCCTGGAAATGGCCAAAACCCCTCTAAAACCAGGCTGGTCAACCAGCTAAAACCAGCCAACCAGCTTAGGCTGGTTTAAGCTGGATTTTTCAGCAGGGGTTTCAAGGAATCTGGAGGAATTTCAGTGCGTAAACGACAAGGGCGCAAGCCTTAGCTGAACAACCGTGATCCCTCAGGCGGCACTGCACCAAGAATCGTCATTCATATCGATATAGGAGCTCAGAACAACTTTGTAGGGCTGCACAATCAATTGTATTTTTTTCACCATAACAATATTTGTGAACCACAATCAGTAGATAAATATCATCATGATTTTACAGTATAAAGCCTGGTTTATACTCGACACGTCCGCTAGTTCGATTGAGTGTGTGCGGCGAATGTGACGTCATCTCGGTGTTAGAGGAAGTTCGTTTTGGGTGCGCGCAACATCATTTCGGCTGGGTGTGCGCACAGCTTTTTTTGAGACTCGAGAGAACTGTTCGCGCGGCGCCGGGTTTGATTTGAGTTAAATATGAATCACTTTGAAGAGATTTTGTATGACTACAGACATCTTAATGACCGTGATCATAAAGATAACCCGATGATCAATAATTCTTGGCTAGAAATTGCAACAGCCAAAGGAAAGGAGGAAAGTCTTTGTTAAAAAGTTTGAAAAACCTGTGGGATAAGTTTGTTAAATAGAGGTAAAGTTGGTTTTATATTCCCACATTCGTTCAGTGACAACTTGTGACACACTCCCTATATTGTTTACCGCAGCACAATATTTGGTCTGAAATAACCTGCAAGTAAGATTTTAACAACTTTAACACTGTTTACGTGACTGTGAACAATGGGTCACACTTTATTTTGACGGTCCGTTTGTTGAATTTAAGTTACATTGCAACTAATTATCATTAGATTATAAGTAGACTGTTAGGTTGGGGTTAGGGTTGGGGTTGGGGTTAGTGTAAGTTGACATGTACTTGCAAAGTTTCTTATAGTCAGTTAAATGTCTGTTGAAGGACTGTTAAATGTCAATATCAACAGATATTAAGCAGACAGTCTACTGATATTCAAATGGACCATCAAAATAAAGTGTTACCGAACAATGTTGTACTTTGATAGTCATTGGCTGCTATTATGATTTCGCTATTTAGAGTTTGCAAATAATACTTTTATGAAATTATATTATTAAGGAGAAAGTCAGAATGTGCAAATATAAAACCAACTTTACCTCTGTTTGTTAAAGCCAAAAGAGACCATGGCAAAAGTGGAGACCCAGGTACACAGTTATAGAAATATGTTTATCCACCATCCATAGGTTTTACACTGATGTATATGTTACAATTTTGAATTTAAAACGATGTAATAGCTACAAAACTAAAATGAATTAACAAATAATTTCTTTCATAACTGGAAAGAAATATTTGAACCTATCAGCTTAAGATATACTGATGCCCTGTTTTCTTGTTTTTGTTGGTGATAATGGTCAGGAATGTTGGACCATCATTGCCTTTTTAGCATAAGTATAGGACAGAAACTAGCAAGACAGTAATGTGTGAATTGTGAAGTGGGCTAAATCTAAAAAAACATCTGTATTTTTAAGTGTGCTTTTTTGCTTTTATTCTTGACGTGATAAAAAATATATTTGTAGAGTAACCCATGTTCTGTTGTCATTGACATTTTAATAAACTTTAATAGGTAAACCAGTCCGAGATATGAACAAAAGCATGTGATGCATCAAAGTTTGCTAAAAAAAAATCTTGAATGGTTATAAAAATCTTTATAATCATTAAAATAATTTATAAAAAACAATACAAATAATTAGTTTAAAAATATTGAATGATATTAAATAATATGATATACAGTTGCAATCTGAATTATTCAACCCCCTGATTTATTAGCCCCCCTGTTAATTTTTTTCCCAATTTCTTTTTAATGGAGAGAAAAAATTTTCAACACATTTGTAAACATAATACTTTTAATAACTCATCTCTAATAACTGATTTATTTTATCTTTGTCATGATGACAGTAAATAATATTTTACTAGATATTTTTCAAGACACTTCTATACATCCTAAAGTGACATTTAAAGGCTTAACTAGGTTAATTAGGTTAACTAGGCAGGTTAGGGTAATTAGGCAAGTTATTGTATAATGATGGTTTGTTCTGTATACTATTGAAAAAAAATAGAGCTTAAAGGGGCTAATAATTTTGACCTTAAAATGGGTTTTAAAAAATTAAAAACTGCTTTTATTCTAGCCGAAATAAAACAAATAAGACTTTCTCCAGAAGAAAAAATATTATCAGACATACTGTGAAAATTTCCTTGTTCTGTTAAACATCATTTGAGAAATATTTAAAAAAGAAAAAAAATTTAAAGGGGGTTCAATAATTCTGATTGCAACTGTAGTTCCGGAAACTTCCTACTTCTCTATCTGCCTGACTTCACGGTCAGTTTCTTTTGACCGCCCCCTCGTTTTAAAGAATATCACAACGGTGAATGCGGCAAGTATAAAAGCCTTGTTCGTTTCAGCAGAGGTGCGTGATGCGGCGCCAGGCGAAAGTATAAATCCAGCTTAAAGGCTGAGCCGTTACTTTAATAGGTAAACCAGTCCAAGATATGAACAAAAGCATGTGATGCATCAAAGTTTGCTAAAAAAAAATCTTGAATGGTTATAAAAATCTTTATAAGCATTAAAATAATTTATAAAAAGCAATACAAATAATTAGTTTAAAAATACTGAATGATATTAATGATATGACATACAGTTGCAATCAGAGAAAAACACTACAAAATGTATCGATAAGAGAACCGTTAAAGTACCGAACCAATAAGTGGTAACGATAAAAGTAGTAATGCCGTTAAAACCTTAACGATACACATCCCCTATTGCAAACCATTACAAAGTGGCTGTCATCAGTGAGCTAATGAGCTTAGGAAAGTTCTGCTTTGCATGTTTCTATAGGGTATGCATTACTAATATTACTAAACCAGACATTTTTTTTTTTCAAAATGAACTAAATATCTGCGGAGATTCAGCAGTTTTTTTCTGACGCATTTGACAGTCATGTTGACAAAAGTGTGGGGAGTCAACGGATCTTTCCAGAACAGAGCAAATCACACACCATAAGATTGAATGGTTCCTACATGTCTGAGTTCTGATTTCAATTTCAAAGCAATCCACAGGCACGCAGCAAAAGTCTATCCACAGGACCACTTGCCATTTGCGATCTCACAACTCCATCCTAATTAACTATACGTCTTGAAACAATAAAGAGGCTACACTCAAAGACCACCCCAAACCGGTTTTTGACACAGCTCAACAAACCCCTGTTGTTTCACGCAGCTCAGGCAGCAACAGAAGCAATCAGAAACTTCCAGAGTTTAAACGGACTTTCAATTAAACTGTGTTTATTTGAGTAATGTATGCTTATTTTAAGTTTCTGTAGGTTTTTGTGTGTACATGTTCCATGTGTTTAACGTAACCGTTATGGATAGGTAAATGAGTTATAGCCGCTGCTGCTTCATGAAATCTACAGAACATTTGTGAAACATTCCATATTTGGTATTGATTGAAAGCTTGAAAAGTGTCAAATGCATTGGTTTATATGAAGAAACCATACTAGAAAAAATGTCCATGTTATAAAACTTTATTTTAATAGCTTCCGATTAAAGGCAGGTAATGGATGATTCTCACATGGAGTGCTAACCCAAACTCCTAGAGGAGGGAATGGGGGTGTGATTCCACCCCACAGCTTCTCTTATTGGACAATCCCTGTGTAGGCCACACCTAACTCAAGCCTATAAACTTTGAACAAGAAAACTCTCATCGTCGTCTTTTGCCGCTCGTCACCGTCGTCGCTGCCTGGACGTTGCTCTTCTCGTGCTGGCCGTTACAACGCCTCGCCGGAAGCCTCGTTGCATCACGGAGCAAACCCCAACATTCTCTTGCTGCCGGCTTGACCCCCGATCTGCTTGTGCAACCGCTTCAACAACAAGCCTTCGGGTCAACTCATCATAACTCTGAAACACTGACATAACTACAGAATTCCGCAGAGAGCCGAAACTCCAGGAAGGACCTCACCTACGAAACTGCCTCATCCAACATCCGGATCCCTAGCAACCGACTCCAAGCTTCCCTGAAAGTAAGGAAATCCCTCTTCCCAGATGAGGGAATTACAGCACGTCACTGAAGTTGCTACGCTGACCAATCAGCTTCGCCAGGATTTCCCTTTGGACCAGTCAAGGAAACCAAAATTCCATCAGACCGCAAGTAACACAAACAATGTTTCTATCCATTGCTGAACTGGTGTGAATTATATTTAAGTAGTAAAGAATAGCGAAATTCTCTGCTTTTATGGTTTCTCTCAGGTTGCAATGCTAAGAACTTAGCAACTGCTAGCAGTCGAATCCTTACTCGCTCTTCATCATAACTCCCCTCAAACTGCTTGTGTGTGTGTATGTACATGTATGTGCGTTTGTTTTATCTAGATTAGCACATTGTGTTATAGAGTAGCAATAAAATTTTGTTTCATTTTTAAGATCTGTGTTGGTGTGTTGTTTGCTTTATAAGTTAATGTCTCAGCTTCAGATACTGCTACCTTGCTCATTAAATAATTAGATACTGTTTTTATATTGTTATAGTTGGCCACATAATAATATATTACAGGATTGCTTTACACTAACCATTCTATTTGCTGGACAAATGAGTATGTTAAGTGTAAGCTTTTAATAATTCTATATGAATCATGTTCGAATCTTTAGATTCGATTCCCCAAAGTTTAAATGCGATTTAAACCAAAGAGCTGATTCCTTACGACACAGAAAGAAAAAGCCCTTTATGTGTGTTTTTAATCATTTTAGTCAAGTTGACAGGCTGGTGTTGTTGTCAAAAATCTTCTTTTCTTCTAAATTTAGAAATCTTTTAATATCTTATTGTTTCCCAGTTTAGATTCCGATGTAAAAAGATGTTATCGTGGGTATTAAGGTTAGTTTCCATGCATATGATGCAACTTTTATAATTTACATGAAAAATAATTAAATTAAAAGTTCAAGATCAATTAAATAGACTTTATGAAAAGACTAGCCTATTTTATGCATTAAATAATCTAATTATAGATAATTGATTTCCGATATATTACTTTATTCTGTTTTACAGTTTTAATTTGTAGACATACTTTTTATATAAAATTAATTTAAATATTTAAGCACATCAGAAGTAATTGAATTACGTGTCTTTAATAAAAACATTATGCAAATCCTTAGAAACTGATGGCGCAATAAAAAAAAAACAATCAACACATGCAACGCTCTCATGCAGAGGCCTCTCCATTCTAAACATTTTCTGTTCATGTTTGTTTTTTATATTTGTGAATGTAAAGTTCAATACGAACTCACAAGTGAATAAAAGTTAACTAAAGGAATAATCATCATTAATCGTGATTAACATTTTGAGCAAAATAATCATGATTATCATTTTTTTCTGTTCCTCCTACTTACGCAAACCTTTGTCAAGTACCACAATACATAGTTACATCCACAAAAGCCAGTTAAAACTGTACTGTGCGAAAAGGAAGCCCTATGTTAACAGTGTCCAGTAGTGCCATCGACTTCTCTGGACTTGGAGGCATCTGGGATGGACCATCACACAGTGGAAACATGCACTGTGGTCAGATGAACCAGTATTTTTATGAAGTTTTGGGGAGAAATAGACAGTGTGGGCTCCAGACCAAAGAAGAAAAGGATCATCCAGACTGTTACCAGCAACAAGTCCAAAAGCCAGGGTCTGTCATGGTATGGGGTTGTGTCAGTGCCTTTGGCAAAGGTAACATGCTTTTCTGTGATGGCACCATTAATGCTGAAAAGTACATAGAGATTTTGGAGCACAATATGCTGCCTTCTTTTCCAAGGATGCCCATGCATTTTTCAAAAAGACAATGCAAAACCACATTCTGCACACATTACAAAGTCCTGACTGCAGAGGAAGAGGATACTGGCACTTGACTGGTTTGCCTGCCGTCCTGACCGGTCTCCAACAGAGAATGTGTGGCGAATTTTGAAGCGCAAAACGCGACAACAAAAACCTTGTACTGTTGCCCACCTTATGAGGAATGGGGCAAAATTAAACCTAAAACACTTTATCACTTGGTGTCTTCAATCCTTAAACATCTTTTAAGTGTTCCATACTGTCCCAACTTTTTGGGAAGTTGTGATCTGGTGCTATATTCATTAATTTCTTCATTCATTCATTTTCTTTTCGGCCTGGTCCCTTTATTAATCCGGGGTCGCCACAGCGGAATGAACCGCCAACTTATCCAGCACGTTTTTACGCAGCGGATGCCCTTCCAGCCGCAACCCATCTCTGGGAAACATCCACACACACTCATTCACACTCATACACTACGGACAATTTAGCCTACTCAATTCACCTGTACCACACGTCTTTGGACTGTAGGGGAACCCGGAGGAAACCCACGCGAACCAGCGACCTTCTTGCTGTGAGGCGACAGCACTTCGTCGCCCCTGGCACTATATATAAAATACAATTAACTTGACTTCAAAGGGGGCAGGAAAAGCCCCCCCCCCCCCCCCCCCCCTCATAATATAATGGTAGGGGAAACACTGAAAAACATCTAAGGCTATTCTATACAGTGAGAAAAGAGAAGGGGTGCGCACATTACAATTTGCTGTTAAAATTGAGATTTATGGCTCAAAACAAATGGGTTTAAAAAGAAAACCCCATTTTAGAAACCATTAAAACCAAGTATACCATCAAAAAAGATAATGAGGATCAGTTCTGTAAGCAAACAACAAATCCCTTCACACTTAAATAATTTCTGTGCTTTTCTACATTGTAAAATCTCAAGATGTGATCACTGCACTGTGACAAACTGCATTTTAGAGGGTCAGAGAACGTAAAGGGATTGTAAAGGTATAAAGGTACAAACTGACAAATCAGTGATTAAATATGGTGATTAAAGGCTATGAAAGTGAGGGAGAAGAAGGGAGAGTGAGAGAGTGGGAGAATGGAGAAAGAAATGTTAATCATTTACTGGAGTAAACAATTCCTCAAGGGCAAAAGTGCAAAGATAACTTTAAAGAAGGAAAAGAAGTTGCCGGATGAATCGAAGCACAAAGAAGTTGTTGCTGGACTAATCAAGTGGCACGTGTTTGTGTTTCAGCACAGCAGAAAATTTGCTGAATGTGTTTGTTATGGCTCACAGCCTATATGGATGTAGAAATCTCACAAAACGCGTTTTATGCTGAAAACCAGAAGCAAAACCAAAATAAATGCAGACTGTTTGGAAGTATGAATCTCACAAAACATGTTTTAGCTCAAAAAAGGAAGGAACATAAAAATTAAATGAAATTTGAAGTCAATATAATGAAGCCTACTTTATAATAAAACCTGTTTAAATTAAAAAGTTCTATTAATTTCTCTTTTTTTCTTAAAAAAAAATCATAATAATTATAGCGTAAATTTTTGTTCATTCAGTCATTTTCCTTCAGCTTAATCCCTTATCAGGGGTCACCACAGTAGAATGAGAAGCCTAAATTTGTGTGGGAATATGTTTTTTTTTTGTTGATAAATATTTTAATAAATATTTTTTTCTGGCTTTACTTTGAGTCTTTTCCTCACCAACTGATACTTGATCCAAATTTGCCTGCTAAAAAGTATTGTTATGTGAACTACTGTTATGGTAAAATACATTTGAGTGGGCATCTTCTGTAAATGTATGCTAGTTTTATTTATTTATTTCTTTTTGCAATGTGCATGAATTAAAATTGTAGCATATTTATTGTTTGATGGTTGAAAAACACTTCACAATATTCTCCCTTATCAGAATATAAACAAATATTATTATAAATTGTGATTTGGGGATGAAAACTGACTCCACTGCATATAAAATGTGTAGAAACAAGCTGATGCCAAGTTGATACTGTAAATAACTGCAAAGAAATGGCATAAAAAAATTATTATTTTTTAAATAGTATATTGTAAAAACAGTGTGGTTCCCAATGTTCGTTTTTTTTTTTGCTCTGATTTTAACATTCAAACCCTGAATAGGTTCTTCCACCTTCTTCACGTGGTACTATGATGTCAAGCTCTCTAAAAAGTGGCATTTTATAGAGTTTTTTTTCTAGTCATTATCCAAAAAGTAAATTTCAGGCCACCGACAATGATGGTATTGTGTGGACCAAGTAATGTGCATTTATATTGTGCAGTTTTTCATACACCCAAAGCAGTTTTACAATCATGAGGGGGGTCTCTCCATACCTCCACCAGGGGTGTGATTATAGAGAAACAAAAGGCCGAAACGATATTTCCCAAACTAAATGGCTATTTGTCAACGATCCAATCGATTCCCCAAATTAATTTAATCATGCACCGGCCTACATTTTTGCTCATTTCAGAAACCATTTTAATCAGATGTAGCCAAAGTAGTTTGCTGGGAGGAGTGCGTGGGAGTTTGTTATACGAAGATAAAGACCGGGTGGGAGGTATTAGTTATGCAAAATCGAAGAGCGGGGGCTGCGGCATCGGTGTGCTGGAGAGTTATGCTAAGACGAAAAATGGGTTCCATGGGATATTAGATCTCATTCGCGGGCATCATGGAGCCACTACACTAAAAAAAGTAATCAGTATGTAATCAGATTCCTTAGAATCAATCTAAATCTGTTTAGATCGAATACTAACATATTCATTCATTTTCCTTTGGCTTAGCCTCTATTTTAGAGGTTGCCACAGTGCAATGAACCACCAATTAGCATATGTTTTAAGCAGCGGATGCCCTTTCAGCTGCAACCCAGTATTGGGAAACATCCAAATACACTCATTCTCTCTCTCTCACACACACACACACACACACACACACACACACGCACACACGCACGCACGCACGCACGCACACACACACACTACGGCCACTAATTTAGTTTATTCAATTCAGTGTTTCCCCTAGGTTTACAGCTTTGGGGGGGATTTGCGCGTGGTGCGGCTGTTCAGCCTGACACCGACACAAGGAGTCATGATACTAATTTGTTTCTTTTAATGACAGCAGTAAAAAAACTATTATTTATTATTATGCTGCATGTAATACCTTAAACACATCTCTTATAACCATTTAGGTGTGAACGTGTCATGGCCAGAAGCAGCTTTACAGAAAACAATTCATCCATTTTATTCTGGCTTAGTCCCTTATTCATCAGGGGTTGCCAAAGCAGAATAAACCGCCACAGACAATAATATAACACAGATATAAAAATTGTTATGAAAAATTACAATGCAATTTTGCAATTTGGAAACATTGCAAATGATGAAAGAAGAATTCAACATGTCTCAATCAAGAACAAGTTTGGAGATCACATTTGATGCATAAGAAGTTAAAATGAACATATAGTTACTATAGGCCTATAAACTACTGTTTATACCAATGAGTGTATTACAAGAATTTATATTATTAAATATTCATGTTAAAAAATAAATTAAGTTTTATTTATCCTATAATTCCAGCCAGCTTTTAGTGAGCTTGCAATATTGTCAAAAACACAGAACTTTCAGTTGTTATATGTAAAAAGGCCTAAATAAATGCAGGACCATTCAAATATTTTGCTCGTCTCCAACTATTGACAGCAGATCCCTCAATGAGAGAGAGAGAGGGGGGATTTGCACTCGCGATATCTTTACTGCTCTATTCATTTAACCTAAGAAATGTAATATTTAGACCATCAATGTGCCTCTCACGATCTGTTCATTCACTCTCATCGCCATGATTTCCGAGTATTTTAACTCATTTATGGGGATCACGGGGCCGGGATTCATAACTAATATGCGGGAGACTCGTGGTGCTTCCGGGAGAGGTCAAGGTTGGATATACAAGTGGAAATACAATAGCTGCACCTGCATTAAAGAGCATCACTCACGTGATTCGCCGCAACAAACTAAACAGAGGTCCCATCGCATCTGTATATATTTTAGCTGTGTGACGCGAGCGTTATACGCTCCCACGCATCATTTACCTGTGTTGTGGCTGCTTGTAGGCTATGCATAGGGAGCTCACGTGCGCCTTCGATCCTGTCAGATGTGGCGCACGCACTCTCATTCCCATACAGCAGAGAGGGTCTGTGTGAAACTCCACTGTGCGCGATTCAGAGAGCAGTAATTTGTAATCGCGCGACCATGTAGAGACAAAAATCACATGCCTTTGTGTAAATAAGATACTAGCTTGTTTATTAAAAGAAGTTGTGATCTGACGCTTTATATAAAATATAATTAACTTGACTTCAAGGGGGGCAGGGAAAGCCGTTAAGAGGGCGGGGCGCCCCCCTTATATAATGGTAGGGGAAACGCTGCAATTCACCTACAGCGCATGGCTTTGGACTGTGGGGGAAACCGGAGCATCCGAAGGAAACCCAAGCCAATATAGGCATGGGATGATAATTGTTTTCAAGGTATACTGCAGTTTGGAAAAATCAAGGTTTTAAAACTGCCAAAATTTTCTGTTCAAATGTTTTTTTTTTACGTTTTTTTTTTTGTTTGTTTGTTTTTTAGGATAACAGTTTCTCCAGCAGAAAAGATATCCAAAGATGCCATTTTAAATTGTAAAGATATGAAACTAATGAAGATAGCAGAAGTCAATGATTCATTTGAATTATTTCATGTTTACTGTTCCAAAATATTTCAAATATTTGTCAAAATAAAATATTTTGGCTGCATCCGAAATAACGTAATACTCAGTAGGTACTGCATTTGAATTTCAATTCACTACTCGATTCACTACCCGTTAGAAAAGTACGTTCTATACAGAATGAATGTCAGCAGTATGAATGGAACTCCGACATACTATGGATGCCATTTTGTCATCATTACATGACCTACCCACGTCAGTTGCATCGCTTCACTCCCTTTCATGAATTCTCTCACAGTGCATCATGAGATAGTGTAGTGTCCATTGGATGTGCACCTCAGAATCTCGCCCGAAGTAGTAGGTCATCTGGGTATTTCTCGCATACTGTTTTTTCGAATTCTATGAATTCGGACTTACTACTCGGCTCACATACCGTTTTTAAATGTACTATATAGTATGGAAGAATGAAATTTCAGACGCAGCCATTGTGTTCAAAGCAGAAAAAAAATACTTAACTTAATATTCGAAGGCAAAATTCCATTCCACTCCATTCTCCACACAATAGAGGAGTTAATAAAAAGCATTTAAAACGCATTGGATTCATTGATATATTATTACATAAATCTTGTTCTTATTTGTTTCACTTATGTTTAACTAACAAATATTAAAATCACAAAATTTATTTGTTCAATTACGGTAAAAGTATGTAATACAAATTATTGGAAATTTTATGAGTAATAGGAATACATAAATCATATTATTTTGAGTCTATGACTTGGGATGTCCTTGTTAGGGAAAAAAGACAATCTTAAGTTCTGTTTTATGACAACTTTAACCATGTGGAATTTATCACTATATTGGCATCTGCTTCATTCCTTCTACTAGAATGAATCTGGCGACCCCTCATACATTTTTGCCAACCTCCAGGTTGTGAACCACATCTGTAAAACATACTTCAATAATTTTGGTTTATTTATGGTTTGAAAATGATCACTTTTACAGTGTTGAAAAGTCTATGAGACTTATAGTTTTGGATTATACACTTCTATATATAGAAGTGTACAGTTATAGTTTTTTGTTTTATATATATAAAGTACCAAGTATATAGCAAGTACCATTTATGACCTCCCGACAATACCTAAAATGTTTTTGCAGAAAACTGACATGCTTGAGCTTGCCTGAAGTGTTTCAGACACTTAAAGGAGTGTTCCTCGCCTCTTGCATTGAGATTAAGCTGCTTGAACGCAGTGAGCCTGAACAGTGATTCATAACCAGGACACTCTGAAAGTTCAGTTTCGGACAGGACTGACTGACTGACTCACCCTGGGCCGAAACATTCCTGACGAGCAGCAGCAGAAAACTCCCTGCCAACAGCCCAACCTGCCGGATCATCTCCAGGACGGGCTCAATCTGCACCTCTACCCTCAACCAGAAGGGGCTGATGCTCCGGGTAGGGTGGAGCAGAGCGATCAATAAATCATCTCCAGGATCAAAGAATAAAAATAGTCCTATCTGCCTCGTGCGAGCTGCAAAAGAAGAGTGGAAACGTCTGTTAGAGAATCTGAAGCTGCTCTGCAAATCTGATCGTTCAAGTTGTTTAAAATGCAAAACCACAACCAGAAAGGAACTGTTTTAATATAGGGAACTATTCAGCTCACTCTTTTTTTTGCTTATGATCTTGGATATAAAATTTCTGAATAAAATAGCCATTTAAATAGGCATTGGTTTATGTACTGGTTCACTGGAAAATGGAAAAGAAAGTATTTAATTTTAAAACATTTTAAAAGATACAACCATGGAACAAGGCATGAATGGAACACTTTATGTGTCAAAAATATTTTTGTAAAATAATCTATGGAGATATATCAGGTCAAAAAATCTATCATTTGTATTAAATTAAATTTATTTTTATTTTCTACAAAATTAATAATTTTCAGTAGGGCTTCAACTAACGATTATTTTAATAATTGATTATTCTGTCGATTATTTTTTCGATTAATCAATAAATCGGATAAAAAAAGAAAAAGCATTAATTTCCAACCCTTTATTCAAAAACAGAACTAAAATCTTTAGAAAGTGCACAAACATGTTGTCCTTAACCATCCCCTTGCTGTTATAATAATAATAATAAAAAATATTAAAAACCTACCTTAGTAGTTTTGTTCTGTTTTCAATCCAAATATCTAAAAAAATATTGAATCAAGATACATACTAGACCAGGGACGGGCAAACTTTATCCTGGAGGGCCAGTGTCCCTGCAGACTTTTGCTCCAACCCTAATCAAACACACCTGCCTGCAGCTTTCTAGTGATCTTGCAGACACTGATTAGTGTGTTCAGGTGTGTTGGACACCGGCCCTCTAAGATCAAGTTTGCCCATCCCTGTACTAGACGCATGAAGTCGCATAAGAAATTGTCTTGTTTTCTGAAAAAAACCCTGTTTGCTTAAAACAAGCTTAATTATCTGCCAATGGGGTAAGAAAAATAATCTTAATGAGATACAATCTCAAACAGAAGTTAAGCATCACTTAATTTTCTCATGTCATTTGTCTTGTCTGTTCTTGATTTAAAATTTTTTAGATATTTGGACTGGAAACGAGACGAAATTACGAAGTAAGAAAAGCTTTTTTTGCAGTGTAACATAATTTTGCTTGTTTTAAGCAAACAATCATTTAATTTTGAGGTGTTTTTATTTCAGAAAACAAGACCATTTCATGTGTCTAGCATGTATTTTGACTTAAGACTTTTTTAGATATTTTAATTGAAAACAGAACAAAACTACTAAGTTAGTTTTTTATTTTATTATTATTATTTTTTTTTATTATTATAATTATTTTATTATTATTATTAACAGCTCAAGGATGTTCAAGGACAACGTGCACAACACTTCCTAAAGATTTTAGTTCTGTTTTTGAATAAAGAGTTGGACATGCATGCTTTTTTTTTAATCCGATTCATTGATTAATCGAAAAAAAAAATTCTACAGATTAATCAATTATTAAATAATCGTTAGTTGCAGCCCTAACAAAATTTATAAGTCAGTGTTTAATGTTGTTTAAAATATGTATAAATGATCTTGATCAAGATCTATAACATGAGATGGGCATCGCCATGTTTACTTGAGGCCGCGCACATGCCTCATTCATAAAAGCAGAACACACAGAATTCAGCACATAAATTCATCAGTTGGGAGAAGAATAGATTGAACTTTATTGTAACTTTCACTACGTGTATCTAATATGAATAATGCCAAAGACTATAGAATACACAAGACGAGTCACTCGTATCTTTTTGAATGGGGAAAAGTGTAACTGTCAATATGGTGAATAAAGCCCCGCCTACCAGTACAGGAGCCAATCAGCAATCACTATAGAATGACAATTCTCTGGGGGAGGGGCTCGGACCAGACCTGAGTTTCTGCAGATTTTGTTTGATTCATTTATTCATTCATTTTCTTTTCGGCTTAGTCCCTTTATTAATCCGGGGTCGCCACAGCGGAATGAACCGCCAACTTATCCAGCACGTTTTTACGCAGCGGATGCCCTTCCAGCCGCAACCCATCTCTGGGAAACATCCACACACACTCATTCACACTCATACACTACGGACAATTTAGCCTACCCAATTCACCTGTACCACATGTCTTTGGACTGTGGGGGGAACAGGAGCACCCGGAGGAAACCCACACGAACGCAGGGAGAACATGCAAACTCCACACAGAAATGCCAACTGACCCAGCTGAGGCTCGAACCAGCGACCTTCTTGCTGTGAGGTGACAGCACTACCTACTGAGCCACTGCGTCGCCGCTTGTGTGATTTAGACGTTTACAAATGAAACTAAAGAGACAGTTGTTGTTTAATGTTATTGGTAATTCATAATATGAAATGTAATCGTAAGCTTGGCAAGTAGTTTTGGAGAATTTGATGTTTCCCCCTTCAGACAGAATGCCCGAGCATACTGCCCAAAAGGTGTTTCAAAGATGGCCGCCGAGTGCAATGACTTGCCTTAAAGGGACTTTGATAATACACATCGGCATATTAAATTTGAATGGATTGTTAGACTTCCATAAACTTTCTTGTGTGTTTTACAAACTCTAAATGTATTGTTTTACTAGTATTTGTGTGAATTTACATGTCTTAAACATAAAATAATCATTGGGTGGTAAAAAACACTGCATAATTGTGATAATATGACAAGTCTTTCTCTGGCTCAGTGCCAGCCAACGCGCCAAAACTCAGTTTGAATTTTTAACGTCATGCTTGTCAAGCTGGATAACAAGTAAACACCAGCACCAGGGACATTACGTTTCTCACTTTAAAATGGAACAAAAGTAGGTTTCTGTAGTGATTTACTCTGCTTTTGCTCCTTTCCTCATCAAAGAATCCAACATGTTCAGGTGCTGGATCATTGCCGTGGTGCTCCCATCATCACTTTTGCATATTTGGCCGTTAACACACGTTTTTTGTTTATTTAGTGTGAAATGCTCCCACACCTTGGATGACTAGGGTCGCACAGATTTCTCTGCCTTCACTATGTATCTTTCCTCTAACGTTATCTCCATACCTGTCAACCCTCCCGTTTTTCCCAGGATTCTCCCGTATTTCACAGTTCTATCCCGCTGTCATCCCGTAAAGGTATTTTCCTGTATTTCTCCCATATTTTTTGTCTTTCTGAGAAGAGCCGATCCTCCCTATATGCAACCCATACCGCCGAACCACCAGGGGTCGCCCTTGCTCTTAAATGCGAATCGGTTCTGTGCTTTCATTTTATTTAGGCATGGAAATACTATGAAATAAACATAAAAACGACGCGATTAATTTCCTTTTCATTACAGGCGCCATTGCCCCAATGCAATCCTCAAAACAGTCAGTTCATATAAAGATGCATGACTGTCGGCTAATACTATCCATAGTGATAATAGACGCTGTTTCCCAAGCGGATTCTGTACGTATGCGATTTGATGCTGAGCTCAAGTGGACACTGGGTTTTGGGTGCGTGTTTATACAGACATATACACATCATCATAATAATAATAATGATAATAATAGCGGTTCGTTCCGCTGTGGTGACCCCAAATTAGTAAAGGGACTAAGCCGAAAAGAAAATGAATGAATGAATTAATTAATAATAATAATAATAATAATAACAACAACATCTAGACATGTCAATCTTGTGTTTTCTTTTAAACACAACAAATTTTGTCTTAAATGAGCATAAACAGTTAGGAAAGCAGTCAAATGCTTTCATTATAGATCTGTGCAGTTTTAAAGTGACAGCTCTGTTATTTAATGTAATCAAACCAAAAAAATCTAAATGAGAGATTCATTCGCTTAATCAGAATGTTTAAATTATATAGTGAAGAAAAAATGAGATTTGATAACTTGATTTTATTTCTTTATAATAGCTAATAGTTTATAATAAGCTAATTTATTTGCAGCTTTTTCTAATGTATACTAATTATTATATCCTTTGTAAATAATAATAAAAACGTATTACTGATCATTTCAGAAGTTTATTTACAATGAAACAGCCCCAGATGAACTAAAGTTTTTTAATAATCAAACATCTCCTCGTCGCGCGACACGACAAATCGATTCTGAAATTCGTTGCCAACGCTTTCAATAATCGATTTTAATTGATTTACTCGATTAAATCGATTCGTTGTTGCATCCCTAATTCTCAGATATGTTCTTATGAACTCCATACAATTATATAATCAACTAAACATCTGTTTAGCGGTGTCTTTACTGAATGAGCACTGTGTAAGTGTATATGTATGACAGATCACACTATTACGACCATTATTATACATTGAAAAAAAAATTTCGGTAACGTTAGTTTATGTAACACATGCTTCAAATTTATGCATTTATTTAAATTACATCTAATTTATTAATAAAATATATTTAAGTTTTCTGTGTTTTATGGGATATTTAGTATATTCTGACCTGATTAGCTAATTTCGGCTTACTTTAGGTCAAACTATACACATCTAATTTGACTTTACTTTTAGGCTTCATGTAAAAACAAACACCTATTTTATGAGAAATCAGTCTTGTGAACTCTTATGGTGCTCTAAATCTGCCGGTTTCAGACTGTTAAATTACTTTTTTTCTCACATAGACTGATTGGCGTGATTATGCATTCAGAATGGTATGAACCGGGGTGGTCAAATGGATATCTATCATTTTAATTATTAACTTAATTATTTAAAATACAGATCCTTTAGGGGGGATCAAACCTTAATTAGGGGGGTCAGCCCCTCCCCCCCAAACCCGCACTCTGATTACGTCGATCTTTTTTCCCCCATTAAAAAACGTTTTAACACATTTTAATCTGTTTTTTTTTACTGAATCGTGGTTTTTCTTGCTGTGTGGCCCTTGTGTAGTTTAATTTTCAATAAATTTTCTAAATTTAAACCACTAAATACGTATATTCAGTTATATCAAATTAAAGCTATAGGATTAATAATTTTCAGATGAATATATGTGCTTATAAATCCCATACAATCATATGCTAAAATACAATTTCTCATCAATATTGAAGTATTTATATTTGTCTTAGTATGGTGCGTGTGTAACTTTACATTTCAAATCATTTTCTCATCTTCAATTAATTAAAAGGGAGCAAATAATACAGTGATACCGTGGTAAACACATGACACCATTTCACAACCACTCATTAATGAGAAATCATTGATCAGATACAAAGGTTTTAGCAGAAACAAGTCATTACTGTTTTATATGACTACATAATAGCATGTTGAATTCCTTACGAGGTTTAAAAATATAATTATGTGTTATGTGTCTTATTTCCAGGTAGGACATATTCAAGATGTATACCTATTGAAATTGTTTAATATAGTTATAGCAGCTAATCCTAAAACCATGTTTATTTTCTTTATCCACTTCACACGACAAGCTTAATTGTGTTGCTAAGCAAGCAATACGAGTCACATAAACAAAAACAAACCCATACCTGTGTGTTCACCTTCATAATCCTCGAAGATTTTCCGACTGAATGTAAACTAAATGTCCAGTAGATCCACCACAGGTCGCTTCCGCCTCACCTTACTGGTGAAATGAAGTATTTAAACCGAAACTAGCTCAACACTCCGGCGTCCTGCGCATAATAACGCATTGTCCTTCGAGATCCTGTCCTGCTTTTTTCAATGGTGGTCTTGTGCGCCTATATTTACTAGTTGTGTTGAGTGAATGCTCGAGCTGGGTTCTTCTTCCTAAATTCTCATCGCTGATCACATGGTTCAGTGTCGTGTTACAACACCTGAGTCCAGCTACTACCTGTGGCGCGGCACAGACGCGCTATTGTGCGCACAGATCCACCTGCTCGCTCACTGGACAGATGCTCTCACTCACGTCCGCTCGCAGCATGACTTCACAGTTTTTTTGTTTCATCTTTGATCTCTTGCACATTTGAATATTTAAAGGATGTTTGGAATTTGAGGTTTTGGAAGATATATTTACGTGGTAGAATATATATTTAAACAACAAACACTCTGTTGTTTTTACATTATCAGTGTATTCCGTTTGAGGGTTTTTCAGTCTTGCGACCTCCAGTGGTTGCCAATGAACTTTTAATCTTATAAGAGAAAAATTCTTGACATACCAAAGTTCTGTTAATCCTTTCCTACTTTTAGGGGAATTATTAACCCCTTCGTGGCTGTCGAAATTAGCATAAAGTTTCCCACTGATATGTTCCTCATAACATTTTTACATAAAATGTTTATATAAATGTATATTTTTAAATATAAAAAATATTTGAATAATTCTGTGCTTTTATGAATATTATACTTTTTTAATCAATTGTATATTATTTAATAATTTGTTTAATGTTGTGTGTTGTTTTCAGTTTACATTAAAAAAAATTAGAAATATCTCCTTTATCTAAAATAAAATATTAATGGGAAAATAAAAAATATATAAATCATATTTTTCATTTGATGCTTAGTTTATTTTAGCTGAAGAAATAAATAGCATTTGGTAGTAACTTTGCAACAAAAAGCATTACAACCTAGTAATAATAATAATAATAAAAATAATAATAATAATAATAATAGCTACTTTTTTAAGTATACATAATTTCAGTAAATACTTGATACTTTATTGATTCATAAGTCTGATAAATATTCATATATTTGTGTTCAACTATGTTTTATTATTTTACTGATTTAATTATTACAATATTTTTTGCCAATTTGAAACCCACTGAAGTTCTTCCATTCACCCCAGTTTGCAAAATCCCAACTATTTATTTATTGATTTATTTATGTATCTTTATTTATCTTATCTTCTTTTGTTTAATCCTTGTTGTTAAAACATATTAAATACTTTTGCTGTATAATGAAACTGCACATGTTTGTTCTTGCTAATAAAGCATTTAAAAATGTATTACGATTAAAGGTTTAATTTATTTTAGTAGCTTTTTAAAATATTTAATAATATTTTAATAATTCTGCGCTTTTATCAATATTATACTTTTTAATCAATTGTATATTATTTATTAATTTGTTATATTATGTGTTGTTTTCAGTTTACATTCAATAAAAATGAGAAATATCTCCTTAATCTAAAATAAAATATTAATGGGAAAATAAAAAAATATATATGAAATTATATTTTTCATTCCATGCTTAGTTTATTTAAGCTGAAGAAATAAATTGTATTTGGTAGTAACTTTGCAACAAGGAAAATTACAACCTAGTAATTAAAAATGTACAGTAACAACAACTATAAAAATAGTAATAATAATAATAATAATAATATTTGCCACGTTTTAAGTATACATAATTTCAGTAAATACTTCATAATTCATTGATTCATAAATCTAACAAAATATTCATATATTTGTGTTCAACCGTTTATTACTTTACTGATTTAATTATTACAATATTTTTTGCCAATTTGAAACCCATTGAAGTTCTTCCATTCACCCCAGTTTGCAAAATCCCAACTATTTATTTATTTATTCATCTTATCTTCTCTTGTTTAATCCTTGTTGTAAAAAAAATGTGAAATACTTTTGCTGTATAATGAAACATGTTGTTCTTGTTAATAAATCATTTAAAAAGGTATGACGATTATAGGTTATTTATTTTAGTAGCTTTTTTAAAATATTGTATGTTTTCATATCAAATGTACAGTTTTAACAATTTGTGCTTTTATCAATATTATACTTTTTTAAAATCAATTTTAAACAATTGTATATTATTTATTAAATTATTTATATTATGTACTATGTTGTTATATTATATATATTATATATATAAATCATATTTTATTATTTTATTCCATGCATATTTTATTTTAACTGAGGAAAAAAGTTTAATGGTATTTGGTTTGCAAAATCCCAGCGTAATGTATGTTAATGCATGCATGCATATACTGTATGTACTATAATAATAACAATGTTTATTTATTTGTTTGTTTGTTTGTTTGGCAGGCAAATATCACTATGGTCCACAATAACCCCCTTCACATTTTAGTTTAAAGCAACTTTACAATCGAAAAGTAGTTAAAAATAATAGCCTTGCGTTTATAACTGTGGTCTTTTACAACTTAACTACAATGTGAGAGATATCTTCCAAGCACTGATTCTAAACACTCAGCTTCTATTGTTTGTCCGACACAATAAGAACAATTTTCGTGAAATCGTGTTGTTTTGATGATTATTATTAACTATCATTAATAAACCGCAAACTCATTTGAAGGATGATGAAGCTAGTGAAGTGAATCTGAAGAGAGGTGGAGTGAGGAAGCCGTCTATTTAACAACTGTCACTGTCGTCCAATCGGCGTTCGCATAATCCGGGACCTTCTGCTTTTTGACCAATCAGCGCAAGCCAATCGGCTTTCCCTGACGTTGACCGCATCTGTCTGAATACTCTGGCGGGAGACGAAGCAGCTTGCATTGTCTGTCAGTTTCAGCAACGGGTTTTGCGAAATAATACTTGTTTTACGCTTACACGTTACTCTCGATCATTTCTGCTTTATATTTTCTTTTAATTTGGGAGGAGAGACGAACTAAATCTTTCCTTTCTCCTGCTTTAAACGTAACGTTATATTGGACTTGCAAAACACAATAGCTTGCAAGCTAACAAGTGAAGAAAAGTCACCGAGAGGTTTACTTTACACATTTCTGTCGAGTTTTCAGTTTGTTTTCGGTTTTGCTTTTTTGAAGGGGTAAACGCTCCTTTTCTTGCTAATATAGTAGAGCTATGGCAAAAGTACAAGTGCTAAATGTGGCAGTCCTGGACAACCCAAGTCCGTTTGGAAACCCCTTTCAGTTCGAGATAACGTTTGAGTGCATGGAGGATCTTCCTGAGGGTGAGTATTAAAGTTTATTTTCCTTTTTAATAGGGTTTTCTGATGTTTTTCGTTGGCTAGCTAGCCAGCTAACGCGCTAACTCCTCCTGATGACGTCAGAATGGCGGGTGATTGAAGCGTGCGCGGAGCTCTGCTTTTCATTTATCCTTTATTCTTCACGATTTAAACCAAACTCATTATGCTCCATTTAACACTTTGTCTTGTCCTATGTAGAGTAAAAAGCTGTGTGTGCTTCTGAGAAAAACACGACACAGGACTGTATTATGCTGCTTTTGCGTGGATATAATGCTTTAGCTTACTTCCCGGTAAACGCATTTAAAAACGCATGTTTTATTATTATTATGATTTTTTAATTCCATCACTATTATAAAACACTTGTCCAATAAATAAAATAACTATTAAATGCTTTCAAATATTTGTTTTTTTCTACTTCCCAACTCTGCATTTATTTGGTTAAAATGCTGTAAAACAATAATATTGTAAATGTCATTGCAATTTAAAATAACCATTTAATTATTTACTGCCCATTTTATGCATTTTTATAAATTAAAATATAGTTTTACCCAAAACCTATAAATGGTAAAGTTAGTGTATGAAAATGTAATAATAATAAAAAAACGTTATTATAATGTGTGTGTGTGTGTGTGTGTATATATATATATATATATATATATATATATATATATATATATATATATATATATATATATATATATATATATATATTATAATAATGTAATACTTATTGTTGAAAGTGTCAAATCTGCATGTTTTCTGAATTTTTTTGTCTATTTTTCTTCTTGTAAGGCAAAATAAATAAATAAAATATTTTTTTTAAATTTATTTAAATAGTAAACGTGTTTCTTTAACTTAATTAACTTTATTTAATATTAATTTTCTCATCAAAAGTATCAAAGTAGTTTGTCCTTGTCAACCGAAGAAGCTTTTTTAGTGTTAATATTATTTTCTCTCCTGATCAGTTGAGGTAATGCATTATAAAAAAATCAGTTGTAGTTTTTCTGAACAGCTCTAATGATTACGTTTGATATGTCTATTTAGTTTTAGCCTTGAAACAGCTTAGCATTTTACAAATGCACATTTTATAAATATTTTCAGCTTTGAAATCATCACTTAGCCTACATGTTTAGGATTTTAAAAGTACTTACATTTTTCTTAAACTTTTACTTCAGTTTAATTTTATGGAGAAAAATTGTGCTAAAATCTCTAATATATATATATACTTTTAAATCTTTAGACTTGTATATTATTTTTATTATTACTTTAAGAATGACATTCTATAGAATTATAATATATTTGTAAAAATTTCTAAACCAAAGTTTAATTAAACCATTTAGTTTTTTACTGCCAATTTTATGCATTTTTATAAATTAAAATATTGTTTTACCCAAAACCTATAAATGCTAAAGTTAGTCTATAAATATATAATAATAATATTAATAATAATACATTATTATAATGTTATATGTATATAAATTATAATAATATAATACTTATTGCTGAAAAGAAAGTTTCAAATCTGCATGCTTTCTGAATTTTTTTTCAATTTTTTCCTCTGAATTAACTATTTTGTAAGGCAAAATCATCAATAATTTTTTTTTTTTTTACATTTAGTCAAATAGTAAATGTGTTTCTTTTTTTAAGTAATAGTGATTTTTCACAATATTACTTTTCTACTTAAAAGTATCAAATAAAATTTGTTGTTGTTTAGCAGAAGAGGCTTTTTTTAGTATTAATATTATTTTCTCTCCTAATCAGCTGAGGTAAGGCATTATAACTGCACATTACATAAGATAAAGTGTGCTTTTGCATAAACGCATGTATGCTTCTGTGTTGTAGATCTGGAGTGGAAGATTATTTACGTGGGCTCGGCAGAAAGTGAGGAGTACGATCAGACCCTCGACTCTGTCCTGGTTGGTCCAGTTCCTGCAGGTCGACACATGTTTGTGTTTCAGGTGAGTTCACAATACTTATGGTTTTCCTGCATAGATAAGAGGTGGCCACCTCTATTAAATTAATCATGCATTTAATATTAGCCTTTTTAAATAAGATAATGTTTTATTTGATAAGATTACAACAATAATGGAATAATGCGGTTGTTTCAAGTAGCTAAATTGTCATGATCAGAATACCACATTTTAAATACCTATTTAAAAAAATCTGTTGTTTTTTTTCTGAACAACTCTTATGATATGTCTGACGGTGTGATAACCGTGGATAAAAATATCACTGTATCGCGGTATTGTGATTACTGCTCTAAAATATATATTTTTTAAATGTCTTGGTAAAAAACCTAAAACTTTTTTCCCCTTTGAAAACAATATGTTTTATTTTTGAAAGATTCAAAATATTTTGGAGCAGTAAACATGTCAGGCTAAGTAATTCAACTAAATCATTTACTTCTGCTGTCTTAATTAGTTTCAAAAACACGGTTTTCTTTACGATTTAAAATGGCAACTTCTGAGATATTTTCTGCTGGAGATACTGTTGTCCTAAAAAAATTGTAAAAAAATTGTAAAAAAAAAAAAAAAATACTTGCATATACCTTGGGAACGGTATTGCAAAAATTTTTGGCGTTTTTAAAACCTTGACTTTTTCAAACCGCGATATACCTTGAAAACGGTTATCGTCCCATGGCTAGCCATGAAACAGCTTAGCATTTTTACAAATGCACTTTTTATACATTTTTACAGCTTTGAAATCATCACTTAGCCTAGATTTTTAGGATTTTAAAAAGTATTTATATTTTTCTTAAACTTTGGTTAAATTTTATGCTGCAAAATTGCTACAATCCCTAAAATATATGTATTTTTAAATCTTTAGACTTGTTTATTATTTTTTGTTATTAGTTTAAGAATGACATTCTATACAATAATAATATATTTGCAAAAATTTCTAAACCAAAGTTTTAATTTTAAATTTTTATTTTTTTTTGTGAAAATGCTTTGATTTGTCTATGTAAGTTTTTCTCTATAGTTTGACCAACAAAGAAACTCTAGAGAGAATTTATGCACTATCATCTTTATAAACGGGATATCCACGGGGTCCTAAAGTCTTAATGTCTTGAATCTCAAAAACTAAATTTTAGGCCTAAAAAGTCTTAAATCTACTAATATATTGTATTGTAGGTCTTAAATATTTTTTTAACAGGTCCTTATTTTCCTTTGTTCATGTATAGCTACCCAATCTGGCCATTAACACCCATACAATCACTAACAATTCCAATCTCAGTAAAACATTTAACTTTTTATTTAAATATAGCATTTAATTACTTTCCTTACAGTAACATTTTTTTTAATTTCTCCATTTATTTAAATCCTGACCTGGTCTGATTTTTTATTATTGAATTATTATTATTATTATTATTTTTATTATTATTATTATTGTATTATTAAATGTATTAAATTATAATAAAGGGCAAGTGAAAATCTTTTCCAACTGGGATATTCAAATAAAATCCTTCGCATTTAGCCCTGTATAAGTCTAAAATAAATCTAAAATTTAATTCATAATGGTCTTAAAAATGTCTTAAAGTCCTAAGATTAACTTGGTGAAACTTGCAGAAACTCTGATAAAGTGATGGCAGATGTTGAAAGCTGCATGAGTGTCACGCATGCTTCGGTATGTGTAATAATGCTACGCCTCCTACTGGTGAGGAGTATTAAAAAGTGATAACATTAAAGACAACCCTGTGACTTTGGAATTCCTAGAGTTTAACTGCTGTGAACTGTGACGAGGAATTAATTTAGACAAACCTCTAAGAAGGCAAGGAACACAAGTGGTTCCAAATAAAATTACAGATTAAACATGCTAACTAAATCTAACTGTAAATATAATTGCAATGGGTAATTTCCAAATTTGTTTAATAAAATGTAAAGATAACTAGAAAACATTTGCTTTATATTAACTGAAAGTGTTTTTTATTTTATTTATTATTTTACATTTTATAACAAACTTACTATAGTAAAAACAAATTTATAACAGAATGGAATTATAAACTAGTTTTTGCCTTGATTTGCTGACTGATGTATTCTGCGTAGTCCTCTGTCCGCCAAGTGACAGTATTTACATTTTACATTTTATTGTTTGACACTGTATTCTCTGTACCTACCGAGTCAATTCAGGACCACCTGGAGGCTCATTGCACCTCCATCTTTGAACACCATTTTAGACATGCTGTCCAGTAAAGGCAGAATTGTTCTTTCCATTCATCAAATTCTGTTAAAACAACTCTCTCCAACCAGTCCTTACTTCATACACACTTCATACTTTCATCCAGTATCTCAGGGTTTATCGTGGGGCCATTAATGAAATGTTGCTGAATGGAAGTGTAACTGCTGAACTGCACTTGAAGTCAAAAAAATATATAATTATACATCCGAAATTATTTGAAAAGGTGATACAATGACGTTAATCAATCAATGTGTTATAACATGTAAAACGGGAACATGAAAGGATCATTCTAAAAACAAATCAACGCATCAATCATATTGTCTTATTCAGATTAGGTCAATAATTTGATTACTGAAGTCCATGTAAACATAGTCTGTGTGCAAATGTATCACAACAACTCCAAAAGAGAAGTGCACAACATCTCCCCGAGTCTAGTTTGACCTATCGTGGTTCATCATTGGTCCAACTCCAGAAGGTCCAAGAGCCTATCGGAATTTCCACATATTTAGAAGGACAGGAGAGAGTGAATAAAGATGGAAATGGGCAGGGAACAACAAAAGCAAAAACCCCTGGCACTCATCATTCATGCAGACACATAGAACATGCATATTTCATATTTAAATGAGTTATTTACAGTTTAATATTCACAAACACTAATCCACACTAGGGCTGCACGATACTGGAAAAAACTTGCATCGTTATATTTTCACTTTCTTTAATTTATATTGCGATATTTCACTTAATAAACATAATATTTTAGATCGATTGGGATGATTTTTGTAGGGGAGTGCATTCGCATAAATATAATAAACCTACAAGCAGAGATAAAGTAGAGCAAATATACAAATGAAGGTGTTTAAAACTATACAGGTACGAAAATCAAACAATCAAATGTACAATAAAGCTGTATATTCTTCATTGAGTAAGTAATTAAGTACAATTAATCTTTGTTAAAGTTACAAATGTAATAGTTCATTTGTTTTAAAATGCTTTAAACTCGCTTGAAATGTTTACAGAGACCTTAATCACAATAGGTAAACTTCCAGTTTTTACGTTATGTTAAACTGAATTTACTCCAATATGATCATGTCTTCTAAATGATTGTGCCTGGTCAACTACAATCCTGACTCCATATTGCACATCCTGCGATGTGATTATTGCGGATTCACACATTGTGATATCCATGCTAAAACAATATATTGTGCAGCCCTAGTCCACACCTCAAACTGATTAGGTGTTCAGTTCAACTTCTGATATAATCACCTAAACTTTAGCAAGTTCAGTGACATTCTAGGATGTACTGTAACTGTACACTAAATTTCTTCGATTCTGTCTGCAGTTTTTACATTGCTTGCAAAGCTCTGCGTACCCGGTATTGGGTCCGTGACAACATTTACTTCCGCATTCTTTAAATTTTAAAGGTCCATACTGGCCCATTACCCTCATAAGTGGTTCCATTCTCTCATCAGTTGGAATAGAATAACTTTTGCATAGATTATGATAGAGACATTTTTCTTTTTTCCTATGATTACTAACATGTGCAGGAACCAAAAAAATAATAATTACAGCAACCTAGACCACACAGAATCAAAAGGTACACTTTCAAATCTGAGTTTACAACAAAAAAAGTGCCTCTTTTTTTTGGACGGGTTTATTATAACACAGACAACATATACAAATATTTTAATCACTTTCAACAGTGTTTTATGAAAGTTCAAATGGTTTTCTTTAAAATGATTCCAACCCACTCCTTTTTACTGAAAGATGAAGACCCCACTCAATGTTTGTACTGCACAACTCCCCTTACTGTAAAACACATTTTACTGGACTGTCCTGCTTTTAATGATTTCAGAAGACTTTTTTATGAAATTTAACTCACTTAAGGACATTTTTAACAAAGTGACACCAGAATTTTTTTTTAGTTCTCATCATGTATTAACACTAAAAATCTTATTTAATTTATGTATTCATTTGTTTGTTGTTTTTAATTGTATATTTATTATTGAAATGTTCCTGCCATGAAAATAGCCCCAGTTGCTGACATGGCATTAGACATTACATTAAAATGCCATCTGCATGTAGATTTGGGAGGCTTTTGAATGTGCTTAGGCAAAATCCAGGTGGAAACCCCAAAATAGCACTTGATTTTAAGAGGTTAAATTATCTTTCAGGGGTGTAAAAGCCAATTTTACAGCTAATTTTTATAATTCTTTTATGTAAAAATGCATTTGACGTAAATGCTTTTTAACAAACGTTTCTTTTGTAAGTCACAATGTAAGGCAGGTTTTTTCAGTTCATAGTATTCTTTGTTTAATGTACTCCATTAGTACATTAACAATGAAAAATATTCAAAGATCAACTCGATAATACTCAGATTACCAACAATAATATTACCATGGATAATTGTTCTTATGTGCAAAAGTTGTCAGGTTCTACAGGGCTGATTCAAGGCAGAGTCTGAATCAGGGTGAGACGGTGAAAGTGTCTGTACTACAGTGTACAAAACAAAATGTACAGTGACACATTTTCATTAGTTGTTAACTGTGTTTCAAAGGTAAATACAATTATTTATTTGAAAGCGTTTAATCTAGCTATACGGTTTCATATATCTTCTGTCCAATCTATGTCCTGTCTCAGTGACTTTTAAAGTACAACCATTGTGATCCATGCAAAGCAAGAACTTCAGATTCTCTTATTCAGAATGCAATCAAAGGATTACAAGTGAACAGGGTATCCACAAGAAATTAAAACGTCTTGCATCAAAATTTTAAAATTAAATCCACTGAAATACTCTTGTAGGTCTCGTCATTTTAAACAGGTCTTAATTTTCCTAAGTCCAAATAAAGCTACCCAATCAAGCCAACACTCATCCAATCACTATCATTCCATCTCAATAAAAGTTTCAACAAATTCTTTATTAATTATCTTAACCAACTCTTTTTGTTTCTATTTATACACATGGTTTAATTATCTTCCATACAATAACCATATGTTTTTTATGATTTTTTTTTTTTAATGTTTTAACTGAGTCGTTTTATTATCGTACAATGTCCTAAACGTTGGGTCTGAGAAAAGCACATTTATAAATAAAATGTATTATTATTATTATGATGATGTCATTAGAAAAAAAAATCCTTAGCCTTAAGCTTTGTGTAAGTCTTAAATGTCATTCATAATGCTCTTAAAAAGGTCTTAAAGTCTTAAATTTGACTCCTTCTTCTGTAGAACACACAACTTGAGTGAAACTTTTGTGTGTTAGAAACCATATGATAGCATGGTTCATTAAAGGGATGGTTCAGCCGAAATTGATTTGCCTATTACTCAAGTTTTTCTAAATCTAAACTTTTAGGTACTTCTTTCTTGTTGAACACAAAAACAAGACATTCTGAAGAATGAAAAAGCAGTCATTGACATCAATAGTAAGAACAAAAAATGAAATGGTTTAGTGTTCAACAGAAACAAGTGGAGAAGTGACAATGGTCATTTTTGGCTGAACTTTCCCTTTAAGAGTATTTTATTTACATTTTTTTTTTGGTTTGTTTTATTCCAAACAATTATCCTGCAGCTGCACTTCCAGTCATGCAGGCGTTTTGATAGTATGGTATACTTATACTATTTTTGCCTTTTATTTAACAGGCGGATGCTCCAAACTGTTCCCTAATACCTGAGACTGATGCTGTGGGTGTCACTGTCGTTCTGATTACGTGCACATACAGAGGACAGGAGTTCATACGCATCGGCTATTATGTTAACAATGAGTATACGGACACTGAGCTTCGTGAGAACCCACCACTTAAACCTAACTATGGACAGGTAAGCCAACACGATTTAATGAGTCAACATGATATTTACATGTTTTTTTCACCAGTCTAGTCACAAGTGCTTAGCCGAGACTTATTACAGTTTCTACTTCACAGTGAAATGCATTTAAAATGTGTTTTTATGCATTTTGATGATCATTATTCCATTCAGTTTTATATTTAAAAAAATTTCTTATATAAAAATAGTACCAGATGAAAAACTCCTGCTTAGTTACTTGCTTATCTTGTATGGTTAACCACAATGTGTGTTTGCGTTTTTATATTACAATAGAGAAGAAAAGTCGGTTGAAAATATTTAGTGTTTACGTTTGTATATTAAGCAATAATTTTTTTTTGGACCATATGAAGTAGCAAACCATGATGAAGGGCTTTTACATGAGCTTGGCTATTGGCTGTTTTAAATAGTCCCCGGCCACTTTATTAGGTACACCTGTTCAACTGCTTTTTAACGCAAATTTCTAATCAGCCAATCACATGGCAGCAACTCAATGCATTTAGGCATGTAGACATGGTCAAGATTAGAGATGCTCCGATCAGCATTTTTGGGGCCGATTACCGATCATCAAAATCATGATCTGCTGATTGCCGATCACAGAATGGCAGGGGAATGGCCATTCAAAAAAAGTCAATGAGTCAATAAAGTGTGCCATCTCTCCCAAATAAGGCAGAGTAACACACATCAGATCAGCTTAATGGGATGTAGCCTCTTAATACACTGATTACATTTTATTATTGGCAGCAAAATGTAAAACTTGTTACACCAAAACTGGCAAATGCCACAAAGGACAGTATGGCAACTGTTTTTTTTAGTTGTTATTATTATGAACGTCTGATGTAGTTGAGGAACCAACTACATCAGATCCAAAAAATAAAATAATGTAGCTACTGTAAGCCAATGCCATCTATCCTAAATGACAAGGCAGAGAAACAAGGAGGAACAACCAGATGAATATGTACTAGTCCCAGTTGGAATACATACTAGTCAAAACTAAACAGTTGATATCTCAATGACAGATCCCATAGAAATCAATGGAAAAAAACTTTAATTTGTTACTAGTAACAACAGAATAGTTAGTAGCCACTATTAAAATAAGTATTAGTATCTAATAAATAAAAACTAGTATCTATTTAATAAGTACCATCTAATGAATAAGTACTAGTATCTAATAAAATAAACTAGTGTCTAATGAGTAAGCACTAGTATATTTTTAAAAAGCACTAGTATCTAATGAATAAGCACAAGTATTTAATGGAAAAGATACTAGTATCTAAAAAATAAGCACAAGTAACATAAAAATAGGTACTAGTACGGGTTATAGACTAAATGTAAAAACGGCTTGCCATACATGCACAGCAAGCTGGAGAGTGTGTGCCACACACACACACACACACACACATTGGACAGGCGTCTGCACTCCATATATCACAGGTTGTTCGTAGAGGCAAATTAATTCCATAATTCTGAACGCGATGTCTTTCCACCTCGTACTATCCAACACTATCCCTGCTGTATGCTTTACGTTGTTTAAATGCATCATTCACAGTCGCCTGGTTGAGGGATTCTCATACGCGGCATATTTAGTTGTGTGGCGTGTTCTAAGATGCCTAATCATGTTAGTGCTGTTAAAATGCCGTTGCTTACTTGAGGGATTTCATCACAACATACATTGCAAACGGCTAACTTTTATGTCTTTATTGGACACTTTGAAAAAGACAGGGGAACTCATGTTCCCAATGGTAAGCTCCGTTCTGCTGTTGTTTACCTGTGCGCCTTGCATGCACCTGTGAAAAAGTTGTGCGGGTAATTTACGTCAAGTGATCGGCTTTTTTGATCGGCGCTTTTGGGGTTAGCCGATCAAGCTATTTTTAACCAATATCGGCCGATCGTGATCGGTGATCGATCAATCGGAGCATCACTAGTCAAGATGATCTGCTGCAGTTCAAACCGAGCACGTTGCCTGGTCTGATGAGTCTCGATTTCTGCTGCAACATTCGAATGGTAGGGTCAGAATTCGGCGTTAACAACATGAATGCATGGATCCATCCTGTCTTATTTCAACAGTTCAGGCTGGTTGTGTCAACGCCACAGCCTACCTGAGTATTGTTGCTGACCACGTCCATTCCTTTATGACCACAGTATACCCATCTTCTGATGGCTACTTCCAGCAGGATAACGCGCCATGTCATAAAGCGTGAATCATCTCAGACTGGTTTCTTGAACATGACAATGAGTTCACTGTACCCAAATGGCCGCCACAGTCATCAGAGCTCAATCCAACACCTTTGGGATGTGGTGGAAAGGGAGATTCGCATTATGGATGTGCAGTCGACAAATCTGCAGCAACTGCATGATGCTCTCATGTCAGTATCCAAAATTTCTGAGGAATATTTCCAGTACCTTGTTAAATCTATGCAACGAAGGGTTAAAGCAGTTCTGAAGGCAAATGGATTCCAACCCAGTAATAGTAAGGTGTACCTAATAAAGTGGGCAGTGAGTGTATATGTGCTCTTCCAAATGTCCTCAATGGGCTGTTTTATTTAAAGTAAATAAAAACAACGCACAGCCTATTCACTAGACCTTTAATAGTTTTTCAGTGTCAATGGAAAGAAATGTCACGCATATAAAGGCTGCTATCTAGCTTTTTAATCAAAGATAAAAACAGGTATTTCAGCATCACAACAAGTGTATAATGACTTTCTTACAACATAGTGTCCTATTCAATTTGTTTTTCAAAGCAAAAAATAGTGACTTTAATACATTCCCATGTACATGGTTGCATACATCCACATGTATGATTAATAACCAGTGCCTTAAATGTCAATTAAAATTTGACAAATGTATTTATTGTTATTAAATGAAATGTTTTCTTTAATCATATAATAGTGTTATTACCTTGATAATGGTTATTTTTATAATAATAATAATAACAACAACAATAATACGTGTTTTTATTAGCAAGGTCCAGTTAGCACAACTTTTTTTTCCCTTATTTTACAAAAATTCCCTAAGAGAGTTTAATAAGTTCTAGTCTGCATGTGTATTTAAAGGCATTTTTATTTGCCCTCTCTCAGCTCCAGAGGAACATTCTGGCTTCAAACCCACGTGTAACCAGATTTCACATCAACTGGGAGGGATGTGCTGAGAAAATGGAGGATTCTGAGAACGTGGACCCTGCACCAAACGCCATGCTGCCCCCATCCTGCACCCCAGGAAAAGCACCTCTGCTCGGCCTGGTGCCAGACAACTCCATGGACTGTTTGTAGTGACGCAGACTCCTGTGAATAATCCTCACATCTCAAGGCTCATCCATGAGCTCAGGTCAATCTGGACACTGTGGAGGAGAGGCGGGATTATTCAAACATATCACAAATAAAAGCTTTATCTAATTGTGTTTCAGTCAGCACACCTATTGGTTCTAAATGAGTGGTGTGCAGAATTCTTCAGATGCTTTCAGCATGCAATAAAGATGTTTGCTTTTCAGTTTAAAACATGAGTGAGTCATGAATCTAAGACCTGATTCAGGAATTAGGATGTGCTGAATCTAATGATCCAAAACCAATCCATTCATCTAAACCGAAAGGGGATGGGAGATCAGCTCACTAGATAAGATGTCAGATGCGTAACTGATTTAACAGACACAAACAGCAGTACTTGTGTAAAGGACATTATTTTTGTATTATATTGTGTGTGTATATACATGTCTGTGTCTTTTTGTATCCAGTTCTCATTGAAATAAATGATTTGTAACGTGATAGCCAAGTTGTTTTACTTTGATTTGTAATGTGCACAGAGTGGGAGCAGGTCTTTTCATTCATAAAAAAGCTGTTGTGTTGCATTATGCAGGAGTTCGTGTTTGGAGTGACAGAAGCTGCTTGTTTCTTGTTGCTTGGCAACATGGACCATCGCAGCATCTGTGACCAGATCTTGAAGTATTCTCGGTTTTGGTTATTAAATGATGTTCACCTAATATCAGTGTCCTCATGGGGCTTTAAGCCCGCGATTATTTTATTGCACAGCATCATTGATGCCGTTGCTATGCAGTCAAGCATGCGACATGCTCTCATTACTCGTTTTCCGTCTCCTGCACGACAAACCCATTCATTGCAACTGAGCGCGCGATTTAGTGGCCGAAATGCAATGCATATACCTGCGTAAATGACCCCAGTGTGGTTGTTTTGCAGAAGAGTGAGCTGCTTTTAATATTCCACAGACATAGGGAGCCTCAAATTCTGCGTGCCTCAAATTCTGACCAACTTTCTAAAAATAGCATGTCTTTTTTGACGTCATACAGCCTATCACGGATTAGCCTAGCGGGAGGGGTCTGCGCGGCCATTTCGCTAACAAACACACCGCAGAGGATCATCAAAGGATTGTGAATGAAACCAATTCTGCACCGAGAAAGCAAAACGCCGCGCCCGCTTGCAAATACGCAACGGGAACACAACAAAAACTTGTGTTAATGAAATGAAAATAGATGACGTTATTTGTCAGTTTGCGGGGGTGGGATAAAATCCCACAGACATATATGCGCTGGCCAATCATCGTGCTCCCAGTACGAGATTGCTGACCTCTCGTCCAATCAGCTTGGCGCTCTGATAGAGCGTCACAAGCACAGCGGCCAATAGTCATCGCTGTAGCAGGAGTTCCCTCTAGCTGTGGATAGAGGATTAATGGAGGGGGTCTGACTGTCGAATTATGCGAACTACATAGTGCACAAGACCGAATTGCTTTATCAACATAAACAAGCAAACGATCACGCTACCGAAAAGGTACGGCGAAGACGGCGTGCAGCGACAGAAATCGCGCACGGACGGTGAAAACGAGGGCTTGTGTCGCTCAAGAAGAAAGTCGAGGGCCTCGCTCAGGGTTAGCAGAGCGAGGAAGAGGAGCGAGAGAAGGAGAAGAAGACGGGCTCTTCGTCTTATTTTAGCGGACTGGATCCGACCCAGGAGCACTGAGAGACATTAACGAACCCCAAAGCGCTGCAGTCAGACAGCTACTGTTAGCTAGCTAGCGCTCGCTAGCTAGCTAACCAACTAACCAGCTACTATAATCAAGCTTCAGACTTTATGTGATCTGACAGCATACTGTGATCCAGCGAGTTATGATCAGACACAGCTAGTGCGACGGCCGCAGAAATCGTATGATCAGCAAGGGGACGGAGTCTTAAGACAGTTGGCGTAAAGAAAAGTCGATTTAGATCTGCTATACCTGGACTGCAATCATGGGCAACGCGCCCACCGCCAAGAACAAGGGCAATGAGATGGAGAGCGGTAAGTGCTTGTGTGTTTACTTGAATTAGTCACACTCAGACTGGGTTTCAAAGCACAGTGAGCCGCCTGGCTGATCTCGGCCATTCATTTTTTTTTACTGGATGAATGACTAACATGAACTGACTGACATCATGAAGATAGTTCACCCAAAAATAGCAAATCTGCTGTTTACTGTTCCTTGTGTTCTTCTAAAACTGTAAGATCTCCTTATGTGCTCCACAGAAGCAAATGACAGCAGTCACATTCACTTTTAAAGTAAAACCTGATACAACAATATTCACTAGTGAGATTTTTGCATAGCTTTTTCATGCTATGATCCTATATGATCTTGGAAGAAAGACCACACACTTGTAATCACTTTCACTCAGTGCTATGAGATGTTACAGTTGAATGTGATTGTCAAACCCGCCTTGCCCTTGATTATGACACTGAGAGCGAGTCTTGAAATCAAACATATCACAAAACAACATCTTGTTTTTTTTTTCCACGCTTCAACACTTCCTTTGCAACTAGTCATAATCATTAAACTATAACTATTTAACTAGTTTCTGGATTTACAGGTGCTAGAGGTTACTATAACATCTCACTACATTTTCCATGCTTTATTTGAAATGAGTTGTTTTTTATGGGTGTAAACACTTGAAGTTGTGGTGAATCTCTAGCTTTTTGTAAGAATGTTGCACAAGCCATTAACCGTGATGGTTGCGATACTTGCTGAAATAATTTATGATGCGCTTGGATAGGGCTGGGCTATTTGGCCTAAAATCGAAATCGTGATTAATTGAACATTTCAACTTGATTACGAGTAATAAACGATTATTTATTTTTTTGGCCTCATACTTTACCTACAAGTTTAGTAAATATTAAATATCAACTTTGAACCACTGAAATTTAAACACACGTTGCCTAAAACCAACAGTCACTTTTTTTCTTCTAAAAAAGTGAAAATAAATCAGCGGCGTATATTTGAGAGTGCACAATAAGTTTTGTGCACGAACAGAGGAAATCGGCGCACGAGCAAATAGATTCACATGCTCGTATTACATTCAGTGCACTCTCAGCTTGTACTACTGCGCTCACGACATTTGTCATTGAAATAACGCCATAGAGATCAGATCTGGCTGCAAAGTGATAAACATTTTTCAGTTTAGCGGGGTCACATGACTTGTGACTCGTGACCCGGTAGGGAAAGTAATCAAAAAAATTGACCTGGAAAAATTAGATCGATTATAGGTTCTGAATGTCGATTTCGATTACTTGTCGATTAATCGCCCAGCCCTACGCTTATATATTATGTATAAGTTAAAGCGAGAAAATTTTAAATGAAAGAAATTGTTCACCTCAAAATTGTCATTCCAAACCTTTTTGTTTTTATTGAAAAGCAAAGATACTTGCTCTTTTTATCCCCCCAGTGAAATTGATTGGACACTAGGGTCGTTGATCTTTACCAATGTTAAATTACACTTTCCATATGAATTTAAAATACCCCTTCTAGGGCTGGGCGATTAATTGAAAAGTAATTTAAATCGACATTCAGAACCTGTAATCGATCAAATTTTTCCATGTCAATTTTTTCAATTACTTTCCCTACCGTGTGTGGAGTTACGTGACCCCGCTCTGTTAAGGCTGAATTACACTTATTATATTATGATTTATACTTTTTATATTATTTTGATATTATACTTTTTCCATAGGCACGTGTACAGTCCAGCGCAGCCTTCCCATACCCATGCACCAGTCAAAAAAATTTACTTATTCGTCACAACAACGAGTAGCGCAAGCTTTGTGATTGGTCTGTTCGGTAGCGGTGACAACGATGGGCGGTGCAGAGAGCCACATTTTAGGCAGTGTGTCTTAATTTCAGTTGTTCAGCGTTGATGTTCAATAAATAATCATAGATGGTAGATAGATAAAATGTTCAATTAATCAAGATTTTGATTTTAGGCCAAATTGCCCAGCCCTACCCTTTATTGCAGATCTTTTTATTTGATTTTTCACATTGGCATATATATGCAAATATGCCTACTCGAATAATACGTTGGTTATGTCAATTTAATTAATTTTATTTAATAAAGTGTTGCATTGCAACAAAGATAAACAAGTCTTGAGAGTCTGTAATGAGTGCCGTTAGAATGAGCCTATAAATCAGGCTATGAAAGCCAAAAATATTTCTGTATGGGTTTTTATAGACCATTTTGAGGGATGTAAACAAAAACAATGGTCTCAGCGTATTTCCTGTTTTACATTTTTAATTTCAACAGCTTCCAAGAATCCAAAAAAGAGCCACATATTGATAAATAATGCTATGATAACTGTTTTAACATTAAGTTACGGTTGAATTGCCTCTTGTTACAGTTATGAAATAGTTTTATAGCTTTGGGCCAATGACATGACCACATTGAAATGGTCTATTGTAATATTTTGTATTTTGAAGTTGTGATATAGTTCAGTAATACTGATTCCAAGAAAACAATTTTATTTTTCCAAATAACGTTAATTAATTGATCTGCTTTAGAATGAATCAGCTCGGGTTTCCCCCATAAGTCCAAAGACATGCGCTATAGGTGAATTGGATAGGCTAAATTGTCCGTAGTGTATGTTTGTGAATAAGTGCGTGTGGATGTTTCCCAGATTAATAAAGGGGCTAAGCTGAAAAGAAAATGAATGAATGAATAGAATGAATCAGTAGCGTTTCAATGATCCATTCATAAAGACAGTCACCTGCTTCTCTCCTAAATGAAACGTATCATGGAATCGTATAAGTGATTGATTCAACAAAACGCCCCTTCTGGCAGTTTTATTGTTGTCATTTATCCATGCAAGGCCAAAAATCGCTTGAAGTACCAGCATAAAAATACAATCAACAAGTATTGCTTTTCTAGGTTCAAAATATATTAAACAAAATCCATTTACTTCAATTTCTTTGGAGATTAGAAAAAAATTGAAATAAATTCTAAAAAACTAGTTTGAGTAAACGATGACCACCAATTTTGGGTTAACTTTGGATGTGAAGAATAGATCCAACAAGGTGTCTTGTTGGATTGAAGGTTTATTTGACAGTTGAAATGAAGACTATAGTGTATAGACCATTTTGAGGGAAGCAAACAAAAACAATAGCCCCAACGTATTTCCTGTTTCAATTTCTATAGCTTTCGAGAATCTAAAAAGAGCCACATATTGATCAACAATCTTATGAGAGCTGTTTTAACATTAAGTTATTTCTGAATTGCCTCTTGTTACAGTTTGACAACAAGCAGGAAATGTTCATGGGCCAATGACAAGACCACATTGAAATGGTCTATATTTACTATAATAAAGTCAAGCAGTCTTCACAACTGCAATGTACTTCTTAGATATCAGTTCTATCAATCCAATAAATCCATTAATCTCTAAGTCAAATAGCCCGATGTCCTCACCCATTTTAACTTCATAGCGCAGCCATGAGTGCATATCATCATAAGTGGAAGTGTATTCCAGGAAAAGGGGCCCTAATCCAGCAGCAGCAGTGGGTTTCATGAGAAAGGAATCTCCAACCCCAAAGGTCAAACCAGCAATAATTGTATTTATGAGGGGGATGTGAGTGAAGAGGACCCGAAACATAAACACAGGCCTGCCATGAGTCTTCAGAGAGCACTTGGGAACCGTTGCAACCAGGAGGAGGAGGTCGGGGCTGAAGTTGTGGAGGCGGGGTCATATGATGCAGCCTGTGTGATCCAGCCAGCCTGGAGTGTTGACGCTGAACAGTCTCTTGAACATCATGTGATGACCACTGTTATGAACAAGACCACTTTGTGTGTGGCCTTCTGTCTGCATCTTCAGGCGATATAATCTCTGCGTTCGCTCTTTTCCTTTTGAAAAACTTTGTTTCTGCTTTCTTGGTTTGAGTTTTGATTCGCAACATCAGATGTCTCCAGCATATTCCTTCATTTTATAAGCATGCTTTGCCTGCTAGGGATGAGTGGTGTGATGATCTTTGTATGCACAAAGCGAGAGTATAACAATTTTGCCTGTTATGAACTTATGCTATGTTGTTTGACACCATATTAATGACATATCAAGCTGACTTTGTTTTATTTCCATGTGAGGGCAGTTGGGTTAAACGATTCAGAAATGCAGATTATTATGAGAAAGGTCATTGAGGTGAGTTTCGAAGGCATTATATCTGGTTCATTCTGGTTTTTGGTAGGGCTGTGTATTGGCAAGGGCCTCACGATACAATACTCATCACGATACATGGGTCGTGATGCAATATATCACGATATATTGCAATACAATAAGTATTGTGATGTATTGCAATAGTTTGTATTAGTATGTGTGTCACATTATATTGACAACTTGATAAAGTCGGCAGACAAATTAAAATTCCAATTCCAATTTATTTTCTATCCATTCCAATTCATTAGAACTGCACAGTGTGATTGAACAGAGAACTATATATATTGCAAAGCTTACAAATGGCATTTTTTTTTTGTCTAATTCAGTACTCCCTGGTATAGCGTTTTGGTTTGGGCGATGTTGACCAATTTGGCATCGTAAGATGTCTAATGTGAAACATCGCGATGGATTATGGCATCATCGTCATAGATGGAGGTGAATTAATTATTTATGAATAATTCATAAATTCATAACGAATTAATTATTAGTAGCCTACCGTTTTAACTACCTGATCCGCATGGCCTTTGTTTTACTCATAACCACATCATAAATACACACAAATTACCACCTGTCAGTCACTTTTTTTTTCGCAGGACTCTGACTTAAATAGGCAGAGTGTTCTGTGTCGTTATGGCATCCACACACTTGGTAAAAAAAGGTGCACAACCAACAGAAACCAACCAACAGTATCTGAGGTTTTCGCTAAAATTACTTAGTACAAGCGTGAAAGCGAAAGACTGAAGCAGTGTCCTGATGCTGTCATACGTTACCTGATCGATTCAGAAGACTGAAGAGTCATTAGATTGAGACAAGATTAATTAAATATCATGTTTAACAACTAACTTATAGTGAGACGCGATCCAGCGGTACATCCTTGATAAACTGTCCGACGTGCACTGTTCTCTGGAGCTCAGACGAGCGCATGACTGTGTGTGTGTGTGGTCACGTGATGTGCGTTTTCAGCGGACTGAGGGCTGTTCAGAAATTCTAGGTGAAATGCCAGTGTGGACGTGGATCATTTTCTTTCTAAAATGTCATTTTAAATCTAAGCTGTCTTAGTATAAACGGGGCCTGAGAGTGTATTTTTCACGAGCGGGTTTGCAACCGGGGCGGGGGATTGGCGATGGCGCCTCAGCATAGTGATGTCTATAGGTCATCGGCGATAGACGGTATTGTCTATCGACCCAACCCTAGCGTAAAAGCCAAAGTGCGGCCACACGTCAGCTCTAAAAGCTGGAAGCACCTTTATATTTTCCGCCATGCTCACTTATGCTTGCTTCTGATACCGTACTACTTGGCGGTTTGTTGATCGCGAGTTACCGCCATCTACAGGAGCGGAGGAGGAGGGCGTTTGACACAACTTGAATCGATACTTGAGGTTGGACTATCGATACACTATCGTAAAAGAAATCAGATAGTTAGCGTGTAGCGTGATAGCGTGATAGTTAGCGGTATCGATATTTTTACACAGTCCTAGTTGTTAGTCTTTGATGAAGAATTGTTGTTTTGTTTTACTTTGTTTTATTACTTCAACTTGCCACCATTTGTTATTGAATTTTATTTAATTTTAGGTTTCTTTTAAAAAGATAAATAGACATTTTTTTTTCATTCCGTTTATTGGATTATCCAGTAATAAGCAGAATCACAAGGCTATTTTTGTAGAAAGATTAGCCTTTTGCCTCATTCAGTCTGTGTAGGTATATACAGCACGGATACAACCAGCCTCTGAGCGAGCTGAGATAGGATCACGTGAGCTCTGTTGGTGCTCCTATTGGCTGTCGCTCAAGAAAGTTGCTCTTCATTTGCATAAAGTTAAATGATTCTCATACGCCCACCTGGTCGCCAACGGTCGCTGTCGTTCACGTAGACTGAGGTTGCCGGAAGTCACTCCTCGTTGGAATGAACAGTCGCTTTGCCAGTGCGAGTCGCTTGTAGTGTGAATGAGGCTTTTCTATGATTTACGGATTGTATAGTTGTGGGTAGGGCTGGGGGATTTGGCCTAAAATCTAAATCTCGATTAAATGAACATTTTAACTCTATTACGAAAAATAAAAGATTATTTTATTTTTTGCCCTCATAGTTCACTAACAGGTTTTGTACAGTAAATATGCTCACTAATTACATGCGAGAGATTTTTGGATGGAGGGTACATTACTTAATTTTAAAATAACTGAAGGAAACGCACACTATCGTAATTGGAAAAAAAATTGACCTACATACAGCACTATTGTGGCTGCGGTGTGTCACATGACAAACATGATGCGTCACCGTGGAAACTTTAGGGGTGAACGTTCTAAAATTAATGATCGCCTAACAAAACTCACTCCCGGGGCCAGATAGAATCTTTTAAACTCACCAGTAAAAGGGTTAATAACAGGAGTAAAGCAGCGATGGTATAGTTACTTTGTATTGCAAGACTTATTCACACGTCTTTTTTGGATCATTCAGTTTTCAATCTGTTGCAGAGCTCTAAATTAACCTTTTTTCTTGGTAGCACCGGTGCTTCTAACTTTGAAAATGTAGGCGCACCAGACAAAATTTAGTCGCACCCACCAAAAATTATGAGCACCATTACTACACATTTTATATTAACAGATTCTATTATATAATAACACTCTAATCACAACTAAACAAAACAAATAAACAAAAATCTGCATGTGCTCACCGACCCTGCACGCACTGCTTGACGTGACTGAGATGAGCTTAGTTAACAATAATAACTGTGCTGTTCTCACGGGTGGTGTCTGATATTGCACAGATGATATTGACATATAACTTATTATTTGCATACGTCATATTAATAGCAATAACAGTCTTTTCATGAGCTGCAATATTAGTTTCATCTCGCTGAATGCATGCTCTTTAGCAATGGTGAACGCGGTGTCAGTTGCTCGACTGACTGCATTGTGACGATTAAATGAAGGATTAAATAACGGTAGAACATCTCGTGCTTAATGTGTAGATTCAGTGGCAAACACTGTTACCTGAAAACTAAAAGCTTTACGGTAAATGCTTTAGTCATTTCCAAAGCGGACTTTAACAACTGGAAGTCTTTTATCCACTCTTTGAAAACTGTAAATGGTGGATTGACATTCAGCACATGATCACTAATCAGATGTGCCATTATTTGTAACTAGGTGGTTTCTAAAACTAAATCTCTCAGTGTTGTTTTCATTCTCTCGTATCCAGACCTTTACATTTCGCGACTGTAGCTACCTGTCATCCGAACTGAGTGATTGACAGCTGATATTAACTAATCCATTCGCGTTCTGTTCTAGCGCAGTGGGCCAATAAGAAGAGCTTAAATGCGGGGCAGGCATTGCATGCTTTGTTTACTGCAGCAAGTTGACATGTCAACTGTATTAAACCATTCCTGAGCGCTGCGTTTGGTGGTTATTTTTCTAATTCTGTGCATGTGGTGAACATTTTGCTTTGAAAACTGGTTGCACGACATCAATTTTTAAGCACTCGCACAAATGCTCCCAAATATATTTTGAGGTTGCATAAAACGACTAAAACGGTCGCAATTTCGAGCCCTGTGTTGTCATGTATAGCTATACTGCAAAAAGCTTTTCTTACTTAGTAATTTTGTCTCGTTTCCAGTCAAAAAATGTTTTTTTTGATATTTGGATTGAAAACAGGAAAAAACTACTAAGGTAGTTTTTTTTTATTTTATTATTATTATTATTAATATTATTATTATTATAACAGCTCATGGATGTTCAAGGACAACATGTGTGTGCACTTTGTAAAGATTTTAGTTCAGTTTTTGATTAAAGGGTTGGAAATGAATGTTTTTTTTTTTTTTTATTATTTTTTAAAATCCGATTCATCGATTAATAAAAAAAAATATTAACCGATTAATCAATTACTAAAATAATCATTAGTTGCAGCCCTATTTACTACTCCATCTTAAACTGAAAATAAAAAGTTCTCTTTCATATACCTTTTGAGTTTCGTTCAAAGTCAAGAACCTCTCATGGCCTCTTTCGAGCTTAGCCTGCATCAGGCAAAGTTGGTGTCGGTGAAACAGATATGTGTGAAATGGATCTCAGTGGCATGCTGCTGCTAGAATCTATGTGTGAAGAGTGGATTTCTATTTGCATGTGACTGCATGTCATTTGAATATGCTTGATACATTCAGTGGCAAAAATGGAGTGCTTTTTTCATGGGCTTTAGCACTCCCTCCCCTGGCCGGAACGGGGGACTTTGTTTTCTACATGCTTCACATCCCTATCTGCTTCATCGCTGATGGACCGCCCTGATCCCCAGAGACAGGTGCTGGCTGGCATCCGGGGGTACGAGCCAGGGAGGGCCATTTTTTTACTATATACACGGACAAGAGAGGACGACATGGCAGACACTGCTGTGAATCAGATCAAGGTACAAGAGTAAGGGTTAATGCTAAGGTGGGCTGTGGTGAAAACAGAAGTCTCTGACTGTTCAAGGAAGCCCACGGGAGGAAACTGGGTGTGTGAGCCCAGCACAGGAAAGCAAGGAAACAGAGAAGGTTCAGCCCTGCCTGCCCCAAGTACTGAAACCTCAGAGAGGTCAATACAGAAGAGTTTCGCTTAAGAAGTGATACTAACTTCTGTTTTGTGGCTTGGAAACATAGCTATACAAAGTTGGATGTCTTGACGCCGTGGCTGATTATCATGTCAGTGCTGCAGAGGTTGGGTGACATGCTGATCCAGCGAGCTGGTCTCTGTCTCGGAGACTCTAGCGGTGGGGAGGGCAGCTACTACCAGTCCCAGGATGAGCCAGAGGCCTCTTGCTGGAGTGAGTGACTGACCTGAGGCTTTATGTGGGTTAATGCTGCTGGCACAGTGAGTGTTTGGACATGACTGCGAAAGGCGGTGCTTAGAAAAGGGGTGGAGTAACTGCATGTGTAAACGTTAAACCTTCCCATCTCCTCTATGGGGAAGTTCTTGCCTTAGTCCCGAATGTGTGTGATCAGCTGATTCTAATTTAAAATATTTTACCTTTTGATTATAAATAATGGTCACCTGATAAGCTGTTATTCAACCGTTTGAGGCTTTGTCAATGGAGCATAATCAATTCTTACTTTATACAGAAGTAAATGTTGATGATAAATACACAATTTCATTTCAGGAAGTTGATGTTATTACCAATATGTAATGTGTATGCTATTGTTTTGCTTTCCCTGGATATATTACCTTTTAAAAACAATTGGGTGACCGCAAACTGTAGATGTTTTACGTAATGGCATCATAAAGAAAAGTATGTTGTAAACTGAAGACGGGTGATATGGAAATTGAGTTTAGATTAGCACCTCTTGGTGTGCTTCATGGATTGATGTGGGACTGCTGACACACACATCTTTGGTACAAAGCCTTTTTTTATTCATTTTCTAATGTTTGTGCTGTTGCCTGGTGTTGGCTGCGTCATATAGGAGTTCCAGGGAAGCTGGCTGTCTGTCTCCCATGGAAACCTGTCAGTGTGTCCCACTTTGTTGGGGTCCCAGTGTTTTACTGTTCGTGCCAGTCTAAATTATGAACTAATTCTACTGCCACACTACCTGTTCATGCAGCACTTATCCACATTTGGAGGATACATGGTCTTTTTGTCCATAATTTTTGGAAATTTGCTGGTTGCCATACAGTGATTTGGTGTGCTAGGTTTTACAAGTGGACTCTCTATGTTAAATCAGTTCTAGCTTATCACCTCCTGCATTTATCTTTAGTCAACTGTTCTCCTACGTCTGACATGTTATAAGTCCCGTCTTAAAAATCCCATCAGGGAACATGAATGTTTATGTTAATGCGTCCTAACTTAACCAACTCCGCTTCCACAAAGTCAGCACATGGAATCGTGCCAAGTATCTAAGAGCTGAAAAGAGATTATACCTAGACTAGAGAAGCAGCACCTATAGTCTTGAGAAAGGAGGTCATGGAGGAGGGAGAGACTTACCAAAGGTGTCACTGTCCCTTGAGTCTCCACCTGGCCAAGGTGGCTGGATCTGGCTCAGTCTTTAAATCCATCTGTCCCTGACTCTTCCTGTGTCTCTGCTTCACTCTCGCTGTGTCACTGCATTTATTCCCTGAAAGTGGCTGAAATCCAGGCCTGGGGCTGCACTGTCTACAAATGGTTGCTGTTGTCTGATATGTGTGTGTGTTTGTAAACTAGCGGGGCTCCCTCAGTCGATGCACCACTAGCTGACCCTCTTTGCTGTGCGTCAGAGTGAGCAACAACAGCCGAGGGGCACACTGATTGATCTGACTAATCAATTGTGGACTCTGTCCACTAGAGGACAATGTCAGAGTTTCATGGACTGTCAGAATGCACTTTGTGCTGTCCTCTTTATGTCCATTTTGGTTCTTCAAATGCAGGAGCCTGTAAATTTACTGTCTTTCCTAATTTCAGCATTTTAAATAGATTATCATTTCTTTATGCAAGTCTGAATGAACTGCAACACTAACAGTTTGTTGTTTCAGTCGATGTGACACTGCTGTTATAGGTTTGCCCCTCCCCTTGGCGACCAGGTCCCTATTTGGATCAATCTAGTGCGTATGTTTGTGTATGTGCTTGTTTTAGGCGTGTGTGTTCCACTTGAGGGTGAGTGGAATGGCACTGTGTACAGAATAAATATTGATACAAACGAAGCATGAGTCCGATTGATTTACCAGGGTGATGTCCGCACAGTGAAGCTGCAGAAATGCGAGGGCTTTAGATCCCCATTCGGCACTCCACAAAGAGCAGGAACGGCAGACTGAATCGTCAGCCACATTTGGAGACCAAAGCAGCGGTGAACGTACACCTGTAGCTTTGAGCTGAAGTGGATGTAAGGTTCATGTGTACACAGACCTCTTAGAAAGAGGCCTAGGGCTATGAGCCTGATGCTGTGAGGAGTGGAAGGAAGACCAGTCTCAGTAGGGCCCATGTGTGACCGAAAAAGCTCCAGGAGGCATGGTGGGAAGCGGGAATCTCGTTCTTCAGGAGAATCTCGTTCTTCAGGAGGATCAGTCGAGGGAGGAGGGGGTGGAGGAGGTGGTAGTGGTAGTGGAGGAGGAGTGGAGGGTCCCACGCTCCTAGTGGACGGTAAGTGCGCTGCTAACTTTGTGTGGGAATTGGTTATTTCCCTCCGGTAGTCATGGCACCCGTTTGTCAGGGAAACCAGCACAAAGGCAAGGATCATTCATATCCTGAGCCATTTATAAAACTGCAGTAGAGCTATTTTTACACTTTTCATATGGGTTGTTTGTTGCAGCGTAGCAGTCGAGGCCTGACCTTTGTTTGAATCTGTTTGAAGTACCTTTTGTTGGTTTATGGTGCATTGGATCAGCATCAATTTTAGTTGAACTTTGAACACTGTCCTCTACCCTGCCTCTATCTATCTTCTGTAGTTCCTCTACAGATTATCTAAATGCAATCAAAATATGACCCTAGAGTGTGTGCAGTCCCATCAACCACTGTGGCTGTGAGAGACACTCCTGGATCTCTCTCTGAGATAATAAAGCAGGGGAATTGACGGGAAGTTGTGGGGTGAGGCTCTTGTTCTAGCTCTAGCTCTGCCCAGAGCCTGCGGATCGGAGATAATGGCAGTAGATTTGAGCGTGACTAACCTCGCTCTACGTTGTCTGCCTCTTTTACCACTGAGAGAGATTGTTTAATGCCCCTACTCTGGATTTAGCAGCATTGCAGTTTGGGAATCCTTCGTCTTGGTGTGTCATGCAGTAGACTTGTTAATGGCAGCCATCACACTGTGTTTCTTTGGAAGTCTCCACTGGGCCCAACAGTCGCAACAGTTGGGTCTTTTCAGTGGTTGCGACAGCTTGCATGTCCCCAGAGTAAGCTCTGGTGGTGTGGAATGCGGAAGTGCCTGTGATCCGAAAGTTCCCACACAGCTCTATGAAGCAAAGTGGGAAAACATGCTTAAACATTTATATGGACCTAAATTGGTCTACTCGCATAATTTCTTAATTGATTCTTCTTTCTGTCTTCTGAAGCATTTCTGTGATATCTTGTTTCTCACATACGCACAGAGAGCAGGTCAGATATGAAGTGAGAGAGAGTCAGTAGATATTGATTTGAGTCTGAGCTCTTGTTCTGTCATGGTGGGCTCAGGAAGTATTAGATAACATGCTCAGTCGATGTGGTTTTAACAACAGTGGAAATTAGAACATGCCATACCGCGAACAGGCAATGAGAATGATTTGCCACAGGCTCTGGACACACAACCAGCATGATGGAAAACGGAAGTGGCCAATAGTCAAGTCTCAGTTGTGTTTTTTTTTGTATATGAAGGTGTTAGTAGAGAACTTTTTTTTTCTAAATACAAATATCAAAAATTATTTATTAGATTGCACAAAGCTGCCTTATAACAGAAGCCTAAAAGGTTTTTAGTATGACAACAGTGCTTCGTCTTCTCCATGATCATAAGCGAAACAGCAGAAGTTGTGGACTGTGGCATAATAAAGCCTCAGCTGCTTTTGTGGGCACGTCACACTCGTCTCACATCAGCATTTGCATTCCCGTTTAGCTTTGATGGCTTTCAGCCTTGCTCTGCTTTACTTTTGCTCATCCATAAATATAATTTCTGCAGGTTTATTATGGAGTCAACAACTTGCATGGATTCACACTCAATCATGGGCTGCGTCCGAAATCACCTACTACTTAGTAGGTACTGCATTTGAATTTAAGCATGTACTACTCGGCTATTAGAAAAGTACGTTCTATACAGTGTGATGTGAGCAGTATCAATGGAACTCGGACAAACTACATCCGCCATTTTGTCATGATCATGTGACCTACACACGTTAGTTGCGTCGCTTCTCCCATTTATGAATTCTCTCACGGTGCATCATGGGATAGCGTAGCGTCCATCTGATGCGCACTTCAGAATCTCACCGGAAGAAGTAGGTCATCCGAGGTACATCTCGCACACTGATTTTCAAATTCTATTCATGAGCAAGCACTCTTGGCTTGGAAACTTTGCTTTGTGCATAATTTTTCTCATCACAGAATGAAAATTTGGAATAACGAATTGATTACTGATAAAGGAAAGGGTTTATATTTGGAGAAATGGTTGGAACAGGGGTTGGTATTTGTAAGTGATTTATTTGATTTATCTTTTAAGATCTATTCATATGAATAATTTTTATCCAAGTTCAATTTTCCTGTTAAATTTAAAGAATTTTGACAGTGATCAAAGCTATCCCCTCGGGACTCGTTAGTTTAATGTGAAGTCATTTGACCTATTATAAGATAGAAAATAAAGAATGTAATTTCCTAATAAATGGTAAAACTATATTTGGCATAAATGTACTAACAAAGAAATACGGCAAGTATTTAATGATAAAGTTATTCCAACAGGGAAATTTTATTGGATTTCTTTATTTTGGGAGGTTAATTGTAGAAAACCTGGCTGCTACCATACAAATTTTGCATTTCAAATAGAGAAATTAATTTAAAGATTTTACATAAAATATACCTAACCAACGTGATACTTTCCAAATTTTCAGATATTGAGAAAGAATGTTCATTTCGTAAAAACAGTGAGGAATCCTTATGTCACTTATTTGTTGATTGTCAGAGTGTGCAATTTTTTTGGAAAGACTGATTATTCTGCTAAAAATAATATATTGATAACACTGAGTGCAAAAGAAATGATTTGTTATTTTGAAAACACTGATAAAAAAATTAGCAATTTTGTTAATTGTATTATTTTAAATAGTAAATTATTTTTCCACAAATGTAGACTTTCAAAGTCTCCTCTTTTATACAAGGTTTTTGCCAACAAACTTATTCTGTTAATGGACTCTCTCAAAACTGTAAAAAATGTAAAAGCTCTGTCTATTGTAAGCTATTATGAGTTTGTTTTGGTGTCTTGTGAATTTCTTCCATTTTGTTTTGTGTTTTTTTTTTTTTTATCTGAATTTCAATTATCTTTGGATTTTTTTGTTTGTTGCCTGTTTTAGCTGTATTTGTAAATTTACTAATGCACGATAAAAAAAAAATTGAATTCTATGAATTCGGACATACTGATTTTAGCGTACTGTAATAGTATGGAAGTATGCGATTTCAGACGCAGCCATAGTGTCATCAAACTATGCCTTTGTTTATTGTGAATATATACCCTCTAGTGGCGAAAATAACATACCTCGCATTTAAAGCCAGTTTATATAAGATAAATATCAGGGATTGAATGGTTCTTGAAAACAAAACTGGTTTCATTTTCATGGTTTGTTACGTGTATATTGTTCAGTTCACACATTATTTATTTATTTTTTTTTTAATCATTTCACGTGGAAGAGAGTATCCATGTTTCCTCTTGGCCTCTCATTCATCGCAGGCACATTCCCACTGCTTGAAGCAGTTTGTTGGTGTGTTACTATGGTTTAAATCTACTGCAATCTATTTTGACCCATCACAGTTTAACTTTAATTTCTCCAGCGTTTACAGCATCTTTTACAGTTAATGCTGCTAAATCACATGCTTTGGGTTATATCTGTGTAAAGATTCCAGAGCAAGACGCTTCAGAAACTCATTATCTAAGCTCGTGCTTTTTTTCTTTAACATGTTCTAGCACTGCAACACAGGCTAAATGCACGTAAAATAATGTCAGATAACCCATATTTAACAGTCTGCTAAGTCTGAGTTTAAAGTAGGCCTGCACGATATTGAAAATATTTGACATTTAAATCTTCTGCTATTTTTTTATTTATTTATTTATTTATTTATTTATTTATTTATTTATTTTATATTGTGATATCTATTCAATTTCGACAGATGAATCTATTTGGAATAAAATCATTAACTTTGATTGGAATAAACTTGTAGAGGAGTTAAAGAAATTGCAAGAATAAATAAGATAGAGCTAAGATAAAAGTGAAATAAGTAGTCAGAAATTCAGGTACAGTAATACGATACAATATTATCATGATATTTATAGATAATATAATTATAGTTATAGATCCCGATATCAGCGATAAATCACAAGAAAACCATCCACAATATATCATGATATTTGTAAATGAAGAGGGAAAAATGCATCAAAGGGTTATAAAATTATTATTTTTTTTGTTAACAGCACATATATTTCTTAGAATTGCAACATTGGATGTGTATAAATATTCGATTTGCCATTACGAGAAGCATATCACTATTTTATTCTGCCCCTATTATTGAATAATTTTGATGTAATGTAAAAGGTAAACACTGTACATACTTCATTGCTGATCAACTATAATAATCCCAACTTCACATTGCAGATGTTGCAATGTGACTATTGTGAATGCACACAATGCGATATCAATGCTGAAACAATATATTACACTTTAGTGGAAGATTTTTTTTAAATGACAGAAGCCAAAAATAACTCGCTGTTGTTATTAGCATTAATCAACAAGAAAAGACTTAATAATTAAAAGCCTAGAATACATGGCCTTGAAAATAACATTAAAATACTATAAATGGTAGATTATAAGATTGTATCTGATGCATATGGTGTTTCTAAATGGGATTTAAGTCTTACAAATTTTTTTTACAATGTAAACCGAATCAAATCAAACTGTGACCACAGAATTAGGGATGGGTATTGTTAAGGTTTTAACGGTATTACTACTTTTATCGATACCACTTATCGGTTCGGTACTTTAACAGCTTTCTTATCTGTACTTTTTGTAGTGTAGTATTTTTTGTAGTATTGTTTATGGAAAAAAAATAATAATAATTGAACAGAATTAACAACACTTTATTTTATTATGTTTTTATTGTAAAATAAAACGAAACCAATAATTGTAAAACAAATAAATATTTTTTTTTTCTCCTGTAAAAGAATGTACAATGGTTTGAAGGAAAATGACTGTTTTTTAACCATTCTTCTGGACAAAAATCAACATGTTTGACTTTTCTGGCAAAAGTCGGGATCTTTCTTGGTTTATTGTGCTCCCTGCAGTTGAAAATACCCTCTTTGAGTTGCTAAATGCAGGTAAATGAGATTGTTTATAATTTTTCATTAATGCATTCACATAAATAATTAACGATGTGGATAATGTATCATTACTGTTAGTAGCTAGGCAGTCAACATTTTTCGATACTTTTCCTTGCAGTTAAAGTTACTTTTGAAAGATACTTTTACTTAGCCAGATTGCTTGCATTTCCACTTATATAAGAAAACAACTTGTTGCGTTTGTTGCAACGGGCATTGTCGCTGTCCACTCGGGAAAAAAACTGTTTTGGTTCAATCTGCAAGCTTACGAGCTGTGTTCACAAGTCTGTGTTGCGAGCCTCCGCTGAGTGCGCCCGCACAGCCAAAAACTGTGAAGGCTTTTATACTTGACGCGCTTGATGGAAACATGAGCATTTTTCATCTGAGGTTGCCAACTGTGCAGACGAATATCAAATATCGCAAATTAGAACAGGTTGGACAGTTAAATTATGCTACTGTAAGTAATGTTTATTCAGCAATAATTCTCCTGTACCGATAGCAGAACTGTTAACATCAGAGCTTATTGATACTTCGGTCTTTTATAATGTAGCACCAATAAAGTACCGAGTTTCGGTACCCATCCCTACACAGAATCATGATGTAGACCGAACCAATAATTTTGTGAACCGTCCCACCCCTAATAAATATATTGTTGCCAGCCTGATTTCGTGAGGAAACGTAACTATTTTACGTTTTGCCAGTTTAGTGGCTAATTTGTACAAATTCATTCATTCGTACGAAAATGTACAGTTATAGAAAAGAAGTGTCACCCAACCCCATCCCTAAACCCACAGGGGGTTAAGCAAATCATACTAAATTGTACGAATTCAAATTAGCCACTAAATCAGAAAGTTACGAATTGCCGTGATGTCATGTTGATTTTTGCAGATTGGCACCGGAATTAAAGTAAGTTTAATCTTTCCAAAAAAACTATTAAAAAAATCACTCAGTCAGTCATGTTTCCAAAACAAGCGCTTATGTTTGTTGCGAAAGTAAAATTTTCTGTGAAATGTTCAATTGTTATCCAGTGTAATGGATATAATAATCTAAAAATAAAATCTACTTATTCTGAACTATTTATTCAAATAAATCATCATACTACATATTATTAAGTTTTAAATATATGAAACTACTTGCAAACACATGGGTAAAATGTAGCAATTGGAAGCATGGTGGTAAACTTTAAAGATTTAAAATAACAATTAATGACTATTTTGTGGCTGCTTTTTGATTATTAAATAGTTTTTAATTGATAATAAGAGTCTCTTAATATGTCATCAAATAATTCATGATCTAAATATGCCTGGTAAGATTTTGTTTTTGGCAGATTTTGCACTCAATGACACCTGTATCATAGTTATTGCCACATTTTTGTTGTGTTGTTGTTTTTGTATTTCAACAACCTCTTTTTCTACGTCACATTGCATGTGGGCCAAAGTAGTATTCTCGGCTTTCTCAGTCATCTGAGGAGATCATACACTGCAGAGCTGACTAAAATGAAAAGTTGCTGTCATAAATAAGGGTAGACAAGCAACTCTGGACTTTAATGAGTTTTAGCGGCTGTAAAAGGTTGATGTTGACTGCCAAATTGTTTCTACACTTCTACAGTCAGTTTTTGTTTTATTCTTCTTGTTTACATTTGAACAGATTCAATAGCCTGTCTCCTTCAGACGTGTTGGCACGTTAGCATGTCTCTAAATGCAGCACGGCACAAGTTGTTGTGCACATAATCACACATTATCTCTCTCTCTTTGTACAGTTAAGGAGTTTCTCGCCAAAGCCAAAGAAGATTTCCTAAAGAAATGGGAGAACCCAGCACAGGTCAGTTAATCCCATTTTCTGCCCTGTACACACACACGCACACACACAGTGACTTTGTCAGCCAATTGAGCTCATTTGAGTTTACGTGCGCCATCTTCTGGAAACAAACTGAACTGACCTACCGTTTATTTGTTTTTTTTTCTTATTTCTTTAAAGGGATAGTTCACCCAGAAATTAAGATTCTGTCATTTTCTCACCCTTTACTTCTGTTGATATCTGTTGAACACAGAAAAACATTTTGTGGAATGCTGGAAACCTGTTTGAAACCGTTGACTTGCAGAGCATTTGTTTTTCCTACCATGTACGTCAATGTTTACATGTTTTCTGCTTTCTAAAAATATCTTATTTAATGTGTAGCAGAACGAAGAAACTTTTAGTTAAAATGTAAACGTTTGGAATCACTTGATGGTGTGTAGTTTGAGAGTAATTTTTTATTTTAGGATAAACTAACCCTTCAACAGTTTTTTTACACAACTTTTATACTTGATACTTTATTTTATACTTGATATTTTTATATTTTTATGCATATTAAACATTTTGATAAACATTTATATACATTATATAATAGTATGGAGTCAATCTAGTGCCATATATACTTGCAAAATGAAAGAAAGTTTTGCAAACAAAAAATAAAGTATTGAGCAAAAAAAAAAAAACATTCGAAAATACATTTTTGAGAATAAAATGTGATTTTGCTAACAAAAATTATGAATTACATAGCGAAAATTAATTTTGAGAAGTAAAAATGAAATCTGCAAACAAAAAAAGAACTGCAAAAAAAATCAAGCAGTGCAAAAAAAAATAAAACTATATATATTTGCAAAGCATTTTTATAGCATTACCTTTACAAAACCCGCCCAGTCAATTGTAATGCTCATTGATTTACTTTTTAGTCAACCGTTGCGATGCTGTTTTCACTTTGCACTTCACGTTTCTGTACGTTTCACTTTGCGCCCTTGATTTGACAAGGGGGCGGAGTCAAAACTTGGGCATTTACGGCAGGCCCGGACCTTCCTCTATTTATGCGACACATGGAGACACAGGCCCCATTTACATGAATACGCTTTAGTTTTAAAACGGCATTTTTGCGTCCACACTGGCGTTTTACCTGCCGTTTTCTGAACAACTCTTCGTCCACACTATACCGCTGAAAATGCACATCACTTGACAACACACACTCTGGCATGCACTGCAGCGATGAGAGCTGTGCACGTCGGACTGTTCCTCAAGCATTTACCACTGGATCTAATCTCACTATTTTTGTTAAACGTGATATTTCATTCATCTTGTATCTATCTAACGACATATTTCCCGACTTTGGTCTTTTAAGACTTTTACTCATTCTCAGGTAACGTGTTTTGGCTGAGCGCAAAGATAAGTTAATATATTTATTAATGTAACCACGTACACTGATTCTGCACATTTGACTGTTTGCTTGCATTTATTTCCTATAATGTATAAACTTATTGTACGTTATACTTTTATAATGGCCATTATTGATCATTAAAACTGATATTCAGCAAAAGAGAGGGTATGTTTTGTATTTTCAATGAAAATAAAAGGGGCAGATATGTTATAGGCTCAGTTTTGTTAAAAATATGCAAACAGTGAAGATGACGATCATATAAATATGGAGTTACACAGCGCCTCAACATTCTTATTGTCTGTTAGGTTGTTAATATCAAAACGAAAATAGGCAGTTCCTTATATCATGTGTATGAGGTTATAAAGTGCACTGTTCCCTTTGAAGATTTCCCCGACGTGTCCTCTGTAGTTTGTTTTCCATATCAAACTTGCGAAGTCTGAACTTACAAGGACAGAATGCAAGACTTTCTTTAGGCTACTTAACATTAAGGAAAAAGCCCCAATCAGATAGACGAATGTCTGCAGCCCCGCCTCCGTTTTCAGATGTCTCCGTTTTCCCCCATCCACACTGAACACAGAGCAGTAGAGTTTTAAAATGAAAACTGCCTCTTCAGCGTTTTCAAAAAGCTCTGTTTTCGGTGCTTAAACTCCAGCGTAGTGTGGACCGATGGCGTAACCGTAGCAAAGCTTATGCGTTTTGAAACTAAAACATATTAGTGTAAATGGGGCCACAGTATCACCGAGGTGGCCCAGTAGGGGGTGGAATGCAACTATCATTTTTTTTTCCCAGGTTCCCAGGTTCTACAGACTGCAATGTCCCGAATTTTGCTTGCCAATCTTAAGCCAATTGTAATGGGTTATTTTTTGTTCAATTTGGAATTTCCTCAACCAGCGCAGAGCACAGGGGACCAGAGTGAGTGCTTAGACTTGCCCCCCCTTGGTCCGAATACAGCTATCATTTGCTTGCCAACCGCCATAAAACTTTGAAAGAAGACAAATAAAATTAATTAGACATACCTGAACTTCTCTCATGTGCTTCTGCACAGCCATGCTTCTGCTTCTTCTTCTTTCAAAGTTTTTTGGCATTTGGCAAGCAAATGATGGCATCGTTTAAATAGAGGCAGGTCCGGGCCTGTCGTAAACGCCCAAGTTTCCTTGATTCCGCCCCCTTGTCAAATCAAGGCCACAAAGTGAAACGCGCAGAAACGTGAAGTGCAAAGTGAAAACGGCATCGCAAACTCAGTTGACTAAAAAGCAAATCAATGGGTCTCGATAGGTTTTGTAAAGGTAATGCTATAAAAATGTTTTGCAAATATGTATTTTTTTAAAATTGCAAATATTTTAGTTTAATTTTTTTTGCAGTTCTTTTTTTTTTTAAATTTAGTTTTTATTTCTTAACTTTTCTCTTTGTAGTTCTTTATTTTTGTTAGCAAAATTAATGTTTATTTCTCAAAACTAAATTTTCCCTTTGCAGTTCTTTATTTTTGTTACCAAAATTCATTTTTATTTCTCAAATTAATTTGCGCTTTGCAATTTTTGGAGATTTGCATTTATTTATTTATTTATTTATTTATTGCTCAATACTTTTTTGTTTGCAAAACTTTCTTTTATTTTGCAGATATATATGGCCCTAGATTGACTCCATACAATAGTACACATTTTGATGTATATTGAATGATTCGTTTGGCATAAACTGGAGCTCAAAAGAAAAAAAAAGCAATAATAACAATAAAGTATTATATATATATTATATATATTAGAACTTAAAATAACTTATTTTTTGAAATCTGTTTTTTAATGCTGCTTTAAATTCTGGTATTTGTAAAAGTGAAGAATTGAATCTCCATCTGTAACAATGTTGGCTAACCTGATGTGGAATGATTTCCATACTGACCCAAGCATGATCTGATGTTATAATCGCACCAATAGAGCTAGTAGAGCAAGAAACGAGGGACTTTGATACCCTAAAAAAATCAATTCTGGAATAGAGTTTATGCGGAGCAGAGTAAAATGTATATTCTCTCCTATAATGCTGCTTTCACAGCAGACGCGGAAGAAGCGTCAAGCGCAAGTGATTTACATGTTAAGTCAATGCAAAGGCGCGAATAGACATCCTGCGGCGCGATACGCGTGAATGGCGCGAATGGCACGCCCTGCGAATTGATCGTTTTTTTTTGGAAAATCTGATCTTCAGCAGACATTCGCGCCGCGTTAACCAATCAGGAGCTTGCTCTTGTGGGGGCGTGATTGTGACGTAGCGCCTGTTGTTGGTGTCCCGGGGGAAATCCTCCAGCCAACACCGACAACAGTTCATCAAACTGGGCTCGGCTCAGTCAGAAGCACCGCTGAAAGCCTCCGTCATCCAGGTTAAGTTTCTGGTGGAGTTTATAAGCTCACAGAGCTGGGTGCACCTCTGAAAGGACCTAGTGGACTCTGACACTGCTCCAGACTTATCGATGCTGTTTTTCAGCCTTCATAAAAGCACATAAACACAGTTATTTTATCAATAAAATCCATGTTAGAAATTTAGCAACGGAGCTAGTGTCACTGGGCAGATAGAAGCCCTGGCCATCATGACAGCATTAGGATTAAGTATTCTCCAGATATCTACCAACCCAAGAACTTTGCAGATATCTTTTCATTTAACACAAGCTTTAGGGGCCAATTTACTAACGGCTGCGAGCGTTTTGCACGCTGCCTATGCGCCCTCCACGCCTCGCGTTTTAGGGGCTGATCACACCGAACGTGTTTTTTGCGCTGAGGGGCGGCTTTTTTTTGAATGATTTACTAATGGCTGCCTGTGCGCCTCAGATTTTAACCGCCTTTTAACCGCATTTTTGACATAAAGTCAACTTTGAACAGAAAAAGCATGTTACGTCAGTCGCGTCTGTTTCATTCTCCAATCAAATGAAAGCAGAGGTAGGTTTTTTGTTGAGGTGTGTGTTGTCAAGACAACTACGAAGACTTTTGAAGATGGAGGAGAGCCATGTTGTTGTTGTTTTGAGTTATCTAGAGCTGTATGACTTTACAAATTTTGAATATTATTAAATATGAAAATGATTCCAATACCAACAGCAACACTCGCGCACAGTACCCAGCTGATTCAGTCATTGTCTAGCGACATAAAAAGCGCACCACGCTTCTTTTTTTCTTGTCGGCAAAATAGGCAGTGCGGTGCGCCTTGTATTTTTGGAACGTAAAGGTGCGTTCGATGTGATCGACCCCTTAGGCATTCTTATTTTCATAAAGCACTGGGTCAAACACCAAATTCAGATAAAATAACTATTTTCTATTTAAATATATTGTAAAATGTAATTTGTTGAGTTTTCACTATTTTTTTGTAGAGTCTTCAGTCTCGCATAATCCTTCAAATATCATTATTTTATTTGTTAATGCTCATTTATTAATAATCACTCTTATAATTGGTGTTTTTTTCTGCTGGTACTGCTGCTTTAATTTTTTATTTTTTTCTAGAAATTGAGTGTTTTTTTCAGGATTCCTTGAAAGATCAGAAGAAATTTAATAAAATAAAAGTCCTTAATTGCATTTAGTTTGTGGAATTAAAGTGTGCGAGTATGTATGCATGTATAAATCTCAAATTTTAACCATTTATTCATATAAAAATTTAAATATTTTTAACTAAATATTTCTTAAGCCTCAAATCAGCATATTAAATTGATTTCTCAAGGGTCAGGTGACCTAAGATTTGAGGTCTAATGATGATAAATTCAGCTTTTTTGTCATATTAGTTTATTTTTTAAAATGTTACAATTGTAACTCACAATATTTCTGTTTTATTTTTACTGTTATGTACTGTTTTTTATATCTTTAGATATTCTGAACATGAGAAATGTAAAAAAAATCCAAATTGCTGTCTGTGGTATAATGAATTACATTTCTCAAACTCTACCCTAAAACTCTTGTTAGCATAAATAATTTGTCATTGTAGAATAATATAGAAGAACTAATAGTTTCTATCTTCGGTTGCTCTTAACTGTATTTCTCTCACCATTCAGAACACTGCGTCTCTGGACCATTTTGAGCGGTTGAAGACTCTGGGCACCGGCTCCTTTGGAAGAGTCATGCTAGTCAAGCACAAAGAATCAGGCCAGCATTTTGCCATGAAGATCCTCGACAAACAGAAGGTATGTCGTTCTCAGAGGAACCGCTGATGAAAAGTGTGTTTGTGTATTAGTGTGTTGGAGCTAATTTTCTCGTGTCTCTTAGGTGGTAAAGCTGAAACAGATAGAACACACTCTGAATGAGAAACGCATCCTGCAGGCCGTCAGCTTCCCCTTTCTTGTGCGATTGGAGCATTCTTTCAAGGTACCAGCACTTTTGCATTGTTTTGTATGCATGCATGTTTGCTCACATGATTTTGTCAAAAGGAGTTCTTATAGAGATTGTTTAGCACAAGACATTCTTATTTCATCATCCACTTGTTACTAAACCTGTTTAAATTTCTTTATTTTGTTGAACACAAAAGAAGATATTTAGAAAAATGAGGAAAACCGGATGCCTTTGACTTCCATAGTTTTTTTTTTTTTTTTTTGATACTTTGAATGAATGTCAATGGCTACAGGTTTTCAAAGTATTTAAAATACTGGATTTTGTGTTCAACAGAAGAGAAGAAACACAGAAAGGTTTAAAAACACTTGATTGTGAGTAAATATGGCGCATGCTTTGCCCGTAGTCGTGCATTTATACTTCTGCATGCTGTGTTGCTCTGCAATAAAACTTCCCAAACACTAGCTGTCAATGAGGTTTTTATGTCCCTCTCTGTCGAGTTTCTTTGCTGGTGTTTTGCTTTTTCTGAACACTACCCTGTGTGAACCTACACTGGTCTCACGGTTCGGTTACGATTATCATGTCATCGATTCGGTTCAATTCGATATCTCGGTGCATCATGGTGCATTGATGAAGCTTTCCATACACAATTAGATTTTTTTCTTCACAACACAAGAATTTTTTTTTTCTCATTAAAATCTATAAATCTATTTATATTTGAAGAGTTTAGATGCAAAACCCTCTAAATCCATCAGACCTCTTTTTCTTGTAAATGAGCATTTTTTTTACCAGGCTCCTTTGATTAGGTTCAGAAGTTACATTTTAAAGGTAATGATAGGGTTATTAGCTAGTAAATAAAATACCTTTTTTTTCCAAAAATGTCACTTTAGACATTTCTTTGGTTTTTAGCAAGGTAGATTTTTTTATTTTGCGTCAAAACCAGCTAAATCCACCAGGGGTTTTCTTTTTTTTTTTTTTTGCAAAAACCTCTAAATCCACCTATTGAGACAAGACATTGTAATTAGTTGAAAATCAGTAAAGATGCAATTATAAATTATTTTACCAAAAATAAAACACTTCAACTAAAAATATATAAATCTGTCAAGTAAATGACGGTTCATTCCGCTGTGGTAACCCCTGATGAAACAGGGACAAAGCAGAAGGAAAATGAATGAATGAAATCTGTGAAGTAGGTCCATCAATAACATTAAAATAAACATTAATTAAATTTTAACAATCTGTTGTCATATTTGATATTTAAGATTTAGATTTAATGTATGTAGAGCAATGTAAACATTGCAAACATTGTAATCTAAGCTTGGTAGATTCAAATAATGTAGTGTAAAAACATTGTGAAACATCAATATCTGTGCATTGTCCATTAATATAAAAAGCTTATCAGACGTGTAGGTATTATGAAGTAATACAAATAATGTATAGTTTTATACATTGTATTTATCTTTTAAAAAATAGCTTAAATTAGTAAATAAAACACAAGGTAGGCCTACTGGACAAAAAGGGGATGCCTCTCAGACAATTTTAGAAGCTGTCATTCATTAATTCTCACCATACTTAAGGTCTTGGTCTCTTGTTTATCCTCATAGCATCCACATTGGATAAAAAAAGTGGCATTTCGTGAAACAGAGTTGCTGTTTAATGTATAGTAAATCAAACTCATTCAAAGTAGCGTCGCTGCGCAAAAACCATTATGAATGCATGTTACACTTCTGACTGTACATTGTGTTTTCTTTTTTGAGTTTTGAGGTAAGGGACGTTTTCATTTGCCATTCACTGACAGTCAGACAGGCTCATCCAGTTCATCAAACTCTGTCTTTTAAAATCTAAATCGCAAGCGGAATAAAACAGTCTCTTCATAAAAAGCCGGCGTGTCAGTACGCTGCTACATTGAAAACATATGATTCGATTCGCGCCTTCTGATTTGTTCTCGGGATATAGTGGCTTTTGCTGTCAAAGGCAAGTGGCGTTTAGCAGCTTTTGTCAACAAACTGTTATTTCTGAATGCGCTGACACTGGGATTTGCATGATTAGAAGCAAATCTATTTGTTGGTGGTGTAGTACGTAGGCCTGTCACGATATCTATTTTTGGTTGTACGATATATTGCACCAAAATATATTGCGATAAACGATATTATTGTCATTTTAAGACCATTTTATGCCACTCGTTATATAATGCCAGAATGACAATATAATATCACAATGCAGGTACACTTTCAAACACACACAATATTTTATTCTTAAGAATATTTCATTTAATTATAGTCATTTTAACAATTCAATAATTAGGCATTGGAATCAGAATGTGAAAACGCATATCCTAAATGAATAATAATTAGTGTTAACAAAAAAGCGCAAGGTGAAAAGTAATATATCTGCTACCAGATCTATTTTCAGTTGTCAGACATCCACATGAAAATATAGTATCGTAATTTATAGTAAACACTGTAGTGTTTTTAACCATACTGACAACTCCAGTAGAGGTAGAGATGTTGCACAATCAGTTAAAATTTTGCTCGAATTGTTTTTATGTATGGGCGATATATATTGAATCACTAAAAATAATTGAATTGATGTCCATGTGTTGTGCGATAAGTCGATATATTGATTATTGTGACAGGCCTAGTAGTACGTGCCTAAAGCATTCACTCAATGTCGGTATCTCATTTTTGGTGGAAGTGGCGTTTACAGCTTTTGCGTCTGAACTATTCATTTATATATTACTTGTAATACAATTTTGTCCTTTAATACAAGCAGTCAGAAGTATGTACTGTACTTTTAATTTTACCTGCTCAAGAAAACACTTTTTTTGAATGTTTTAAGCAAAACTTCAATACATGCACAGAAGACACCATGAGCATTTATAGCAAATGAACTAATGTAAATATTATCCCGTTTGCTTGTTAAGCTCTCTCAAGCGATTTCTTACACTCCAGTGATTGGCCATTGTCTTCACCCACTCAACAGAAAGGGCTGCAATGGCCTCTAAAACTGTCAGCGATGTTCACCGATAAATGACGCGGGAAGAACAGCCGAGGTTACAGTCTATATGTGCATAATGTGCGGTTATCACGGGTAATCTGATATAGACGTGGTGGAGAAAACTCTCACTTCAGACACACTCGTCTGGTGTCTGGATCCACATGTATCGCTTTAACAGCTGAAAAGTTACCTCACAAATGCGCCAGTGGGTCAAATGTCCAAAGTAAGAGAAAGAGAGATGGAGTTTTACAGCTTTTATTTTCTTAGTTTCCTAGTAGTGAAATAGCGGCTCGTGTGCTGTATCTTCTTCAGTGTCAGTGAAAGACAGTAAACTGCACAAATTTTCTGTTTTTTAAATAGTTGGAGCCTTTTATTTACTCGCCCTCACCTCCTTCATCATAGTAAGCTACCACGATATAGCGCATAGGAGTTAAATGACGTAATAACCGGTTATGATCAATTACTGAACCGATATCGAATTGTCCGCGTCTGCATCAAGGTGCACCGAAGAAACAATTAATTTTGACGCCCCTAATCTGGAGCTCCTTCACGGGACTCGACACTTGTAAACACTCGCTCCAACGGGTTCGCGCGGCTCTCGGTCTTGCCCACACTTGTCAGCGCTACCAAGCCAACCAATCACAGAGCTTGCCTTACGTGTCGTTGCGATGTGTAGTTAAATTTTTTGAGAGGTGCAAAGGCGTGAAAGCGAAAGATTGAAGCAATGTACTGTTGCTGTGACACGTTACCTGATAGATTCAAAAGACTGAAGAGTCGTTAGATAGAGACAAGATTAATTAAATATCACATTTAACAGCTATAGTGAGACGCGATCCAGCGGTACATCCTTGATAAACTGTCCGACATACATTGTTCTCTGGAGCTCAGACGAGCGCATGACTGTGTGTGTGCGTGTGTGTGGTCACGTGACGTGCGTTTTCAGCGGACGGAGGGCTGTTCAGAAATGCTACTTGAAACGCCAGCATGGATGTGGATCATTTTCATTCTAAAATACCATTTTAAAACTAAGCTGTATTAGTGTAAACGGGGCCTGAGTATGTATTTTTCACGAGCGGGTTTGCAACGGGGGCGGGCGGAGGATCGACGATGCCGGCTCAGCATCGTGATGTCTATCGGCCTTCGGCGATGGACGATGGCATCGTCTATCGGCCCAACCCTACTAAACACTGAGGTCTAGACTAGTATTTGTGTATATCGCTGGTTTTATAATTTTGTTTTCTTTTGTGTATTTTCTGCTCAGGATAATACTAACCTGTATATGGTAATGGAGTATGTTCCTGGCGGAGAGATGTTCTCTCACTTACGTAGAATCGGACGATTTAGGTGAGTGTTTTTTTTTTATTTTTTTTTATGCATATTGTACTACAATCATATGCTTTCACCAGCTAGGTTTATTATAAATTTGATTTTTCCAAATCTTTTAATTCAGATTACTTAGTTAGCTTTTGTCATTTACAAACATTTATTCTTAAACTCTAATTCGTTCAGAGCCAACAGACTGAAACTAAAGTAAAACGGTAACATGTCCCGATCAAGATTTTTTTGTGACCTCAATCCAATCAGAGTAATTTAATATTATTATGTAATATTGTTATGTTTTGCAGTTGTTGTTTAATGTACAAAATTGTTAATGATCTTGCACCTTCACCTTAGAAGGAATTTGTTTGCCTTTGTACTGACAACATAAGACAAACTAGAGCTTCATCAAGAAGTGATTGTGTAAAGTCTTGTAGAGTCAGTGATCATTCTGCTTTTTCTGTAAGAGTTGTTAATGATTGGAGTAATCTACCAATTACCATTAGATGGAGTCCTGCCTTGGCACAATTCAAGCTGCAGATGAAATGCAGGTTAAACATGTGTCAGTAGTGTGACTATTAAGTGTGGGGGGGTTATAATTTAAATCTTGACAATTTATTTTATGATGATTTGTATTTTCTGCTCAGGGACTGCAGATGAAATTTAGCTATGCAGCTTATTTTAGGGTGGTTCTTTGATTGTCCATTGTCCCTGTCAAATAAAGAAACAAAATAAGTGCCAATTCGATGCCTGTATTTTTAGTTTTAGGTATATTAAGGTTATAAAAATGAATCCAGTATATGTCATAACAACTGCAACAGTTCTGTATTGCATTAAGAATAAAAAAGTCGGAGCACTCACTCTGGTCTCCCGGGCTCTGCGCTGGTTGGGGAAATTCCAAATTGAACCAAAACAATCAATTATAATTGGCTTAAGATTGGCAAGCAAAATTTAGGACATTGCAACCTGCAGAAAAAATATATATAATATCATGAAGGAAAGATCACTAATCGGTGGGATTTCCCATAATGACTGTTTTTATGAAGTGTGATTATAAAAAAAATAGAATTAATTTTTACCATTATAGGCTGGCTATATTCACACTGTTGCTACATAACTGCATTTAAACCCCTTATAAAATAGATGTTTGCATAATGAGAACTTTTCTGTCATAAACTATAGCAGAACTTGTCAAAAAGACAATAAAAACCATTGTAAATGCAGACATCAGATACAAGTCAATTCTAAAAGATTACATAAGCAGGTCGTCAAATAAATTGGATACAGAATTCGGAATTGACCATCAAGATCTGCGATGTAAATGCGGCTTAATTTGAATCAATTATCAACAGGCCAAAAAAAAAAATCACTCTCTGCTCTTGGCTGAATTACAAACAAAATAGCCATTCTGTTATGTTAAATAGTTAGCATGAATAACATTTTCTCATACCCTGAATGACATCATTGTGACCTCTAAACAAATTTAGCTACACTGAGAGGGAAAAAAGACACTTTAGTGCCCTGTTATACTGTTTTCTACCAATAATTTTATATTTTGACCACAGTAATTGAACCACTTCATCTTTAAGACGATGTGCAGTTCTGAAGCTGCATCATAATCAGAATATTGCCAGGTTATCTGCAGAGTTGCATTAATCAAATGTACATTGCTGACAGTGAAATGTGCTGCTACATTCCGCTGTAAATATTACATAACTACTGCCGACATAGACTGATTTCACTGATGTACTGTTTGTCTCAGTGGGTCAACATCTAGACCAACCAAATCTGACTAAACCTTTGATTAAGCATCTTTACACCATTCTAATACCTTTTATTGCTATCTGTTTATTTGATGTTCACAAAGTCAGTCGACAAACTAAATCAAATGTTTTCATCGCGTGTAATATGGCGATATAAAATCACTAAAGTAGAATGGAATTAATGCTCTTTTTGAAATCCTGTCCTTAGTAGGAAGAAATTCTAATTATTATATTATTATATTCTAATTATATTAACTGAATGATGAGGTTTTGTATGCAAGATTTCGTATCAGACACCCCAAACTCACCCATGGACAATTACTCAATTTTATTTATTATAATATTATATTTAATTTTATGAGATGATGGATTCAGTTTAGAGAGACTTCAAAGGAATTGTTTTTAAATATGAATCCCAGTGCTTCCCAAAGGTTTGAAATATACTTGCGGTGGTAGCCAGATTGAAACGCACCATTTACCCACATCACATAAATAGTTAACTATATGCAACAAACATAACATAATTTCATTTTTAATAATAATTGTATTTATTATGACACTGTTTCTTTTCAATGGGTTGCATTAAGAATAAAAGTTGCATTAAGACTGCATTGTTTATTTGTGCATCTAAAGAGGACATCAATAAGAATGCCTCAAAGTCACTGACATTATCTTCGCCAAATATGGTGTGAAAACTCTAATGGCGGATGATTGTTTCTCTCTCAGAGCAGTCTATGCTCATGAAGGAATGGACCAGGGGGGGGCCAAGTCGGAGCACTCACTCTGGTCCCCCGTGCTCTGCGCTGGTTGGGGAAATTCCAAATTGAACCAAAACAATCAATTACAATTGGCTTAAGATTGCCAAGCAAAATTCGGGACATTGCAACCTGCGGAACCTGGGAACTTTTGAAAAAAAAAATGTTTTTATTTAAAATATTAATATTTTTATAATAGTAAAAAAAAGTGTCACTAAATATACTTGGGCGGCCGTTAATATACATGGGCGGCCCGCCCAAGTAAAGTCTATGTGTGGGAAGCACTGTGAATCCTTTAAAAAATGTTGAATTTGTATCAATGTAAATCTTAAAAGCTGGACTACATCTTATGGATTTATACATTGGTATTAATGTATTTTTATTGGTATGGAAATGTTATTTATGAATCATTTGTAAATCGTTCATAAGAGCTGATATGGCAATAAAGCTGAACATTCTCTCATATAAAATCAGTAATGTAAATGTACACTCACCGGCCACTTTATTAGGTACACCTGTCCAACTGCTCGTTAATGCAAATTTCTAATCAGCCAATCACATGGCAGCAACTCAATGGATTTAGGGATGTAGACATGGTCAAGACGATCTGCTGCAGTTCACGCCAAGCATTAGAATGGGTAAGAAAAGTGATTTAAGTGACTTTGAATGTGGCATGGTTGTTGGTGCCACACGGGCTGGTCTGAGTATTTCAGAAACTGCTGATCTACTGGGATTTTCACGCACAACCATCTTTAGGGTTTACAGAGCATGGTTCAAAAAAGTGTAAATGGGCGCAAATGTCTTGTTGATGCCAGAGGTCAGAGGAGAATGGCCAGACTGGTTCGAGCTGATAGAAAGGCAATAACTCGAATAACTCGTTGCAACCGAGGTCTGCAGAAGAGCATCTCTAAACGCACAACACATCGAACCTTGAGAAGGATGGGCTACAGCAGCAGAAGTCCACACCAGGTGCCACTCCTGTCAGCTAAGAACAGGAAACTGAGGCTTCAATTCCTATAGGCTCACCAAAATTGGACAATAGAAGATTGGAAAAACGTTGCCTGGTCTGATGAGTCTCGATTTCTGCTGCGACTTTCGGATGGTTGGGTCAGAATTTGGCATCAACAACATGAAAGCAAGGATTCATCAGAACTTGTTCTGCCTACTCTGGTTTCTTGAACATGACAATGAGTTTACTGTATTTATATGGCCTCCACAGTCACCAGAACTCAATCCAGTAGAACACCTTTGGAATGTGGTGGAACGGGAAATTCACATCATGGATGTGCAGCCGGCAAATCTGCAGCAACTGCATGATGCTATCATGTCAACTTGGACCAAAATCTCTGAGGAATATTTCCATATTATCTTGTTGAGTCTATGCCACAAAAGATTAAGGCAGTTCTGAAAGCAAAAGGGGTCCAACACGGTACTAGTAAGGTGTACCTAATAAAGTGGCAGATGTGTGTATTTTGATGTTGAACCTAAAATGACCTCTATATGCAAATTCAGGTATTTAGAGATAAAATCAGATGAATTTCAGATAATCAATATTTTTTTGTATGTCATGCTGTAGGCCTGCCTCGTGTAGAACGGTTTTAAAAACGTTGTTTTTCTTCATTCTTGTGTAATTACTAAGTGCATGTCCTCTGACCTCTGTGTATTTACATTGTTTGTTTGTCTCTGTCCACTACAGTGAGCCTCATGCCCGATTTTACGCCGCCCAAATAGTTCTGACCTTTGAATACCTTCACTCACTCGATCTCATCTACCGGGATCTGAAGCCTGAAAACCTGCTCATAGACCAGCAGGGCTACATACAGGTAAACACACCAGATAACTTTAGCTAATGACACAGTTTTTGCTGCTTTGACACAATCTACATTGTAAAAGGGTCGTAGAAATCAAGATGAATTGAATTGAAAGTTAATGTCCTGATAGTACCCACCTTGTGGTTAAGATCAAGCTGTGGTTTTTAATTGTTAGCTACACAATAGTTTTAGCAGTTATGATAATCATTATGCCATTAAATGATTTTTTTTTTACTCCTAACTTAAACTCTCAACCTGTGTTGTGTTTGAAAAATATGACAGCATGTCACTTTCACAACAATCGTTTATTGTAGTCTTTCGAAAGTCATCGAAAAAGGCACCACTAGCAACAGACTTCTAGTGTAAACAAAGAGGGGATACTGAAATGGTGTGTTTTGTACAGGCTGTCTTGCCAGAAAAAGAAAAATGAAGAATAGAGGAAAAAAAGTCTCCATGAAGTCAAAATGTTTTTGTTTTGCCTTTTTTTAACGAATATGTAAGCCTCATCTACATATATAAACTCATTTGGTCTTTTTTAATGCTACTAAAGCAGATGTCTAGAAACTAATCTAACTTTGCTGATAATGCTTTTGTTGGGATGTGGTAAAGGGTCCTGAACCTGCCATAAATTTAGTTAAATTTATCTGTGCTATTCACCTTAATCTGCAATGCACAAGTCAGCTCTTTTCTGAGATTGTTTTAGGAATTCAAATTGATTTATGGGGGTAATGAGTTAAATAACAAACAAGAGTAAATGGTTATAATACTTATTCCATTGTCAATTTTATGACTAAACAAACATAAAAAATACTAGTTTGCTACATTAAGCAAATCTCTTTTTACAGTTAAAAATCAATGAAAGTAAATGAGACTGGAAATCTCGATACAATTAGGTTCCAATGCCTGCACCCACTCAAAGTCAGCGTGAATTGGAAGTCTTTTATTCCAGTACGTTGATGTACTTCCTAAATAAATGGAATATTGAGTAGCAGGTGGGGTTTTTGTGTGTCATTCGCTCATCGCAAACTAACGGTCAGGGGTGCGTTTCCCAAATCCATCGCTCCAACAAACATTCGCATATTGCGTCGCAAACTTAAGCACTTGAAACGACACCTCTGGAGCTGTAGTTAGAAATATAGTTCCTGCTGTGTTCTATTCCCACTTATCTCCTCTATGCCCTATTCATTTAGAACATTCTAACATTCAAAGTTGGAATTATTAAAAATAAAAAAGCATTAAGGTCATCTCTCTTTGGTGTAATTTGCTTTCAAAGTATGTTTACAGTTCAGTTTTAGTGATCTTCATGTTTACAATTTTGCTCCCTTCGCAGTGCACTTTAAAAACATTGATATCATTTTGAACACAGCCTCATGGCGAAAGCTATAGGTGACCTATTATTTAAAAGTTGCATCTCCATTTTACATCTCCAAAGCTTATGAAAACAAAAAACAAAGCATACGTTAATCCTTTTTATTTATAGTGGGTTATTTATTAAGTATCTGTACTGTATATGACATGGGCCTGTTGGTTAGAATTTTCTGCATGTGTCAAATTGTAAAAGTAGACTTTTCAAAGTGTTTCAAAATGTAAAATAAATAAACAATATCCTACTTAATAATAATAATAATAATCATCATCATCATTAATATTATTATTAAAGTAAATCTATTTATAATAAATAGCCTCATTATTCGTTTATTTATATGATTTATATATGATATTAGAATAGTGTTAGCTTTTGTAAGTGATTTTATGTTTTAGAATAGAATATGTAATCTTCAACTTCTCAATAACCATTTACATATATTTCAATTAATATGGAAAACGAGTGCATGTTTTTACCAAAACTAATATTGGATTTTTGTTAAAAGCGTGTTTGTGTAAAACAATATAATTTGTACAAATAAATTATGGGGTTCTTCTCTAAAGAAGTAGTTACTCCACCCCGTTTAGAGCATCATTATGGGCGTTTTACGCTATAACTAACGTGGTTCAAGCGATGGATCTGCGACAGAGAAACTAGCGGTTTTGGGAAACACTCATCACTACATCGTTCTTTTCCCAAACGATGCATCATACTATGATAGTTCAGCCGCGAGTTACGTCGTTGTTTGGGAAACGCACCCCTGAGAGGGTATTAATATGATGTTGCTATGGGACCCCCTCAGGTTGACGTCAACAGAAGGATCGCCAATCCAACGACGGAAGCAAGTGGTCAAATGTTCATTGAAGATTACCAAAACAAACACTTTTTTTCAGTTGAATAACTTGCAGAGATTAATTATTCACTTTAAGAATAACAATGTGTTCTAGCAAAATATACACTAAATTTTTTATTTTACCCAGAGTTAAGGTGAAAGAATATATGTATGTGTATACTGTATGTGTGTTAATATGTAAACTCCACGATAGTATTTTCATGACTTTAAAAAAAAAAAATATGTGAGACTGATAACGACATCCAGAATTGGACAACAATACAAAATTTACTGTCACGCTTATAGACGCTTCATTAGAAACACCTCTCCTAAGCATCAACTAGTTATTTTTTGTACTTTGATGCAAAGATGATGTAATGCAAAGCATAGTTTTATAAATGAAGATATGATTTTTTTAATCTATATATTAAAAACTGAGGATTTAAGAGTCTGATAACAGTTAAAACATCATTACAGTCTTGTGAAAAGGGTTTATTTGTGGGAATGGCCGAAAATGTATTGTTCAAGTTAAAAAGATCCATTTTTATTCCAAAAATCATAAGAATATTAAGTGAAGATAATGTTCAATGAAGACATTTTGTAAATTTCCTCCTGTAAATATATCAAAAACAAAATTTTTGATGAGTAATAAAGATTGATAAGAACATAATTTGTACAAGTTTAAAGGTGATCTTTCTCTGTATTTATTTATTTATTTATTTTTGAACTGTCAGATTCCAGATATTTTCATCATACAGTTGTATCTTGACCAAATATAGTCCTAGCCTAACAAACCAATGCACAGATTTGTATTTGTAGCTCTGCATTTGTTAGATTTCAGATGATTTTAGAAATTGCAATTAAACATTTGGTTTTCTGATATATTATATGTTAATTATATTTATCTCTATAATTTTTTTTGCTCAGGTAACAGATTTTGGATTTGCTAAACGTGTAAAGGGTAGGACCTGGACACTGTGTGGCACACCTGAGTACCTGGCACCAGAAATCATCCTCAGTAAAGTGAGCACCTCAGCTGCCTTATGTGCTAGTGCTGCAAGTCAGCGTGAGCCTTCATCATATAACCCTTGCTCTGTCTGTGTGCTAGGGCTATAATAAAGCCGTGGACTGGTGGGCTCTGGGAGTGCTGATCTACGAGATGGCTGCTGGTTACCCGCCGTTCTTTGCTGACCAGCCCATCCAGATCTACGAGAAGATTGTCTCCGGGAAGGTGAGCACTGATACTGAATCTCACTGTATAGTGTCTGTTTAGCATTGTGCAGAAGAGACAAACTTATCAGGTAAACTTGTAACTTGTGCTTTTTTGTTTGAAATAAAGCTGAAATAAATGATAAAGATCTTTAATAACGCTAATAAATATTACAGTAGTCTTGCCAATAGTAAGTTTTATCAATTATGATAAACCATTAAAGCTCCAAACCATTAAATTAAAATAGTTCAAACTAAAATGTATTAAAAAGTATAATAATAATGAAATAAAAAAGCAAATGCGAAGACAAAATTAGATGAAAATTGAAAATGTTCAAAATTACTATTACTGTGTGTTCACAACAAAGGCGACAAGATCGTCAAAATTAGCTCTGGTCGCCCTGGCGACAATGCTGTCTGCCTTCACAGCTCCGGTGGCGAGAGCCTCAAAATTCGCTACATTGATCTCGTATTTAATGGGGCCGTTGCAGCATATCAGCAAATTAATTACATTCCCACATAAAAACAAGTTTTCTAGCTTGAAAATGTTGTGCGCCTTTTAGAAAATGTATTTAACTATGGAAGACCAAGTTCTTCTGTGTGGTGTGGCTTTGCTCTACTTATCCAATATTGGTACATTGGTACCAATACAGTTCAAAATTCATGTTTAACTGAATAAACAGTTAGTAAACACAAGTACATACTATTGAACATCATTTATTTTCATCACCAATTATTATAGTAGAACAGTATCTCAAGCAGTTTGTGATGCATTTTGGAAACCAGAGATGAGCCCCTGGTCTAATGTGCCACCTGGCTTAAGAAACCCGTTCTGAAAGACTTGCTTTTAGTGATTATTTAGGTAGCACACATATTCTGAATGCCTTCGGCAGAATTCAAATGAGTCATTTTAATCTAGATTAATCTAATTAATTCCAAGATTACAGTGAGCTTAATCTAGATTAAAAAAATTAATCTATGTCCACCTATAATTAAAACCCTTGGGAACAACTGTGGTTGGAACCAAATTTTACAGGACCGTGTTTTCTGGAATTCTCTCAAGCAGTGGACCTCTACATTCCGATTGCTTGCCGCTGAACCGCATTATAGCTCATTACCATAAAGTTGACTTGATTTCAATTCTCCTTGAAGCACACACCAGTGAAGACGTGCCGCACCACTCCTTGCCACTTATTGCCGCCGGCTCCCATTGAAAATGAATCACTTCTGGCTACTTTGATGCTTTCGCCACTTTTGGTGTGGATGCACAGTTATAAATAATACTGGTAAAATATTAACAATGCATTTTTGTGTTTTACTTGTGTGTTTTTGGTATTTCTTTATTTTGGTGTCTTAGAGCGAACTCACACTATGCTATCCGAACCGTGCCCAGGCGCATTTCCCAGTTCGTTTGAGAAGTGTGAGTGCACTGAATCGGGCTCAGGCGCAGTTCAGTTGGCTGGCCCTGGCCTGGTTGGAAGAGGTGTGCCAGAGCGCGGTTCACTTGGGCTTTGGCGTGGTATGCTTGTAGTGTGAGTGCAAAGCGTGCCTGAGCCCGTAACTGAAGACGAGACGTGACTTTTAAGGGATTGTATCATATGAATTTATTAATCATTCTTACTTAAAGATGCAAACCCCTCACTGCACCTTTAGCAAACCTCCTAATACCTGCAGCAAGAGGACTTTATGATCATTTATGAGCGTCAGAAGTGGCTGATCTGTTGGCTGAATCATTTGACTGCGTGTCACTGCATATCAAACGACTAAAATGATATAACTAAAAAAATCCCCACTGAACAGCGCATCATCGATGACGTAAGCGTGTTCCGGCTAGAATGCGATGCGAGTGCGGGCCGTCGGGGGGGAAGGGAAGAGGGACACGTATGCTTCGGCACAGTTCAAGGCAACTTGGGGGCCGATCACACTGAGCCCTTTTTGCATACTTTTAAATGATTTACTAACATACACAAGCGTTTTATCCGCCTGCTGCACCTTGTGTTTTTGCCGTTGTGTGCTGTGATCATTACGTCAGTTGCATCTTTTTCATTCTCCTATGAAATGAAAGCAGAGGCGGGGTTTTCGTTGAGGTGACAGCAGTGTTTGTGTTGTCAAGACTACTACGGTAAAGTCTAGATAGGATACAGCTGCGGATACACACATCAATATAGCATCATTTTTGTTACACTGTATATACAATAATTATTATTTTTACAGTACTGTGACTGTTGGGTTTAGGGTTGGGGTAGGAGAAGACGTAAAAAAATATTATTTATTGGGTAATTTAATAAATAACATAAATAATACTCTGTACAACTACTGTTTTTACATAACTGTGAGAATTGGTTTTAGGAATGGGGCAGGGGTAGATGTTAATAAAATACAGTTAATGGGAAAACTAAAATGGGTGCAGTGGACATAATTAATGGACAATCCAGTGATCTGACAAAATTGGAAATGTTGTTTTGGTCATTCTGAAGTGTCATAGCCGAAGTCTGTCATCAAAATGGTTCGGTATTATTACTGATCATTATGGATGCATGTTCATTGTGTTTTACCTTTGACTTTGTCTGCAAGTAATTTATTATATAAATGAAGGCTCAACAATTAATATTTTTACAGTACTGTGACCGTTGAGTTTAGGGTTCGGGTAGAGGTAGACGTAAAAAAAATACTATTTATTGGGTAATTTAATAAATAACATAAATAAAACTGGTTATTACGTACTGACGTCATTTATCTCATATGCACTATGTCGCCGTAGCTTACTATGGCAAGAGAGGCGAGCGCGAGTATCTAAAACGCTCCAACTGCTTAAAAACGCAGAAACTGTGCACAATTTCACTGCGTGTGTGTTTGCTGGACAGTCTTTCACTGACACTTACAGCAGAAGCCCCTATTTGACTGCGATTGAGAGAATGAAAGTAAATTTCTCTCTCACTGTGGCCCATTTGATCTGCTGGCGTGACTTTTCCTGTCCTCTCGGCTGTTACAGTGATACTTCTGGATACAGACATGAGCGCGTGTCTGCAGAGTTTTGTGTCTATCATGGATCAGCTGTGATCGCCGCTGCTGTTTATCAGTGTCACTCATCTGTGAAGAGCGCCGGCCCGTAAGAGTCAATCGCAGCCCTTTCTGTTGAGCGCGAGACCAATCATAGGGGTTATATATCTGATTGTTTGTATTAAAGGACAAAATTGTATTACAAAAAGTATATAAATATATTTATACATTTTAATACAAGAACTGCTGTGCTGTGAAGAATATATTTAAAAAAAAATGGAAAGCATCGTCGATGCACCGAGATATCGAATTGAACCGAATCAATGGCCTGATAATCGTAACCGAACCGTGAGACCAGTGTAGGTTCACACCTCTAGTTTTCACATTATCGTGACAGTTGGGTTTAGGGTTTGGGTAGAGGTAGACGTTAATCAAAAAATACAATTAATGGGAAATTTAATAAATAATATAAATAATTCTCGTCAACTTCCGATCGCAACCATATCTGATCTAGCAACAACCGACTACTACGTAGACTTTTAAAGATGGAGGAGACTAGTGATTAGTGGCTGCTGTTTCAAGTTATTCCGAGCTGACTTTACAAATCTTGAATATCACATTATTATTATATATTACAGTTATAACAATTTCAACAACAACACTCGTGCACAATACACAGCTGATTCAGTCGTTGCCCAGTGACATAACAATGACTTTTTCTCTTGTGGTAAAAAAAGGCAGTGTGGTGCACATTGCGTTTTTGGAACTTAAAAGCACGTTCGGTGTGTGATTGCCCCCTAAAGCTCTTTTAAAAATATATATATATATATTAATAAATAAAGCTGAAATAAATATAAATATTACATAAAATTTGATTTCAGTTTGGTCGAAAGGCAGCATATTTATTTGTTTTTTCATCATTCAAGTTGAACTATAATATAATAAATATTATTATTTATTATATTATAAATAAAATGTAGCTAAAACCGAAAAAGGAAAGAAACCTGAATAGTCATATTTGATCTAAAAGTTGTTCAAATAAAAACAAAACTAATAACGAAACTAAGAATAGTGTAAATCATAAATCAAACATCTTACTTGTATGCGTTTTTCATTAAATAACAAAACACATTTTACTGGACAAGCTTTTAATGTCTTGCTCTTAGTGTTGATTGGCATTGGTTTCATTTGCAGGAAATTTAAGAAAATTATAAAAGATCTTACTTGGTGAAAGTTTCAAAATTGTTACCAAACAATAAACTAAAAGGTTCGTTGTTTTGGGTTTTTCAAGAATTTTTAACTAATTAAATTGCAAATATGTTTTGTTGTTGTCATGAAAATAGCCTTGCTGATTTGACATTTTAAATAAATAAATTCAAAACTAATAAAAACAGCCTCTGAAGGTTGTCTTCTGCTGCTGTTCTCTTTGGTTTTGCAGTTTGTGTGTAATGTCTTGAATTCTGCACTGCGGCAAATTGAGTTTTAAGTAGCTTTCAGCTTTTTAGGTTTATTTAGAGTTGTGCCACGACTCTGGTGTTTCTGAAGTCACTTCTGTTTGCAAATGGTGATGAATTCCCAAACCCTGACTGTCTCTCAATCCTCCTCCAGGTCCGCTTTCCTTCACATTTTAGCTCTGACCTGAAGGATCTGCTGAGGAACCTGCTGCAGGTCGATCTGACGAAGCGCTTCGGCAACCTGAAGAATGGCGTCAACGACATCAAGGGCCACAAATGGTTTGCAACCACCGACTGGATCGCAATCTACCAGAAGAAGGTACCTGGAGCACACTGTATCTAAACTCAGCTGTCAATCATTGTTTAGTACTTAAACCTGTTTCAAAGCGATGTACATGGCTGACATGCATTCGTCAACCAAAATGACATCTGAAAACTTTAGGTAGTGACAGTCGCACTTAGAAAATGATCTGCTGTGTGTAAGGAACTTAATTGAAAAGTTAGTTGTTAATGACATTAACCATGTTTCTATCCACCTATTTTTATGCACATTTTGGGATATCACTTTAAAAAAAACAGCTTGATGAAAACACCAAGATGCACATGAATTTTGAAAATGTGCATAAATAACGTATGTGCACAACTAAATAGGAACAACTTTTTATCCGTTAAAAAAAATGCACGTTAGTTACGATGAAAACACTCTTGCATAATAAATTCCAGCATGTGCATCAAAAAAGTTCTTTTAATAGATCATATGAAATTTAAAATGGGTGCGGTGGACATCATTAATGGACAAACCAGTGATCTGACAAAATTGGAAATGTTGTTTTGGTCATTCTGAAGTGCCATAGCCGAAGTCTGTCATCAAAATGGTTCTGTATTATTACTGCTAATTACCGATGCATGTTCATTGTGTTTTACCTTTGACTTTGTCTGCAAGTCATTTATTATATAAATGAAGGCCCACATCGCCATCTCCTAATGCAGCAAATTCCATTTTTCTTTTTTATATTTTGCTCCAGTATATCAGGAAGTGATGATTTTGTTCTCTTTGACTCATTGGATGGAAACACAAATGTTTTATGCGATATTTCAATTTTGCACATAAATCTAATTTGCATCTTTGGATGGAAGCATAAGTGTAAAAGCTTGATCAGCCACAGAGGAAAAAAATGAAGATTATACTCAGCGAGAGTTCAGAGACTTTTAATGCTACAAATAAACTCAGAATAAAATAAAGTCTAAAAATTCCGAATGAGTTGGCCTTTTAATTAAAATTATTATTTTTTTGTTCAAATAATTAACAGATTAATAACAAAAATGTCAAAAAATATATGTTGTTCTATATATTTTATATTGTCAATATTGCACACCCTATTCGTTTTATTTCATTGGGTGTTTAAAGGGTTTTAAGAAGTCTTAATTTAAAGGGTCACGAAACACCAAAACACATTTTCTGAGCTGTTGACAGTCATATATGTGTCCCACGCTGCTATAAACACTATTAGGACACATATATTGCAGTAAAAAGTGAAAATTGGTTGTTTTTGCGTTATTTTGAGCAAATTCGTTCTTCCGGTTTGAAACAAATATTTGAAGCTGCGTCACGGCCATGAGATACTTAGGTGTAAATCCAGCCTGGAGAGTGGCTGTCTGTCCTTTCGAGAACATTGTGACGTATCTGAGTGTGCGGCATTAATTCATGACAAAGACGTGCTTCAAACCAATCAGCGCGCTCTATTGTGTATGACGCGAAACTTCATTAATATGCATGATAGCTCCGGAGACTGTTTACCTGTTTACAGCGTTCAGACGGCAGAGAGACGCCACGTTGTGTTGCCAAAACAAGTGAAAGAACTAGAATTTGGAGACACGGGTCGTCGGTGTTGCAACGAAGGTTTTGCTTTCATTTTCCCTCTATGAGAGAGCTGCTGGAATCGTGTGGATTACAGTGCACGCGACAGAAACGCGTTTGTAAGGAACATTTTTTACCCGAGAGCTTTTCGCATCTGGAAATGATGAAATCCTGATTTGCCGCTCGTCTCCTTTTAATAAAAAGACACAGCTCCAGTTTGATTGTCTGTCTACAGATTTAAGTGTGTGTGTGAGCAGTGCCTTTTGTTTAACCCAGATTGCAAAGTTAGTTTGTATCGTCAGCAGTGCTCTTTCAGTTTTTAAAGTCATACCATAGTCAAAATGATTTAGTTACTAAGTTTACAGTATGTTAATATCACTACAATATTACAGTACAATATTATAGACTGAAAGATCCGCTGTAAATGCTGCTCTCCGAGTGTAAACATGCTAACACAAACTATTCCCGTCGTGCAGGATTTTCGCCGCATTTTATGACAGGATAGTCTATACACACACGGCTTTCTGATGCTACCTACCGAGTACATAAGTTACAGAGAAATGCGGAGGATTTTTTTCTCCCATTTGCGGTGTCAAACATACTGCATCGGTGTGTTTGTTTTGCCTGTGAAATCAGCGCGTGCCCAAATGGAAACGCCCTTCTTTGCAAGTTTCTTTCCCCCAACACTCCCACACTCCTGTGACACGCCCACTTTCCTGACTTTTTTCAAACTAGAGGTGTGAAAACACCCTGCTGAGACAGGGGGTTTCGTGGCCCTTTAAGTCTAAAATTGTGCAGTTGCAATTTTATGAGCTTTCTTGCAATTATGATTGTCTCGTTAGTTTGTAGTTCTGGTTGTCTTGAATTCTGATTTGTGAATTGTGAGACAAGATTGTCATTGTGAGTTTACAAGTTGAAGTTGTGAGATACAACTTCAATTCCGCGGATATAAAGTCAGAATTATGAGATACAATCTCAAACATGTAAAAACTGAAAACCGTTTTAATTCTGACTTAAATGCTTGCAGTTCAGCCTGTAATAAACTGAAATAAATCCCAATACTTTTAAAGAAAAAAAGACAGATTATAAATCAAACCCATAACTTCAGAAACCGGATCATTTGGAGCCGAACCAAAACAAGCCCAAGAAGGCGCATAAAAACAGGACATTATGCATTTGCATAATAAATATTCAGTAATAATGTTTCATAATATTACTCATTATATTTCCAGTATACTCTAAATAGTTTTGTACATATAAATACATCCTTATATTTTATATAACATGTTTCTATTTATATTTTTGTTATAAAACATACATATTTTATTTATAATTACATAAAAATATTAATATACATGTAAATAATTGCTAGAAAATAAGCAATTTTTACTTTTTTTTTCCACAAAATCTTGCATTCCAAAGCTAGTGCAAACAAACTTTTGTGGTTAAAAAATACATACATTTTTTGTTTTTGTTGATTTATTTTATTATTTTATACAAAAATGACATTGTTTTGCTAGGTAAGATCTTCAATCTTTAGTTCTCAAAGTCTAAACTCAAAGTTCAAAAATCTGAATTTTCATCAATGTCAAAATGTCAAAGGTCCGGAAAAATCATAAAACTTGATTTAAAAAACAAAAATGCACATAGATAAATCAACCATTACTGAAATGCCTTTTCCATTTAAAATTGCATTAATAACAAGTGCAAAAGTGGCAAAATGACAAGTGACAATTTAATGTCATCATTTTCTATGAACAAAAGTAGAGAACTGTATCCCATCAGCTGCGTAAACCTTAGTTTCATAGAGGCATTTGACATTTTCACTTCGTATCTCCAGCTATCTAATCACAAATCAAACAGAACAGTTTTTTGCAGGATTGGATCAAAATGAATTCAATCATTTTTGAAAATTTCAATTTTCTTTGTCAACTTTTCATTTCTGGAAACTGACATCTTCACCCATTCAAACGCTCATTATGGTGAAGCGCAGGAAAGCTATCGCTTTCAGTTTCATTTTGGACCATTGCCAAAAATACTAATAAAAACCCAACAAGATTACAACACATTTTTCAAAGTAGTAAATCCACACTTTTAATCCCTCACACACACAATTGCTGCTCTTGAATTACAAAATGGAGGTGGGTCCAGATTGAATTCTAATCTAAAATTTGAGCAGCCTTGATTTAAAGCTGCATTGAAACTTCCGTTTGGAAGTTAATCCACCTTTTGGAGAAAACTCCATATTTTCCTCACAGCCCTTAGTTCATTTTGACTAAAGAAAGACCGAAATAAAGGGCACCTATGATAAAAATCAACTTTTGTAAGCTGTTTGGACAGAACTGTGTGTAGGTGCAGTGTCTACTGTCATATTGGAGTGAGATAAACACAACAAGTCTCTTTTTTTATTATTATTATTTTTATTTCCTGAAGTTAAAATAGGACCAAATCCCAGTAATTTTGAAGTCCACCACAACATGACATGTAATGTATGTTTGTAATAAAGACAGTAAAATCTCTATGTAATTCTTAACCACTATAATCACTGAAGGCATATATGATGTTATCAAAACGATCTAATGTGGCAATAAGCTTGTAACTATACTGCACCTTTACACAGTGGCCATATTCATCTATGTAAACACACCAAAAACAACATTAACATTATAGCAGACACTGTAAAAAAGGTCATTCCCAGCCACTAGACTTTTCTGACAGGGTATTCGAGTGTCACTGAGTGTCAGAATGTTGTGGGACTGCTATACAGGAGATATTATTAGGGATCATAGATCGTGAAATTTAGCGGTTTTTATTTTTAAATTTTTAAAAGCATGATGGTAAAACACGAACACGGTTATGAATGTATTAAAACATGTGCTTGTTTGTTGTAAAAGTTATAATAATAATGACAAAAAATACTAATTTGTGGATCTCCTGACTTCCGGGTGCAGCTATCCTTTCGTTGTGGCTGGTGTATTCTGGGAAATTTTCTTACCCCTCGGTTTCGAGTGTAATTCTGAAAAATCTCAGTTCGAAGGGCTATCTACCCCTTCCCCTAAGGGCTAAGGGGTAAAATTGGGATTGGGCCTTAATCTTGCTGTATCCCTCACCTATTCCGTAAACTTAAAATCACCCTGATATCAGAATTGTAAGACAACGGCCATCTTATGATCTTCAAAATAAATGTAATATTCTTGCGTTTTCAGGTGGAAGCTCCGTTCATCCCTAAGTGCAAAGGCCCTGGGGACACCAGCAACTTCGATGACTACGATGAGGAAGAAATCCGGGTCTCTATCACGGAGAAATGTGGAAAGGAGTTTGCTGAATTCTAGAAGCAGCAACAGCAGCGGTGGAGGAGAGGCATGGAGAGAGATTAGACGTGGGGCAACGGAGAGAAGAAGAAGAAGACAACGATGAGGTTTTCCAGGTTGGGATGATGGACTGGACTGAGCCTGTATTCGGTAACAACAAAGCAGAGCCCTCACACACAGACAGAGGGAGATGAAGAGTCCTGAGATAGAAAGAGAGAGAGAGAGACGCCAGCGGTGTTGCCTTTTCAGATCCTTCGTCACTTGTTACTTGTCCGTTTTCATGTTTTCCCTCTTGTTTGGTAGCCAGGGTCCATTGGGCAGAGATTCAGTCACCTCTCTGTGACTGGCTGGCATGGGGATATTTGTGACTACTTTTTTTTGTTTGTTTTCTCTCCAGAGATATAGAGGTTACTTTCTGGTACTGAATTTCGGCTTCTCCAGAGAAAATTACCCCATATTACTACAATTATTTTTGTTTTTTTTTAATTAGCAAAGGTGTCCTTGCTCTGTAGTTCTCCACCCTGTCACATTTTCTTTTCTTTATTTTAATTTCCAATGCACCTATTGGCACTCAATACCAAATCAAACCAACTTAAACTTGTTCAAGAGTTTTGTTTTCGAAAGATCACCCATTTCCGATGTGGATTTCAAGCATCACACGACCATTTATCATCATGTATTAAAGGGATAGTTCACACAACAATGAAATCTGCCATTTCTGTCTTTCATTGAACACAAAAGACCAAATTTTGAAGACTTCTGATTGCTGGCACTCATTGACTTTCATAGAAGTTTACTACTCCTACTATGGAAGCATTGTGATGGGTATTTCTTGACAATGTCTTCCTTTGTGTTCAACCGAAGAAAGAAACTCAAAGGTTTCAAACTACATGAGGGAGATTTTTATTTTTGTGTGTTTTATCCCTTTAATTTGGCGCAGTTTCCTGCAGTGCTCTCAGATCAGGCAGAATCAACCGCTTAATATAAAAATACTTGATTTGCATTGATCAGCTTTGTGTATTTCAAGTCCTAAATATCTCGTCATAGTGATGGAATGTGGTTTGTCTTCAAAAAGCGGCCACGGATGAGACCATAACTCTACTTTATATTGCAGATTTGTAGCATGTACAAGCATTCTCGATGCTCCAAATCCATTATTTCATCCGTTTGTTTAGCTTCTTTTGATTTAAAGGTACATTTTTTCTAGAAGGTGTAGTTCAAGCACAAAGGTTTGTAATGCAGATGATCGTTTTTAAAAATGACGCTTTTAAGGAAAACTAAATCTGTTAAAGAAGGGCACTGTTTCTGTGGTTACACTGGGTTCCTGATGGATTATGTTTTATTATATATAACTTTCTGCCATGTCACCTGCCAGTGACTAATTTACCGAAAACAGAATAACCCTCTTCTAAACAGCCTAGTCAAGTTGTTTGAAAGTTTGGCGGGTTTTCAATGCATTTAACCTCTCTGAGGCTTCACTATTCAATCTCCATTTCTGCTTCAAACGAAGCTTGCTGTTCACATAGACTGAAAAATTGCACTTAATTTAGTTTATCTTCAGCAGAACAAGAAGATTTTAAGCTGAAGCTGTATTCTTTGATGATTGATCAAATCAATGACAATTGGCGTTTTTGGAGTCAAACAAATATACAGGATAAACAAAATGGATGCATGTGGCTCCAGGACAATAGATAGTACTCTTTGGAAAAGCAAAATGATCAGTCTGTGCAGGAAACTGAATCTTATTTAAAACCTTCTAAACCCAAACCGTTTGCTGAAGCTGTGGGGCATGAGTTTCCTGCCGCATTATTCTCATGTGAGCTGACACTGTTTGTTTACAGCACTTAAAGGTTGTAGTAATGTTGTAGATAATGTTCCGTTTCAGCCCCAGGCTGATTGTTTTGCTTTATAAGACTGTAATGTATCATCATGAGCCATATGGATTTATTTTGTTTTGCCTGTATGTTTTTTATGACTTTTAAAGTGTTTATAATGGCTCACTTAAAGGGGTAGTTCACGCAAAAATGAAAATAATCATTTATGTAATTCATTTAAATGTGGTTTTAAACCTATTTGAGTTTCTTCTGTTGAACACAAAAGAAGATATTTTGAAAAAAAGCTGGTTGATGGTGCCCACAGACTTCCAATGTAGGGTAAAATATACTATAGATGTTAATGGGTGCCAGCTACTAGCAACATTCAAAGTATCTTCTTTTGTTTTCATCAGATAAAGTCATACAGGTTGTAAAACATGTAAATGACAGCAGAATTTTCAATTTTTGAGTGAACTATGGCTGAAATTGCAGCTTTTGGTATCTTATTAAAGGGATAGTTCACCCAAAATTGAAAATTCTGCCGTCATTTATCTGTTTTACAACCTGTACAACTTTCTTTTGATTAAAAACAAAAGATATTTTGAATGTTGCTAGTAGCTGGCACCCATTGACTTCTATAGTATAGTTTTCCCCTACATTGGAAGACTATGGGCACCATCAACCATCATTCTTCAAAATATCTTCTTTTGTTTTTATCGTACAGGTTGTAAAACAGAATAAATGACAACAGAATTTTTAATTTTTGGTGAGCTATCACTTTAATAAGATACCAAAACCTGCAATTTCAGCCAACATTCTTTTCTAATGTTCTATCTAGAGTAAATGAACAGCATTTTTTTTTTTGTTGATTCATTCTTTAAGATACCAACCAGCTCCGTTCATTCAGCTTATTGAAATGAGTTTGCTTTCTATCTTGCTCTTTGTAGGACGCAAGACAATCTGAACACACGTCCCCATGATTGTTGTTTAGTTTCCAGATGTGTGCAATATTGCGTAGTGTGTTGCAGAGATTTTATTTTGTTGTCGCTTCAGAGAATATATTAGATGTTAAAGGCGAAGTGTAATTCGTCCACCACTAGGGGCGCTAAATTAAACCTCGTTGTGATGGTGTAACCAAACAGAAAGAATGCTATATTTTATCCCGACAGCTTTTGCGTTTTTCTTTTCTTTTTTACTCAATCCTTCTTCTAATGGAATGGAATTGACACACTTCACCTTGAAAATTTGGGATTTGCAAAAATTCTAGCTGTGCGCTTGATCGAACTCTGCGATTTTTGGTTTAGTTTTTTTTTGTTATGATGACTAGTGTAACTTAATTTTGCTGAATGTTTCCAACAAACGATTGGTGCAAAATGGGTTTCGAGCGATACTTTGTATGCATTTTAGTAGCGTAATTATCCAACGGACACCGAATAGAAAGGTGTAGTTCACCCAAAAATGTAAATTCTTCTATCATTTACTCAAAACCAATTTGAGTTTCTTCTGTTGAACACAGAAGTATATATTACACTGCTTTTGAAGAAGCAACCAGCATTCTTCACAATATCTTCTTTTCCATTCAACAGAAAAAAAGGAGAGTTAATTCAATTTCTGGTAAGGTCATTTTCGTGTTTGGGCGAACTATGCCTTGATGATAATATAGTATTTGTTCATTTACATTTACATCGACAAGTCACCGCAACCTGCCAGGATCACAGCCATAAACGTACCTGTTTTGATCATTTCAGGTGCTGAAGTACCTTTTTAGAAATGGGCTGCTGTTTCGTTGTCGTCCTCGCTTCTCCTCGACTATTGCTGGCAGATTCACTCTCCTCGTCTGTAGGAGGAACGGCTCCATCTTACGGCTTCGAAAAACAATCAGTGTTCAAAGATTGCTTCTGTTGCGTTTTAGATTACCCAGCAGGCTCTCGAAGAAGCAACTTGAGACTATCCTCAACTGGTGCATATAATGAGTTCTAATGTACAGGTTTTTGTGTGAGCTTTTCCCTCATCTTCGAGCTCGATCGTGATTTATTTGAAGGGTTTGTTTTAAACGGCAGCGTTTTAAATGGGCGTCTGGAGATGACGGCTCAAATGCACCTTTCATTACACACTTTTATTTTATTTTTGTCGGTCAGAGCATGGAAATACGTGACATTCTTGGCGATATTCATCCCTCTGTCTGCCTAGCTTTCAGATACATGAGTGTCACTCCAGTTTCATACTCATCTGCTCATTTACACTGACTGTCAATCATCTTTTTGCGTCTGTGCGAGTGTGTGTGTGTGTGTGTGCGTGCGTGCGCATCAGTCCATGATACAGTTTGCCTTTGTACACATCCAGTTTCCTACACTCTTCTATTTGCTTTTTAAAAAAAAAAAGATCATGAAGAAAACATTTGATTTACTTTTTGCATATTTTCTAAGTGTATTTTCAATAACAGGAGTCTCTTTCCTCCCGACATGGGTATGGTGATGGTGTAGTCTATTGTACCTTTTTTCGGGAAACAATACTGTATATTCTCTGCCTTTAACAGTCTTAATTATTTTACCTTCTGGAGAAGTTGACGGATACCTGTAGGACACATCGAGTATGTTTAAAAATGACAAAAAAAGAATAAAATTAAAAAAAAATTCACAGAATAATATTTTGCAACATGTATCATTCCAATAAAGTTTTAATTGTTAAAATTACAGTAATTAATGTGCTGCTGGTTTCATTTTCTGACAAACGAAAAGGGTTTAATGGGACGTTTTTATCCAATATTTTAATATATATATGTGTGTGTGTGTGTGTTTTTTTTTTCATTATTTAAAACAGTTTATAGGGATGGCCTAAAATCAAATCCTTGATTAATTAAACATTTTAACTCGATTACGAATAATGAACGATTATTTAATTTTTTGCACTCATAGTTCACTGACAGGTTTTGCACAATAAATAAGCTCGCATATTACATATGAGAGATTTTTGAATGAAGGGTGCATTACTTGATTTTAAAATAATTGAAGGAAACGCACACTATCTACTATCTATAATCATCAACGTTGAACAACTGAAATTAAAACACACATTGCCTAAAACCAACAGTCACTTTTTTTTCTTATAAAAAATTGAAAATAAATAATGCACTTTTGGAAACAAAATAAATTATTTTCAATGCTTTTCATATTAATGCAGTATCTCTTCTGAATAAAATAACTCGCATAACCTGTAAATAATATTTTAAAGTTCTGTAAACAAATATTTTAATGTAAATCATAATTGTAACGTAATGGAAAATATACATCTCAAGGCATCTCTGGCGCAGCTTTAAAATCATCTTCAATGTAGTGCAAAGTAAGGGGCCACACATCGAACACGCTTTTACGTTCCAAAAAACGCGAGGCGCACCACACTGCCTTTTTTGTTGACAATAAAAAAAAGAAGCGCAGTGCACTTTTTACGACACAAGACAACGACTGAATCAGCTGCGTATTGTCCATGAGTGTTGCTCTTGATATTAATATAATTGTAATATTTAATATTGTGATATTCAAGATTTGTAAAGTCATACAGCTCTGGATAATTTGAAACTGCGACCACTAGTCTCTCCTCTTTCTTTAAAAGTCCCTGTAGTCATTTTGACAACACAAACACTGCTGTCGCCTTTAACGGAAACTCCGCCTCTGCTTTCATTTGATTGGAGAATGAAAGAGACGCGATTGACGTAACGCACTTTTTCCACTCATAGTTGACTTTTTTTTTAACTGCGAGCGCACGGCGTGCAATGGCAAAAATGCGAAGCGCAGCAGGCAGTTAAGGGGCTGATCACACTGGATGCACCTTTACGTTCCAAAACCGTGGAGCGCACTACACGACCTTTTTTTGTTGACAAGAAAAAAAAAGAGCGGTGCGCTTTTTACGTCACAAGACAACGATTGAATTAGCTGCGTAATGTCTGTGAGTGTTGCTGTTGATATTAATATAATTTTAATATTTAATAATATTGTGCTATTCAAGATGTGTGAGTCATACAGCACCGGATAACTCAAACAGCAACCACAAGTCTCTCCTTCATTTTCAAAAGTCGCCATAACCGTCTTGACAACACAAACACTGCAGTCACCTCAATGGAAACTCCGCCTTTGCTTTCATTTGATTGGAGAATGAAAAAGATTTGACTGACGTAACACGCTTTTTTCCGCTCAGTTGACTTTTTTCAACTGCGAGCGATCAGCGCGCAACGTCATAACCGCGAGGCACAGCAGGCGGTTAAAACGCGAGAATCGCAAGGCACATAAGCAGCACGCAAAACTCTCGCGGCAGTTAGTACATCATTTAAAAAAGGGGCCTCTCAATGCAAAAAGCGTGAGTGTGATCGGCCCTTGAATCAGCTGCGTATTGTATGAGAGTGTTGCTGTTGATATTGTTATAATTGTAATATTTAATACTAGTGTGATATTCATGATTTGTGAAGACATACAGCTCTGGATAACATAAAAATGTGACCACTAGTCCCTTCCTCATCTTTAAAAGTCTCTGTAGTCGTCTTGACAACAACAAAAAACACTGCTGTCACCTTGACGGAAACTCCGCCTCTGCTTTCATTTGATTGGAGAATGAAAGAGACGCGACTGACATAACGTGCTTTTTTTCAACTGCGTGCGCATAGCGCGCAATGGCAAAAATGCAAGGCGCGGCAGGCAGTTAAAATGTGAGGTGCGCAGGGCACATAAGCAGTGCGCAAAACGCTCACGGCCGTTAGTAAATCCTTCAAAAAAGTGTCTCTGAACGCAAAAAACGTGTTCGGTGTGATCGGCCCCTAGGCTCAAGATTGGGTCCATCATCCTACTTGATCAGAGATCTGATGTGGCTGCAAAGTGGCCAACAGAAGTATAAATCAGACTCCTGTGACTCCACACACGGTAGGGAAAGTAATTTAAAAAAATGTCCTGGAAAAATTAGATCGATTATAGGTTCTGAATGTCGATTACGATTACTTTTCGATTAATCGCCACAGCCCTACTAGTTTATATGAGAAACGAAATGTCAGGCACAGTTAAATCAATACTCAGTTCACGACTTATTGAAAGCTCACACTACAGTCATTAATTCGCATTATTCGTTTTAATATTTTGCCATTACCTATAATCAACTATTGGAAGCTATTTGGACAATGTAGTATAGTAGGTATAGTGTGTCCACAGTTGTATTGGAGTTATTGAAACACAAGTCTATTAAAATGTTCTGACTTTAAAATAGGATCCAAATCCCTGCAATTCTGAAACCAACGTAACGTAGGAGTGCTGTTTTTCCCACCCACCAAATTGATTGACAGACGTGTATTAACAATGACTCCATAGTAGCGCGTATAATCATATCCACAAGACAGGACTTGTGTAAAGCAACTGGGATTAAAAGATCTGTTCCACTCGCTGTGATCATTTATATGCTGTGATCGAACTTTATAACAACATTGTGTGCGACTCATCGTTGCAGAAAGGCTTGACTTAACGCCATAACTAATACATCAAATAACCATTGGGACAGTTCTTACTGTAGTAAGGGAGATCTGCTTCATTCTTGTCTGTCACTGTGCTGTTTATCTACGCGAGACGCAGCAGGTGAAGCTACAGCCATCAGAGCGATCTCGCTCTGACACGTGGGAACGGTGGGAACTAAAAACAGCAACATTGTCCTAACAGCTTACATTTTCCAGATTCAGTAAGGTATAATAAATAATCTGATGGGTATTTTGAGATGAAACTTTACAGACATTCTGGAGACACAAAAGACTTGTCTTAAATCTTGAAGAAGGGGTAAAATAGCTGCCCTTTAATGTCCTTTAAACCTCTGTTTACCCATTTGTCAGCCAGATGTTTTTAACCATGTAAAACAGAATAAATTATACCACATTATTAAAAAATTGCAGAAAATGTAACATTTTGACAAATGATATGCTTAATGACCGTTAAACTGCAGTTGCACCCGTATATTGATCATTTTTTTCTCGTTATTTGAAACCTTAAAATATGCACTTGCTTTCTATAAAATATTTTTTAATATAAATTGAATGTGATATTCTAGTCATTAGTCACATGACAATGACCTGACAGGACAGTTGAGAGCCTGCGAACAAAGATGCAGGATCCCATTTCATGAATTTCTCATGCTCCTGCACAGGCCGGGCATGATACTTTAAGGTTGTGTGGAAATGCAAAAAGATATCATTAACCGGGTAGTATAAAATATCAATCAGATGACTTACTGATATGTGCAGGATTACAAAGCACACAGCCGTAGCCTATCCCACAATGCGAAATGCGTTTGACTTGATCTTCCATTTGTGATTGAGAATTCTGAATTTCTCACACATATTTGAAGTCATAAATAAATTAAGGCTCTTTAAAAATGACAAAGAATGACATTTGCTCTTTGTTCTGCTTATTTAAAATTAGCTGAAACGATACAATTGTTGAGTTTTTTTTGTGACGACTGTTTAATGTTCAATACATTTAAATTTATAAAACCCAATAACTTAATCCCTTCATGTTGTCCCAACACACATCGATTGTGTGGAACCCAACCATTTCATTTGACAAAAAGGTTCCTGTAAAAAAAGTTCTTTAGATTTTTATCTACATTTAGAAACAAATGGTATTTTAAAAAATTTGCTGAAAGGTTCTTTAAGGAACCCAAAATATTCATTTTGGAACCTTTTTTTTAAATTAAGTATGTGTTTGTTTTTTGTTTTTTTATCACTGTAATAATTGAATTGGTCGACAAAAATTTGGTCAAACACAGTGTTGGGTTAATTTTTTTCAGTCAAGTTTAAATGACAAGTTTTAACCCTGATTTGGTTTCTCCATATTTGACCCAACGTTGGGTTAGACATTTTTTAAAATGACAAATGATTATATTTGTTTATTGCGCACTGCCTTGTTTTAACTTTTTTAAAAATAGTAGCTATTGTGTCAAGTGGTTAAGTGTGCAGACATATTGAGGTGCTCATGGCAACCCAAGTTCGATTCCTGGCTCGAGGTCCTTATACCGATCCTTCCCTCCCACACTTTCCTGTCTATACTCTTCACTGTCCTGTCTAATAAAAGGTGAAAAAAAAAACTAAAATTGCTATATTAATTAAATACTTATACTTAATATTAAATACAATATGTACAGTATATTATCTGCAAATCCAAAGGTTTGTATTGGGAAAAATGATAAATAGTACATTTTCCTCTTCCTTTCCCATTCTTAATTTGATTGTCATCCACAGTGCTTCACAGGATTATAGTTTTCCCAGTGTTGGGCCAAATACTGACAAACTTAAGCATTGGGTTAAAAAGTGTCAATTAAATTTATTTGGTCATATAACAGCCATATATTACAGCAACCCAGATTAATTAATTAATTTTTTATTTTTTGGCTAGGGTTAACACAAAGGAAAGTATTTTAAAGAATGTTAGAAACTAGTAACCATTGAGATTCAAAAGATCTCATACTGTGGAAGTCAGTGGTTACAGGTTTCCAACATTCTTCAAACTATCGTCTTTTGTGTTCAACAGACAAAAACGAATTCTGCTTTGGAAGTGAAGAATGAACTTTCAGTTTTGGGTGAACTGTGCATTTTTTTTACACTGTTTTGTACCTTTTTTCCTCTGTTTCCAAATAGCTTGCCTCAAAGCAAATAGTGTAATGTTGTTATTTATGTACAGCTGCTTGATTTCGACCAATACACTAAAACAAATGTTACAGATAAAGGGTTTTTGCATGCTGCAATAGAAGAACCATTTTGGTACACTAAAGAACCTTTTATTTATTTGGGTGAAAAACAATTCAGTGATCTAAATGACATTTTTAAAAATAAGTTTGTGCCCTGGAAAGGTTCTACTGATGTTAAAGATTCTTCATGGAACCAGAGATGCTAAAAGGAACATTAATTAAAGCTTGAAAAATCTTCTGGACCACAAAACCATCTTGTCACATGGGTATGTGGAAAGCCATAATAAAAAAATATATGTTGCAAATTTTCTACTGTAAATAAATTAAAACTCAGTTTGGATTAGTAATTGTACATTGCTTAAAATTATTTTGGGCATTTTTAAATGTCATTTTCTCAATATTTTATTTTTTATTATTTAATTTGCACCCTCAGATTCCAAATAGGCTATTTTGTATCTCAACCAAATATTGTCAATTTAGAACAACCAAACATCAATAAAAAGCTTATTTATTCAGCTTTCAGATGATGTATAAAGCTCAATTTCCACAAATTGACCCTTAATAGGTTTTGTGGTCGAGTGTCCCAAATATTCCCTTTATAGGAAATACAGTGATGAGTTCGATGCAATGGAAGGACACTAATGCAGTTTATATAACTTAATTATATTTAACTGTATTGCAAAATGTTTTTCTAAAACATATATTTTAAGGCAGCTAGCAAATTTAAACAATGAAAATAAATGAAAAACGTTTGTACTCATCATGCGCATATTATTTCGAAAATGGTAAACTGCACGCATTCCAAAACAGCACAAGTCCTCCTTAAATGTCCTAGTGGCGGGACGCGCATCTCGCGCATTCCACCTTAAAAGCGCTCAATGTGATCAACGCACGCGTACAGTATGTTTCCGTTTTTCTCCAGCGCGCTCGCGCCGCGGCTCGAAAGACTGCAAGCGTCACGTCGGAGGCAACACTGACGCACTTCATCCACTCCAGCGAGCCCGAAGCCCGGCAGGAATAATGTCTGAGCCGTACCGCGAATGGATCCTGGGCTCCATAGACTCGCTAAGGTCGAGGAAAGCGCGCCCGGACCTGGATAGGATCTGCAGAATGGTGAAAAGACGACACGGCTCGGACTGGGACCGAACCCGGTCAGAGCTGGAGAAACTGATAGAGGAGCAAGCGGTGCTCAAAGTCAACTATAAAGGCTCGGTTTCCTATCGCAACGCGGCCAAGGTGCTGAGAGGCAGGAGGAGAACCGAGCAGAGCAAGTGTGCGGGCAAACAGCCTTCTCTCGCGGACTGGAGCGCCGGCGACAGCGCGCAGGGTCCCGTGGATGAGGATCACATGGAGGACATGGAAGTAAGTGAAGCGAGCGCTGCTGCTGCTGGAGTGACGGGCAAGAAAATTCATGTTTTCTCCCGAGTTGAACTGTTGTGGCGTTTGCAAACATGAAGGCAAGTGCACACGCACAGAGAGAGAGAGGCGCGCGCGCGGACTGGCGCAGACGGGGAGCGGCGCGGAGCTTCAGGAGCGGCGGAAAATCGCCAACAATGGAAGCGCTTGATCTGCGAGCTCACAATCTTTCAGGGCGAGTTTTTGAGCGCTGGCTTGAGTGACACAACTCAACTTTCGCCATAAAATCCGCGTTTATTAATGCAAACTCGCTGGGGGAAAGTAGCCAAAACATCACGGTTCAACCGACTGACGCATTTTTTTTTGACGCCGGAGACAATTAACTTAGCGATTATTTACTACCTAAAGGCTGCATTTTTGCACTTGCCCGTGTCGTGACAGTCAATACGACACTTAATGGAGATCACTGAAGCGCGAGTTATTAGAAAGGGCTGCTGTGATCCTTTATGCTCGTGCACGCGAACTAAGTGCGAACGAAGTCCTTAGTTGGGTTCGTGAACTTGCCCTACATTTTTATTCGGTGCACCGAGGTGAACGTTAGTTCTGGAGTTGTTTTCACGTGGAAAATGTCGGCTATAGCCACGTTTAACATTGGCTTGCTTTGGGACGCGCTTGTCTCAGACAGGCAGCGCGCCTCAGAGCGAAGCGGGGCGGGTTTATGAATATTAACTAGGCTGCCTGAAGTTCGCCAGTGGCGTGCCTGATTAATATTCATAACCGCAGCACGCTTTTTCTGACCTGCGTAACTTAATATTCATAAGCCCGCGCGCTTCTGTTCGAGCCTGAACGTTACGTCACTTAATATTCATGAGGCCGCCCCCCTTCACTCTTGCCGCTAGTCCAAGTTCAGCGCGTCTCCGATCAGCAAACTCGCTCCGTAATGTTGCTTATGCTGTATAAATAAGTTATTTCGATCTGCTTAATACTCTTGAGTACGTTTTTAACACCATAGTCCAAATCGTCTGTATTATTGGGACTCGAAGCCTACGAGAAATAACGGAGGAAGAGGAATTTGCGGCTCGCTGCTGTGTGGATAAACCGTGCGCGCGGCCTTCACTCTCTGAAACTCGAGCCCACGATAATCCCGTTTTCATTGGGCCGGATTGAGCATAATCTTAAAGTGTAACAGTCGAAATGTATTCGCTTCAGCGTGTAATACTGTTCAATTGTGGTACTGCTAATCGTTGTGAAGTCATGTTTGCATGCTAATGTTTTCTTCCATCAGCTGACTGCTTATCATGCTTGTCTCCCCTCACCCCCCTCCTCAGATATTTTTGCACTAGTGAACATTTCCAGTGTTATTGCCCCAGAGAGTTCACCGAAACAGCAGTGTTTGATTTAATTAAGTAGACCATGGACATCTGCCATTTAACAGTTTATTGTAGGTGGTTTTCTTTTCGGCTTAGTCCCTTTATTAATCAGTGGTCACCAGATGTATTACGCAGCGGATGCCCATCCAGCTGCAACCCATCACTGGGAAACACAGAATGTCAAACAACATGAAACAAAAAAAATCATTAAATGGAAACAACTGCACACATATACATTGTAACTCAAAACGTAACAACTGCAACATTAAAGCCAAAAGTTGGGGTATTCATGCTAATCACCATGGCATTTAGACGACAGTTGAAATTTTATTAGCCAATGCAATCTGCATATGAGTATAATTCACTCCAGGAGGGTTTCAATATTAATTTAGTTTCAATATTAATTTAGTTTTTAAGTAACACTTGGAAAATATTTTTAAAGAATAAAAAAATCACAGAGTGCTAATAATTTTGGTTTCAACTGTGCATATTTGAGATAAATTAGATGTTGGAAACCATTACTATTTATAAAAGTGTGTAGTGTTAGACTTTTGATCTTTTTAACGTTTCACCAGTGGATGCAGTGGAAAAAAAACAGTAATATTGTGAAATATTTTAAATGGAAATAAGGATTCTCTATTTTGTAGTTTTTTTTATTGCTTTACACGAGTCCTAACTACACACCACACAACACGAAGTTGTAAAATTTCTATTTTATAATCTTTCTATTAACTATCATTAACATTTAGTTAGTTGGTTATTTAGAGGAATTTATACATTTAAATTATAAATGATTTGTGAGATATTTAAAACTAACGTATTGGCATACTAACTGGCCACTTTTTAGGTACACCTGTCCAACTGCTCGTTAATGCAAATTTCTAATTAGCCAATCACATGGCAGCAACTCAATGGATTTAGGGATGTAGACATGGTCAAGACGATCTGCTGCAGTTCAAACCAAACATTAGAATGGGGAAGAAAAGTGATTTAAGTGACTTTGAAGGTGGCATTTTTGTTGGTGCCAGATGAACTGGTCTAAGTATTTCAGAAACTGCTGATCTACTGGGATTTTCACTCACGAGTCACAACCATCTCTAGGGTTTACAGAGAATGGTCTGAAAAAGAGAAAATATCCAGTGAGCTGCAGTTTTGTGAGTGTAAATGCTTGTTGATGCCAGAGGTCAGAGGAGAATGGCTGATTCGAGCTGATAAAAAGGCAACAGTAACTGAAATAATCACTCGTTACACCTGAGGTATGCAGAAGAGCATCTCTAAACAAACAACACGTCCAACCTTGAGACAGACGGGCTACAGCAGCAGAAAACCCACAGCAGGTGCCACTCCTGTCAGCTAAGAACAGGAAACGGAGACTACAATTCACACAGGCTCACCAAAATTGGACAATAGAAGATTGGAAAAACGTTGCCTGGGCTGATAAGTCTCATTTTCTGCTGCGTCATTCGGATGGTAGAGTCAGTATTTGGAAAAAGCACGAGTTCACTGTACTCAAATGGCCTCCACAGTCACCATAACTCAATCCTGTAGAGCACTTTTGGGATGTAGTGGAATAGGAGATTCGCTTCATGGATGTGCAGCTGACAAATCTGCAGCAACTGCATAATGCTATCTTGTCAATATGGACCAAAATCTCTGAGGATTATTTCTAGTATCTCATTGAATCTATGTCATGAAGGGTTAAGGCAGTTCTGAAGGCAAAAGGGGGTCCAACCTGGTAATAGTAAAGTGTACCTAATAAAGTGGCCAGTGAGTATAATGATTTTAATGTCAAATGTCAACTTTACTCACCAGTTGCTTCTTCTCATTACTCCTTGTGGCAGAAGAAAATGGCGTCTGGAAAAATCCTTCAGGGATATTGCAGCATAAATTCCCAAATGTAGTAGTCAACACTCTCCGCTTGTTAAGTGGTGACATATGGAATACTGTAGTCGGGTCCAAGCCGCTACTCATTTGAATTGAGAAAATATTTGTTTATGACCACTTTTTAAACAATCACACATTAAAGTGAATTTTATATAAAAGCATGGTGTACATGACCGTCTCTGGACTTGCTGCATCACAGACACCAATATTTGAACAATTTATAATAAATAAATCACTTCCTGGCCATCAGATATTAGGCATGGATATGTATTACGATCGTGAATTTTTGAAAGTACTACATCGCTTTGTAAACGTTTATTAATACCAATTGACGAGTCTCCCCATACAGTTTGATAGAGCGATTGGACCCGGAAGCCGCTTCGCATGATGTCACACTCAACAACCGGATCAGTTTTGGATACATTTAACTTTGTGACGATAAGGAGGCAAAGCAGCTTCTAACACTGAGAGGGTTATTTTTTTCATTATGTAACTCTAGAATTTCAACACTTTACTCTGAATTGCTTCAACACTCGAAATTTAACACTAATGAATTTGCTGTGTAGATAAACAATCAACTTTCTATTAACTAGATAATTCTATTTCCGCAACGCCGCAACAAAACAACAGCATATACTGTCAATGATCACTTTAGGTACAGATTACAGTGTTTCCTCTAGGATTTTTTCCAGCTGTGGTGGCAGTCTTTTTGATCTACCAACTACATATGGTGTTATTTCAATTTCAAATGTCGTGACGCAGTATTACAAGTCAAGATCGGATTTATGTAATACGAGCATGCATATCTTTTTGCTTGCGCGAGGATTTCCTCTGTTGAAGTGCAATTTAGCGCATTTATGTAGTGAATATGTCTCCAACATTTATTTGATTGGCTATAGGAATATTTATGAATGTCTCAAATAGACCTACAGAGCGGCATTAATGCATCCTGAAGTAAAGTGAAACGGCTATAAACTCCAGCAAGATAAAGTCTTTGTTTGTTGTATGCAGACCTTTATCTATAAATAAAGTATAATTATGGAAACTGTGTTCATCATAACTGAAAGCTATACGTCGTGTTTGCTGGCCTCACGCATCATGCACCTGTCAGTCAGTCAGTCAGTCAGCATGTCACCTTAAAGGGTTAAGCAAATAACGCACAGCACTACTACGGTTACAGAAAAGCTTGCGCTGTTATAATTCACTTACCTTTTAATATGTTTTGGTGCGATTATAACCCGCTATTTAAAATAAACGACAATGTTTTAAATGAGAAGCTGAAATGTAGCTGTGGCGGGATGAATTTTGGTGTGGCGCCCCATCATGGAAGAATGAATGTAGCGGAAACCTTGGATTATGTGCTTTATTCAGTGTTAAATGCTACCAATGTGAGTTTGAATACCATTATATGTGACATTTATCACCATACTACTGAAAGTAGCAACAGATCGTTCACCTCAGATCTTGAAAATAAAATAACTAGCAATGGTTTGAAAATGAAAGTCAGAACTGTGACAAACCAACAACATTAGTCACTGCAGCCTATGTACATTTAACCCTCTACTGCACGCATTATGATAAATCTATAAAAAAAAAAAAATATTTGACTGCTTTAGAATGGCTTAACTTGAAGTGCTGTAAAAAAAAATTATTTTTTTAAGGTACTTCATGATATGTTGCCATGTGCCAACAACAACCAACAATGGATCCAACTTAGAAATTAAAAATGTAGAACTTTCCTTATAATTAATAATTTTGTTGTTTGAAATGATTTAATTGGTGTTGCAGTATAAGCTTTAAAGGGCCATGAACCCCCCCTGTCTCAGCAGGTGTTTTCACACCTCTAGTTTAAAAAAAGTCAGGAAAGTGGGCGTGTCCAGCTCAGTTTAGGTGGGAGTGTCAGGGGAGGGAAAGAGGGAAGGATTTGCAAATGTGTGAGTTTCCGTTTGGGCACGCAGACACAGGGGAGAAAGACAGTGACTGTTTACATGGACATCAGTAATCGAATTACTTGCCAAATTAATAATTTGTCAACTTTAACTGCAGTTTGGCACTTTCACTTTTTATTCAGGAACATTTCATGCATGTCGCCAGTGACAAACGAGATATTGAAAGCGAGCAACTGCTGGAGAGTGGAGTTTTAATTTAATGTTTGATACCGCACGGCGAATGGGAGAAAAAAATCCTCCGCATTTCTTGGTAAGATGCATTCGGTAGGTAGCGTTAGAAAGCCGTGTGTGTGTATAGACTATCCTGTCACAAAATGCGGCGAAAATTCTACACGACGGTCAATATTTGATTGCTGTGTTTACATTTGGAGAGCAGCATTTACAGCGGATCTTTCAGTCTATAATATTGTACTGTAATATTGCAGTGATATTAACATACTGTAAACTTAGTAACTAAATCATTTTGGCTATTGTACGTCTTTAAAAACTGAAAGAGCACTGCTGATGATACGAACTAACTTTGCCATCTGAATGAACAAACAGAGGGCACTGATTGCACACACTTACCAAATCTGTAGCGACAGGACAATCAAACTGGAACTGTGTCTTTTTTAAAAGGAGACGAGCGGCAAATCCGGATTTCACCATTTCCAGATGCAAAAAGCTCTCAGGTAAAAAATGTTCCTTACAAACGCGTTCTGTCGCGTGTCGTGTGCACTGTAATGCACACGACTGCGCTCTCACAGCGAGAAAATGCAAACAAAACCTTTGTTGCAGCACATTAATAAACGCAACACTGACGATCCAATTCTTGTTCTTTCACTTGTTTTGGCAACACAACGTGGCGTCTCTCTGTCGTCTGAACACTGTAACAGGTAAACAGTCTTCGAAGCTATCATGTATATTAATGAAGTTGCACCGCATACACAACAGGGCGCGCTGATTGGTTTGAACAAAGTCTTTCTCATGAATTAATGCCGCACACTCAGAGACGTCACAGTGTACTCACAGGTTCAGACAGCCACTCTCCAGGCTGGATTTACACGCAAGTATCTAATGGCCGTGATGCAGCTTCAAAAATTAGTTTCAAAATGACACTGTATACATACTTTCCAACAACTGATATTCCAACAGCTTTCATTTATTCCATTCTGTTTTGCTGAATATTATTGAAAACAAACATAAGATTGTATTATCATGTATACAACATACAGTAGATATAAATATTTCCTCTAGTAAATTTTATAACATTTCCCAGAGATGGGTTGCGGCTGGAAGGGCATCCACTGCGTAAAAAACGTGCTGGATAAGTTGGCGGTTCATTCTGCTGTGGCGACCCCAGATTAAAAAAGGGACTAAGCTGAAAAGAAAATGAATGAATGAATGAAATATTATAACAAATAAATAACAATTCTAGTATATCCAGATGCATCAGAATAATGTAGCTACTAGCTAACAATGTTTATATATTATACTATACACTGTATACTATACTATGCCTGTCTTATCTGCCTCAGAGCTAACTTACTTGAACTGTCTCCATCACTGCTTTTATCAAATGTCCAATCTGCATCATTCTCATGGTCACTAAAACCCATCTCATCCTCACTTTCATCTGCAGGAAGAGCCAGTTCCGTCCTTTTCTTCTTTCACTTACCATAGAACATGGTGGTGCTCACTAATACACTGTTCCCTGTATTCATATCTATTCAAAAGTAGTATTGCCATTAAAACTAGAATTTATCCATAATGCAAATGCCATTAACATACAACTAATCAACATTATATTACTAGCTTTCATGTTGTTATTGTTACAACTTAAAAGTTCACAGCTGACCTTGCTAGCTAGTATTGCACAGTGTTGCCATTTGGCAACACATACATTTGATCGATTTACAAAACCCTAATTTGAGTTTTTTTGAGTTTGAGTCATAACTTACTGGAGGTGATGTTTCAGATTTTTTGTGGATCTGACATAATTTAATCCTTTATTTTTATTGACATTATTATTTGCATTTAGCAGCTACTCAAAATAAACGCCAGCCTGTCAGAAATCGCGCTACAAAAAAGCACTGCATGTCATGTGACTTAACCAAAGCATATCATTGACTACACTAAGGTCTTTCCAACAAAAGATTTAGAACGTTGGTCTTAAAGAAACAGTGGCAGGGAAATTAACATGAATATCACGTTGCCATATGGCAACACCATGCTTTAGAGGGTTAATAATGTTACATATGTATTAATTGGATTATAACCCTTACCATTTCATTGGAGTGCAGCGGCTGATATTTAAATCAATGTCTAGTATTTAAATGTTTCTGTGTTGGATTCTGTTTTGAGCAGACAGCAAAAATGCTGGAATCGTGTCGCGTTGCATGTAGTTAGGACACAGTATTAGTCTTCAGAGTCACCCGATTCTTCGGAAAAAATTCAGTGCTGCTTTGCTGATAAAGAATTGTTTTTTTATTATCAGTGATGAAAACAAATCTGCCACCATTTAGAAGTTTCTGTGGAAATTTATGCCTTTGATTCTTTTATTAATAGAAAGTTTAAAAGAACGTAATTGATTTGTGAGATAATTTATATAAAGTATAAACATTAGTGGCACATTCTGGCAGCGTTGACACGTTGTAAACAAACAAATGAATACAAAAAAGAAAGTATTACAGGATGATTGATTATTTAATTCTGATTGGTTGATGATCATCTTTATGTCATCAGTTATTTTTACATAAATTGAAGGCTAAAGTAGTCCCATTCAGATTTTTACTACACTATGGTTCTAGATCACTACGACACTACGAAAGTATTTCAGTTATTTCAGTTATTCACAGCTTCTTCTAAATCTTAGCAAAAGAAAACCGAAGGCTTTCTGTGAGAAACTAGTGCTACACACAACAGCAGTAACCATAGTATAAAAATAATTGACTCGGGTCTATTGAATTATTAGAAAATAATGCACATTTAAGGTGTAACTGCCACTCCGTGTTGCATCATCGCTGCATCACCACCACAGGTGTGTGTTAATTTTTGAATAATTCAACAGCTCTTTGTCAATTATTCTTCACCATTTCTGATAATAAAATCTGCAGCACACTTAACTGTACACAAAACTCAAGTATAGTCTGGGCTTAGAGGGTTAGTTCACCCAAAATGAAAATTCTGTTATTAATTACTGACCTTAAAGCCGTTCCAATCCCCTGAGACCTTCGTTCATCTTTAGAATTCAAATGAAGATATTTTAGATGAATTCTGAGAGCTCTTTCATCCTCCACAAACAGGAATGGTCCTGAGACTTTCAAAGTCCAGAGGGATCAAAAACATTGTCAGAACATTCCATGTGACTTCAGTGGTTCAAATCAAATCTTATGAAGCTCCAGGATCACTTTTGTGCACCAAAAGCACTGTAAAAGCAACTTTTTTCACTAATGTCTTCCCAATCCCATCAAGATGCACATTTCCTACAGGCAGTATGATGCTTGCGTGTTGTGCTTGTGACTTTTTAATGCAGGGGTTACCACACCTGGTAGAGTGTCAAATTAGCAGATTTTAGCTCCAAACCTTTTCAAACACAAGCTTTTATGGTCTTATAACAAGGGCTTCTCAATATGCGATCTTGCATCCTTGTGTTCTCATGTAAAGTCATCATCATCCATCAAAGTTTATTTCCAAAACTCAAGAATGGAGGACGCATAAAAGAACCCAGATTTGAGGATTCATCGAATGCAGACTTTACCTGCAGAACTCGCTCTAGAACTCCCATAAAGGAGAAGGGAAGCGCTACATTTTATACACTGATTTATTAGTAAAGTTCAGATATATAACTTATTTTCAGGAGTTTCTCTAAATCAGACAGTGAAAGTAAACTGTCACTCGAAAATCTTAAAAAAGGCATAAAAACACACTAAAGGTGTTTATTTTCTGAAATTCATATTAGTAAGGGTGACGGCACAGTGGCACAGTGGTTAGCACTGTCACCTCACAGCAAGAAGGTCGCTGCTTCGAGTACTGGCTGGGCCAGTTGGCATTTCAGTATGCGCTATAGGTGAATTGGGTAAACAAAACTGTCCATAGTGTATGAGTGTGTGTGAATGCTAGAGTGTATGGGTGTTTTCTAGTATTGGGTTGCGGCTGGATGGGGCATATGCTTGAGGTAACTTGGCAAGACCATTCTCCACTAGTTTGTTCTCTGCGTTCTTGGAATTGAGAAACAGCCATTGTCTTACTAAGTATACTTGAAACTGCCAAGCAGGTCTGTTGAGGCAAGTTGGAGCTAAACTGTGCAGAAAACTGGCTCTCCGGGACAAAGTTTGGTGGCCCTGCTATAATGGTAAATACATCATACTGACCGTAGTAAGCATGCACTCTGGCCTGATGAGGAAGAGAAGATTTTGGCAATTATATTTAGTAGGGCTGCACAATAATGTAAAAATCTGACATTGCAATGTTTTGTTTTTCTGCAATATACAGTTAGGTCTATAAATATTTGGACATTGACACAATTCTAACATTTTTGGCTCTATACATCAACAATTGATTTGAAATGAAACAAACAAGATGTGCTTTAACTGCAGAGTGTCAGCTTTAATTTGAGGTGTAAATCAGGTGTACGGTGTAAGAATTACAACATTTTGCATATGTGCCTCCCACTTGTTAAGGGTCCAAAAGTAATTTGACAGAATAATGATCATAAATCAAACTTTCACTTTTTAATACTTAGTTGCAAGTTCTTTGCAGTCAATTGCAGCCTGAAGTCTGGAACACATAGACATCACCAGACACTGGGTTTCATTCCTGGTGATGCTCTGCCAGGCCTCTACAGCAACTGTCTTCAGTTCCTGCTTGTTCTAGGGGCATTTTCCCTTCAGTTTTGTCTTCAGCAAGTAAAATGCAAGCTCAATCAGATTCAGGTCAGGTGATTGACTTGGCCATTGCATAACATTCCACTTTTTTCCCTTAAAAATCTCTTTGGCTGCTTTTGCAGTACGCTTTGGGTCATTCTCCATCTGCACTGTGAAACACCGTCCAATGAGTTCTGAAGTATTTGGCTTAATATGAGCAGAAAATATTGCCTGAAACACTTCAGAATTTTGTCAGCAGTCACATCATCAATAAATACAAGAGAGCCAGTTCCACTGACAGCCATACATGCCCACGCCATGTCACTACTACCACCATGCTTCACCGCTTAGGATCATGAGCAGTTCCTTTCCTTCTCCGTACTCTTCTCTTCCCATCACTCTGGTACAAGTTTATCTTGGTCTCATCTGTTCATAGAATGTTGTTCCGTTACTGTGAAGACTTTTTTTAGAAACCTAATCTGACCTTCCTGTTTTTGAGGCTCACCAATGTTTTAAATCTTGTGGTGAACCCTCTATATTCACTCTGGTGTAGTCTTCTCTTGATTGTGGACTTTGACACACATACACCTACCTCCTGGAGAGTGTTCTTGATCTGGCCAACTGTTGTGAAGGGTTGTTTCTTCACCAGGGAAAGAATTCTTCAGTCATCCAACACAGTTGTTTCCATGATCTTCCAGGTCTTTTGGTGTTGCTGAGCTCACTGGTGCATTCTTTCTTTTTAAGAATGTTCCAAACAGTTGTTTTGGCCACGCCCAATGTTTTTGCTATATCTCTAATGGTTTTTTTTTCAGCCTGATTTACACTGATTTACAGGCTGATTTACACTTCTGCGTCAAGCGCACGAATATGCGTGGACGCATAGCCCTCGCTGTGGCCAATGCGTTGCGCAAGCTCTGTGATTAGTCGGCTTGGTAGCACTGACGAGTGTGGGCGAAGGTGAGAGTCGCGCGAGCCAGATGCAGCGAGTGTTTACAAGTGTGGAATCCCATAAAAGAGCTCCGGATGGAGACTGTTGTTTTGTGTTTACCTTATGATTAAAGTTGCTGCACGTCTGCCAATTCCAAAATGACCGAGTTTGAGCCACTTGTACATTTAAGGTAGCTTTCAGAAACAAAACAAAACACCAGCGAAGAAACTTGACACAGAGGAACATAAACACCTACTGCCAGCTAGCGTTTCAGAAGTGTTATTGCAGAGCAACAGAAACAGCACGCAGAAGTATAAATGCACGGCTAAGCAAGCTTAATGATGGCTTGCTTGACTGATAGTGACAGCTCTTTGGATCTCATCTTGAGGGTTGACAGTAACAGATTCCAAATGCAAATAGCACACTTGAAATGAACTCTGGACCTTTTATTTGCTCGTTGTAATTGAGATAATGAGGGAATAACACACACCTGGCCATGGAACAGCTGGGAAGCCAATTGTCCAATTACTTTTGAACCCTTTACAAGTGGAAGGCACATATGCAAACTGTTGTAATTCCTACACCGTTCACCTGATTTGGATGTAAATACCCTCAAATTAAAGCTGACAGTCTGCAGTAGAATATACCTTACTGTATATTGCAATATGAATAAATTTGATAAATAAATTTTGATAAAATGCAATATGAAAAAAATTTCACCAGATGACTTAAATACTTCTATTTGGTAAGAATTCAGGTACAGAAATTAAAATATTCAAATGTAAAACAGCACCGCTTAGACTTCATTGTATAAATAATTCAATAAATAATAATTTAATAATTAAACATTTTTAATTTAAGCTACAAAGGGTACAATTTCTTGTGCCTGAAATATTTAAAGTCTCTGGATATGCTCAAACAGTGACAGGCCTTTAAAACGCATTTAAATGAATAACTTTTTCCCCATTATGGTTAAAATCTTTAATGACTTTGGCTCCTGGTAAACTACAATCTCAATTGAACATTGCAGATCCTGCGATGTGAATATTGCGGATGCACAATTGCGATATCAATGCTAAAACGATATATTGTGCAGACCTAGTATTTAGTTTCTTTGGTGCACAAAAGTGTTCTTAGAGCTTCGCCTGATTATGTTGAACCAATGGAGTCACATAGAATGTTTTTGGGGTTTTTTCTGGAATTTGAGCCTGGGCAGTTCCTGTAGATGGAGGATTAGATAGCTCTCAGATTTCATCTAAAGTATTTTAAGTTGTGTTCTGAAGATGAACAAAGGTCTCAGGGATTTAGGACAACATGAATGTGATAAATTAATAACACTTTTTCTTTTTTTGGGTGAACTAATCCTGTAACAGTGATCAAAGTATCAGCTAAATAATAAAAACCATAATAACGGCGCACTGTGTTTCAGGACGAGATGTCCACGACTGCAGGAATGGACAGCAGTATGGACGAGGAGGGGGACGAGAGCAGTCTGGATGCCATGTGTGCTCAGAGCACCGCTGACTCGGGCATCAGCATGAGCCCCATCACCAGCAGTAACACCAGTCTGCCTGTGCCCTCACCCACGTCCTCCAAGAACTCTCCTACCCATGATGCTCTGCGGCAGGAGGCCGACAGCGCTTACACTCTGCCTGAGCACATGCAGCCCTCAGGCCAGCAGGACACAGGTACTCGAGTCATGAGGAACAATTTTCAGCTAACATTATAATTCTAATATTATAATAGAAAAAAATTCTCCCCTCCCTTTCATTAACTGGTGACAGACGTCTAACAGAAAGACAGAAGATTTAATCAGAATTGGTGTGTGTAGGTGTGAGACTGGAGAGATTTCAGCTTGCGATGTGTCTTAATTGTGACCCGCAGGCTGTGTGGTGTTGGTGCAGCAGCCGCAGGCCATCTGTCTCCCGGTTCTAAAAGTGGAGGATGGGCTGCGGGCGGAGGAGAGCACACTCACCCATGATGAGCTGATGTCAGAGCACACCGTCACGCCGGTAAGCACATCCGTACTGCGCTTCAATCACAGCACATCTGTCATGATCCTCCGTGTCTCACCGTGTGTGTCTGTCTTTAGGACGAGACGGTGAAGTCAGACGGAGGCTCTCATGCCATCTCTGATCACACCGAGGAGGGTGAGGATGCTTTGACTTTCACTTAATTTTTCTAGGAAGATTTTAATTTTTTTTTATTAGAACCAAGAATTGACCTCCAGATCATTTCTGTAGCATTGTAAGATACTTTATAAAATGGGTCTATGTTTCTTTTTTGGAATATAAGTAGCTTTTTTATCATCTAAACCAGTGTTTCTCAACCATGTTCCTGGAGGACCACCAGCTCTTAAAATTTTCCTTGTCTCCTTAACCAAACACACCTGATTTAGATCATCAGCTGATTAGCAGAGACTGAAAGACATGTAATGGGTGTGATTAGTGATGGGTACCGAAACTCGGTACTTTATCGGTATCAGTGCTACATTATAAAAGACTGAAGTATCGATAAGCTCTGACGTTAACGGTTCTGCTATCAGTACTGGAGAATTATTGCTGAGTAAACATTACTTACAGTAGCATAATTTAACTGACCAACCTTTTCTAATATGCGATATTCCGCGATATATGTATATATATAGAGTGGAAGTCAGAATTATTAGCCCCCTTTTGAATTTTTTTTTTTTTTTTAAATATTTTCCAAATGATGTTTAACAGAGCAAGGACATTTTCACAGTATGTTTGATAATATTTTTTCTTCTGGAGAAAGTATTATTTGTTTTATTTCGGCTAGAATAGAAGCAGTTTTAATTTTTGAAAAGCTGTTTTAAGGACAAAATTATTAGCCCCTTTAAGCAAATTTTTTTTCCCGATAGTCTACAGAACAAACCATCATTATACAATAACTTGCCTAATTACCCTAACCTGCCTAGTTAACCTAATTAACCTAGTTAAGCATTTAAATGTCTTGAAAAATATCTAGTAAAATATTATTTACTGTCATCATGACAAAGATAAAATAAATCAGTTATTAGAGATTAGAGTTATTAAAACTATTATTATTAGAAATGTGTTGAGAAAATCTTCTCTCTGTTAAACAGAAATTGGGAAAAAAATAAACAGGGGTGCTAATAATTCAGGGAGGCTAATAATTCTGACTTCAACTGTATATATTGGATATATATATATATATATATATATATATATATATATATATATATATATATATATATATATATATATATATATATATATTTATTATGAGTTAGTGTTAAAGTATGGCAAAACATTTTAATTATTGTTCTTGGTATAGTAATAATGATTTGTATTGATTTTATAGAATTTGTTGAAATTTTGAGCTTATTCATTTTAGTTTATTAAATTTATTAATTCATTTTTATGTATTATAAAAAAATCACACATTGCCTATTGTGGCAAGCATTTTAGTATTTGCTATTTTGGTAGCATCAAATACAAAATGGTTTAAAAAATTGTATAAAGCAGTCCATGACCAGCTCTGCACACTTGTAAAAAATCCTCATTATAATTGCTGAAGCTGTTGACACTGCAAAATAAATCTCTTTGTTGTTTATGATGAGAGAATTTTCTAGTCCACAAATCTCAGTAACTGATGTCTCTTTTAGGACAATGCATTTATGAGGTCAATAGAGGTGCGTGTGTTATAATTCTTAACGCTGCAAAAAAATCTAGTGCAAAGGTGCACAGATCCAAATGTAATGCTGCAGTCAACACTATTCAGTCATTTTCATATCACTGTAATCACTGTTGTAGCAATCGATTAAGATGAATTGTGCAGTGGCTAAAATTAAAGTGGTGTTAAATTTGGTGGCTTTTTTGGCCCCAAGCAAAGCTCATTTCTTTATTTGTCAACTCATTGTCTGTTATTTGGGCTTTTACAGGTGAAATTTGCAATAAAGATCCGAAGAGCGTTACAGAGGAAGAAACCATTAACAGCGGAGAGATGAATAATGGAAAGTGAGTCAGTGCCAGCAGTTTTTTTATATAATTGGCAATGAACACTAAAAATATTGAGATTTAAAGTGGTAGTGATTAAAGCTGTGGCAGAAAATCATTGGTGAAATCGATTCTAAGATTTTCAAAATGCATCGCTATTCTCTTTTGAATTGATTATGAGCTTAGTTTTTACCAGCAGATGGCGCTGTATGATTTACAAACAGCCATACTCTGCTTGCATCCAATTCCTTACAAATACCACTTGAACCTGAGATATCTATCCACTATCTTCCACACATCTGGGGTCAGGTCGCAGGGGCAGCAGTCTCAGGAGGGAACCCTAGACTTCCCTCAACCCAAAAACGTCCTCCAAAACCCCTGGGGAGTCCCAAAGTGTTCTGAAGTTGGGGCTGACCCGATCATCATAGCAGCATCAGCCAATGAAGCAAGTCTACAAACGGCTACTGTCTGAGCTGGGGTATTTGCATAAAGTGATCTGATCGGCTTACGCTTTTGTTGGCGTTTGAAAAGTTCGCAACTTCTGCAGCAAGCAGCGCCGACCAACCCACAATTCAGTTCGGTAATGCTTGATGTCACCCATTCAAAATGAATGGGAAGCGTTGACGCTGATGCCCCGTGGGAATGGGGTCCCTGCTGAAAAATCCAGCTTAAACCAGCCTAAGCTGGTTGGCTGGTTTTAGCTGGTCGACCAGCCTGGTTTTAGAGGGGTCAGCCTTAAGAGGTCAGTGCAATGTGGATTGGGCAGTGGATGAAATCCAGGGCCACAACGACTCGAGTTTTGAAACCAGAAACTGGCTGGGACATGGAACCTGAAATAAAAAATGTATCAAGTTTAAGGGAATTCAAAAATGTAAGCTGTTTACATTAATGTCTTGAAATAAAAGCCAGCTTACAGGACAAGTGCTCTTCTTCATAAGCATTTAAATGTAAAGTTAAAAACTAGCCTAGATTACCATCTGTTTTTAAAAACTAGTATAGAATATAGCCTAGAGCCCCATCTGCTGATTTAAAAACTAGCCTAGATTACTGCCTGTTGTTAAAAAAAAAAAACTAGCATATTGTGCTGTCTGCTGTTAAACTAGCCTAGAGTGCTGCATGTTGTTAAAAACTAGCAGAGAGCACCGTCTGCAGTTTAAAAACTAGCCTAGAGCACCATCTGCTGATTTAAAAAAAAACTAGTATAGAGCGCCGATTGTTGTTAAAAACCATCCTAGAGCGCTATCTGATTTTTTAAAAAACTGTCCCAGAGCAGCATCTGCTGATTTAAAAACTAGCCTAGCGTGTCAACTGTTGTTAAAAACTAGCATAGGGAGCCCTCTGCAGTTAAAAAGTAGCCTAGAGCCATCTGCTGATTTATAGACTAGCCTAGAGGGGTGCTTGTTATTAAAAACTAGCATAGAGTGCCGTCTGCAGATAAAGACTAGCCTAGAGTGCCATCTGCTGATTTAAAAGCTAGCCTAGAGCATTGCCTGTTGTTTAAAACTAGCATAGAGCCCTCTGCAGTTAAAAAGTAGCCTAGAGCATCTGCATCTTAATAACTAGCATAGTGCTGTCTGCAGTTTAAAAACTAGCCCAGAGTGCCATCTGCTGATTTAAAAACTAGCCTAGAATGCCGCTTGTTGTTAAAAAATAGCATAGAGTAAAATCTGCAGTTAAAGACTAGCCTAGAGCGTCGACTGTTGTTAAAAACTAGCCTAGAGCATCGCCTGTTGTTAAAAACTAGCATAGAGTGCCGTCCGCAGTTTAAAAACTAGCCTAGAGCTCCATCTGCTGATTTACAAACTAGCCTGTAGCGCCGCCTGTTGTTAAAAACTATTATAGAGTGCCGTATGCAGTTAAAAACTTGCCTAGAGTGCAATTTGTTGCTTTATAAGACCTAGAGTGCCATCTGCTGATTTAAAAACTAGCCTAGAGCACCATCTGTTGTTACAAACTAGCCTAGAGCACCATCTGCTGTTAAAAACTAGCCTAGATATTTTCTTACAACTATCCTACAGCGCCATTTGCTGGTATAAACTAGCCAAGAGCACAATTTTCTGTTAAAAACTAGCCTAGAGTGCCATCTTTTGTCAAAAAGAATCCTACAGCGCGATCTGCTGATAAAAAATTTCATAGACTGCCCTCTGATGATTTAAAAACTAGCCCAGAGTCTAGTGTGTTGCTAAAAAAACATAACACAAAGCATAGAGAAATCTCCCTCCTCAACCACCCTTCTCCCCGCCCGCTGTTTACTTTCGCTTTCTTCCGCGACACCCCCGCCCCGCTCACTTTCGTCCCGACACCCCTCCGCCATCCACCACACCAACACCCCCCCCATCCCCACTTTCGTGCACGACAGCTCTCCATCCTCGGGTAATATGCCGGATCCGTTACCCCGATCTGTTCCGGGACCTACTGATAAAACCTAGTCAAGGGTGACACCTGCTGTTAAAAACATAGCTCAGACTCTATTCAAGACAGAAGAGTTGATGCTTTCTTGATGCCACCTTTCTTTGGCATCAAGCAGAATAGTGAAATGTTTCCCAGCACTTCTCGGGGTTTACGGGTTTTATGACACTAAGGTGTGTATCTGTTGATTGTCAGTGATGTGGTAAAAGAAGAGATCAGCCAGGACCCTCTGCTGTGGAGCGTGGCTGATGTGGCCAGATACTTCACGTCTGTAGGCTTTCCTGAGCAGGCGCTGGCTTTCAGGACACAGGTTAGTACTGCAGTAAATAACACCTGACATTTCTGAACACGAAACCTACAGAAACAAAAAGGATTTACATCCAAAATTTAAATCCAGAATATAACCTCACATTGTGTCAATCAGGTTTACACACTGCCTCCGAAACTTTAATCTGTCATTTAAAAAGAAATTGGATCGGGTTTGATTTATGTGATTTGATTTTCTGCATTTTTCACATCCACGGCAAGCATTTGGCAGGTGATTTGACAATTGCGAGCCATTGTACAAGTGAAAGCCAAAAGTCATATAAAGGCAGATGATTGTAGAACAGCTTGTCTCCAGTATCAAACTGAGCCACTGACATCCTGAAATAAACTTTGAATCTCTCGGGATCATCTCACAGCTCTTTGATAAGGAGCTGAGCTCTCCTTTCTTTCTGCACAATCTAATAAGGATAGAATGGACCCAATATTTCCTGACTTTTAAAAAAAAAGAGAGAAGACAAAAAATCATTCTCACATCTTGCAGACTCCATTTTGTATTGATTTGTAATTTATTTTTATTATTATTATTATTAGGGGCCGAGCTCTTCTTGTTCTTCTCCTTGTTTTTCTTCTTCTTCTTCTTCTAATTCTTCTTCTAATTCTTATTCTTCTTCTTCCACCATGATATGAATGGTAGCTTATATAGGCTTTGAGTCGAAAGTAAGGAAATTTGGCACACTGATAGAGGCCAACCTCTTTATTAACCACAGCAAATTTGGACCCTCTAACTCAGGGGTGTCCAAACTCGGACCAGGAGGGTCGGTGTCCTGGAGAGTTTAGCTCCAACCCTAATCAAACACACCTGAGCCAGCTAATCAAGCTCTTAAGCTGCGGTCACACTCAAGTTTGAGCATGCAAAATCCTGTAGTACGGTGCTGCGAAAAGGGGCGGGATTAAACAAGAGGATTAGACATTTAAAAAGCAAGCGATTGGTCCATATAATACATTTCTGTCCAGAGAGGTCATGTTTTGATCTTCGATTGGTCTTACGCAGTCACGTGATGCGATTTCGCAGGTCAGAGTTCATAAGGCTTGAACTTTGCAATGCAGCGCACTGCTAAACTTGTCGCATGAGCTTGCGTTTCCGGTCTGATGCATTCGCGTGCGTATGAATAGAAGTCTACGGGGAGAAAAGTGCAGTGTGACTGCAGCTTTGCTAGATATACTAGAAACCTCCTGGCAGTGTGTTAGAGCAAGCTGGAGCTAAACTCAGCAGGACACCAGCCCTCCAGGACCGAGTTTGGACACCCCTGCACTCAAACTCTTTAGCGCCACCATTTGTTCAAAGTTGCAATTTTAAAATGCTAATAATTTTTTTATCGTAAATGGAATCAAATTTCTAATATTCCATGAATCCTTGGCTTATGGCATAGGTCTCAAACTCGATTCCTGGAGGGCTGCAGTTTTGCTCCAGCCCTAATCAAACACAGCTGATTCAAATAATCAAGGTGTTCAAGACTACTAGAGCAGGTGTGTGATGGAGAGGGTTGGAGCTAAACTGTGCAGAGCTGCGGCCCTCCAGGAATTTAGTTTGAGACCATTGGCTTATGGTAATTCAATTTGACACCAAATTTCAAAAATTGTAAGGTTTAGTTTTTTGTTTTTTCAATTTTTAATAGTTCGTAATTATTATTAGGAATGTAATTGATCCGTGATTCCTTCGGATCACTTTCCACAGTTCGGAACACACGTGGCCCACGGATTAATTCATTTTTTTTACTTTAAGATTAATCCTAAATTTGTACCGATTGCAGAGAGATCACCTCTCACGTCATTCAAATCACATTTATGAAAGCATTTAGGATTTCCTGTAAAATAAAATGATGACGGAAGAAGTTGTGGTAGGTTATTCGGGATGTGGTGGGTTTCTTAGGTTATTAAAGGTGTTTTCTGTCACTACTTGTTTAGCCTGCATTAATGCAAGTATAAGCTTGATTAATCATTAAAAGATCGGGATCTCAACACCCACGCAACATAAATTATAAATGATGGTGATTTGCATGTATTTATTAATCCTTCGAATCGCTGCATTCAAATCTGGGTTTGAAAAATGCAAAAATCAAGAAAGAGATTCAGTCTTTAGCCTGAGTTAGTTATGAAGTTACAAACAGTCAAATAACGCAGAACTACTAGGAGAACAGTTTATAGTTTAGATACAACCACTGATGTTTATGGTAAGCATTAAAATCACCGTCATATGCATTTAACGACACTCAAAAAATGAAAGTTGTAGGCATCAATTACATTATTTCACCAATAGGTGGGGACAACCAGCCATTAAAAATATGCCACTGAATAATTCTTCAAAACTGATCCATCTAGCAATGAAACATGACGTTTTATGAGTGTATAACTGAATCATTTATTAAAAATGAGACTAAAAATAAATATGAATTTTACAAATGATGTTAGATTTCTACATTTAGCGTTATCAGCAACAGTAGTAGTAACAGTGAATTTTTCACAGTAGTGAATATTTAACGATTTATTTTTTATTCAGCTGATTATTTCTTCATTTTATTTTTAATAAAATTACAGGTTCTAAGTTATGTTTGTTAAAACCAAAAGTTTCTTGCAGTACTGTTTTTGTAATAAATGGAAAGCAAATTACATTTGTCTCCTCCCCTTTTTGGCTGATCCGAAAAATGGTTCAATCAGTGACTAAAAAAACAAAATGTGATCCAAACCGTGAGATTTGTGATTCGTTACACTACTAATTATTATTATTATTATTATTTAAATTCACATCAAAATCTGTGTGCAAGGTTTCTGTCCATATTTTTAAGATAACGGATACAAAAAAAGCTTTACAAAACAAAACAATGACTTTCCTAATAAAAATGAATTCCTAAAGGCTTAGTTCACCAAAAAATGAAGATTCTGTCATCACACACAGTCTTAACTTGTTTTAAACCTGTATGAGTGTCTTTGTTCTGTTCGACATATGTGAGCTGTTCCTTTTAGTGTACACTACTGTTCAGAAATTTAGTCAGTCCGTTCTGCTATCCAAGGTCATGTTTAATTGATAATAAACCTAGTAAAAAAGTAATGAAACAATTATTCATTTGAAATAAAATATTTTGTACCATCACATCACTTTTAATCAACAACAATGGGTCATTGTTAAAAGTGTTTGACTCTTCTAAAGCATAAACATACCATAATATGTTTGTAGATATTTAAGAAACATGCTAAGTGAACATACTTGTTTATCTGAAAAACAATGCTGAAGTCAGTTATTCTGCTTTGAACGGCTGTCTTTATTTTGGTTATTTTAACCCACCCACCCTAAATAATGACGTAACTCGCGGCTGAACTATCATAGTACGATGTATCGTTTGGGAAAAGAACGATGTAGTGGCGAGTGTTTCCCAAAACCGCTAGTTTCTCCGTCGCAGATCCATCGTTTGAACCACGATAGTTATAACGTAAAACGCCCATAATGTTGCTCTAAACGGGGTGGAGTAACTACTTCTTTAGAGAAGAACCCCATAATTTCCTTGTGCAAATTATGTTTTTTTACACAAACACGCATTTAAAATAAAATCTAATATTAGTTTTGGTAAAAACATGCACTCATTTTCCATATTATCTGAAATATATGTAAATGGCACATATAGGGCCTGTGTTTCCTTTACAACTATTATTGAGACTTTACATATTCTATTCTAAAACAAAAACACTTAGCTAACATGTATTCCAATATCATATATAAATCATATAAATAAATAAAAAATGAGGCTATTTATTAAAAAAAATTAAACTTAATCCCCCGGTTTCACAAACAAGGTTTAAGGCTAGTCAAGATTAAATTGCACGCTTGAGCTGTCTCAACTGAAAATAACTTGCAGTGAGATGTCTTAAAATACATCAGTGTCATTTTTTGTCTCCAGATGCACACCAGTAATGTATTTTTCTAAGGCTGTTTTTATAAATGTGGCTTAAATAGCCTAATTTAACTAAGGCCTAGTCCTGGCTTTGGCTAAGCCCTGTTTGTGAAACTGGGCCAATATGTATTATTTATTAGGAAATGAAAAAAATCATACTTTAATAATAATAATAATAATATTAATAATGATGATTATTATTATTATTATTATTAAGTAGGACATTGTTTATTTTATTAGATTTTTTTTGAAAAGTCTACTTTTACAATTTGACACATGTAGCCTAAACCACTGCAGAAAGTTCTAACCAACAGGCCCATGTCAAATACAGTACAGATACTTAATAAATAACCCACTATAAATTAAAAGCATTAACGTATGCTATGTTTTTTTGTTTTCACAAGCTTTGGACACATAAATTCCACTTTTAAATAATAGGTCACCTATAGCTTTCGTCATGAGCCAAGACTGTGTTCCAAATGGCATCAATGTGTTCTAAGTGCACTACGAAGGTAGCGCAATTGTAAACATGAAGATCACTAAAACTGAACTGTAAAAATGTTTTGAAAGCAAATGTTTTATTTTTAAAAAATAAAGTTCAAATGTTAGAATGTTCTAAACAAATAGGGCATAGGGGGGATAAGTGGGAACAGAACACAGCCAGGAACTATGTTTCTAACTACAGCTCCAGAGGTGTAGTTGCAAGCATAGAAGTTTGCGAATGTTCGTTGGAACGATTGATTTGGGAAACACCAAATCAATAAACTATGTTTGTAACGACACAACTTGCGACCTTGGTTGGCTAACGATAGTTTGCGGAAACGCACCCCAGTTTAGCCAATTATATTTCAACACCCAGGGTTGCCTTGGGGAAAAACAGCCATTCAGTCATGAAGGCTTTCAAAGTATGTGTCTGTGACCAAAATGCGAGCTAATATAATAATATAAATATTATGAATATAAACATTAGGTGAGCAGGTTACATTGTAACCCTGTGTCCTAACGTGACAAGCAATTTGGCTGCTTGCACCAGATGAAACATGACAGAAATTTAAATACAGCCATACAGAAACATAGAATAGTGCACTCACTGCACTTTATTGAAATGGTAAGGTCTATAACCTAATCAATACATATTAAATCTCTTTAACAATATTAAATGTACATGCTAAATCACAGATATAGGTTTAGGCTTGCACTGAGTCACAGTTCTAAAGTCATTTTCAAACGATTGTTTTTATTGTCAAGATCTGAGGTAAACTATCTGCTGCTGCTTTCAGCATATGGCAATAAATGTCATGTAAAATTGCGTTCAAACTCACATCGTTAGCATTTAACACTGAATAAAGCACATGAGGTGATCATTGTCAGTTTTCTGTTGTTCAGCTGCAAGAAATAGAAGATGTTTCTAATTTGTAAATTTCAGAACAAAAACTCTTTTAATATGGGAAATATTCCTTCTGTCGTGTGCCTTTTATTCAGAACACGACTTAAATCAGCCATTAAGGCTTGTACACACCGGGACTTATTTCGTTTGCGTTAATTGTCAGCGTTTTTCGAGACATTTTTCCAGATTCAAACCCAAGCGATTTTCACTGGCGTCGAGCAGAAGAGTATGCAGAAAGGAGTGCCTTGACGTTAGATGGCGCTACACAACTTTAAGCTTCTGACACCCGCTTGTAACACAGAAGAAGAAGAGAGAAAGTTAACACGCTTGTTGGTAAAGTTACCAGCTCTAGCGATGAAGAAATTATTATTGTTCACCAGCACAATAAGCAGCTCTACGTTCATATCGCCTCTGGGCATCTTCTTCAATGTGCGCCCTCATTGACAGTTTGCGCTTGAGCGCCTCCAAGTGCTGTTTACTGTAACTTCAGCAGCTCCGTGCACGTGAACAAAAGTGCCAATCAGGGGTGCGTTTCCCAAAACCATCGTTACCCAACTAAGGTCGCAAGTTCTGTCGTTACAAACATAGTTCGTTGATTTGCTGTTTCCCAAATCCATCGCGCCAACGAACATTCGCAAACTGCGTCGCAAACTTGAGCATTTGAAACGACACCTCTGGAGCTGTAGTTAAAAGCATAATTCTTGGCTGTGTTCTATTTCCACTTATCCCCCCTATGCCCTATTCATTTAGAACATTCTAACATTCAAAGTTGGAATTATTAAAAATAAAAAAGCATTAAGTTAATCTCTCTTAGTTGTAATTTGCTTTCAAAGTATTTTTACAGTTCAGTTTTAGCGAGCTTCATGTTTACAATTGTGCTCCCTTCACAGTGCACTTTGAAAACATTGATATCATTTTGAACACAGCCTCAAAGCGAAAGCTATACAGTAGGTATATTTAAAAGGGGAAATTATGTTACAGTACGTCTCCAAAGCTTGTGAAAATAAAAAAAACAGCATACGTTAATTCTTTTATTTTATAGTGGGTTATTTATTAAGTTTCTCTGCTGTATATGACATGGGTCTGTTGGTTAGAACTTTCTGCAATGGTTTGCATGTGTCAAATTGTATTTTTAAAAAAAAATTAATTAACAATATCCTAAATAATAACAATAATGATGATAATAATAATAATAATAATCATCATCATCATTAATATTGTTAATATTATTATTAAAGTATATATTTTATAATAAATCGCCTCATTATTTATTTATTTATTTATATGATTTATATATGATATTAGAATAGTGTTAGCTTTTGTAAGTGATTTTATGTTTTAGAATAGAATATGTAATGTTCAACTTCTCAATAATATTAGTAAAGCAAACATTGGCCCTATATGTGCCATTTACATATATGGAAAGCGAGTGCATGTTTTTACCAAAACTAATATTGGATTTTATTTTAAATGCATGTTTGTGTAAAACAATATAATTTGCACAAAGAAATGATGGGGTTCTTCTCTAAAGAAGTTACTCCACCCTGTTTAGAGCATCATTATGGGCGTTTTACGTTATAACTAACGTGGTTCAAGCGATGGATCTGTGACAGAGAAACTACGGGTTTTGGGAAACACTCGTCACTACATCGTTTTTTTGCCAAACGATGCATCGCACTTTGATAGTTCAGCCGCAAGTTACGTCGTTGTTTGGGAAACGCACCCCTGATTGGTGGAGAAGGTTTTGACGCGTCGCGTCAAAACAAAAAACGAGCATGAGGCATTTCTTTAAAAATGACGGCTTTTACGCCTGCCGTTTTGCGTGTTGGTGTGCACGATCACATTGGCGCCCTTTATTTAGTCACGAGGCGTTAAATGACGACGGAAAACGCGAGCAAAAAGTGTCACGGTGTGCACGGACCTTTAGGTTCGATAGTCATGCACTTTGTTGATGTCTTCAATCTGCCAACCTGCGCTTGCGTGTGTTTTGAACCAGGCATGCAATACCTAGTTCAACCACTGGGTGTCAAACTTACATACTGCACCTTTAAATAAAAGTATTCATTTTCAACATAAATCAGATCTTGTTCCTGTTTGGCTTCCTTTTTTCTATTGAACACCTAAAAAAGATATTTCCAAAAAAAGCTGGATACCTATAACCATTGAGTTCAAAAGTTACAGGGTTCCAACACTCTTCCAAATGTCTTCTTTAGTGTTCAACAGACGAAAGAAATGTCTGAAACCACCTGAGGGTAGTGTATATTGAGCAATTATTCATTCTTTGGGTGAACTATCTCTTTAAATCTCACCAATCAATACAGCGGATCTCCACTAATCTTTGTGTCTTTTTTATTTTCTCAACAGGAAATAGATGGCAAGTCTTTACTGCTGATGCAGCGCAGCGATGTTTTGACTGGTCTGTCGATCAGACTTGGCCCCGCACTCAAAATCTACGAGAACCATGTGAAGGTACTGCAGAGAAGCCACTTTCAGGAGGACGGGCGTCTCTTCTCCTCCTAGTGCTCGCTCTCCGTGAATACAGACTCAATCCTCACAGCAGAGGAGTTGAACTCTTTCAGACTCGATTTGCACAATCCTCCTCATCTGACCTGCTCTTCTTCCCAGTGAGGACGTGTTTCAGCCCTAGAGTCTCGCTGTGTCCGTCTGTCCATCCCTCACAGGGCTGATGGGACCATTCGTCTGTGTAGAAGTGTTATTATATTATTTTTTCAGTGGTGGAGCTTTGCATTCGCCAGTGTTTTTTTCCTTCTGTTTTTTTTTCTTCTGTCGTCGGATATAATTTACAAGTGTCGCAATATTATATAAACTTGTTCGTGTCTGATTAAATGTTCAGCAATGTTTTACTGCAGTCTTAAAATGGACGTGCAATGTTAGGAAATAAATTCCAGTTTCAGAAACTGTAACTGCACTTGTATTCATCTTTTTTGCTATGCACAGCAGCGGCGGCCAAACTCCAAACATGCTGTCAGTTACTGATGCTTTCAGGTCAAAGAATTTCTGGAATATCATGGGATTATAGGCGATTTGTTAGTCAGGGAATGATATATACATTACCTGACAAAATTCTTGTCGTCGATCCCAGTTGTAACTTCTAGTTGATCTTTTGGAAAAGTGGCAGAAGGTAGATTTTTCTATTGACCTATTGGAATCCGCATGGACCCAAGATTGTCACAGAAATCAGTCAAGTTTGGTGAAGGAAAAAATCATTGTTTGGGGTTACATTCAGTTTGGGGGCGTGCAAGAGATCTGCAGAGTGAATGGCAACATCAACAGCCTGAAGGCTCGTACACACCGTTAATCGTCAGCATTTTTCGAGACGTTTTTCCGGATTCAAACCTAAACGATTTTCACTGCCGTCGAGCAGAAGAGTATGCAGAATCACTCCTTGACGTTAGATGGCGATACACAACTTTAAGTTTCTGACACCCACATGTAACACAGAAGAAGAAGACAGAAAGTTGAAACGCTTGTTGGTAAAGTTACTGACAATTCGAATAAGCATAGATGGTTCAAGTAGCAGCTCCAGCTTTAGCGATGAAGAAATGATTATTGTTCACCAGCGCAATAAGCAGCTCCACATTCATATCACCTCTGGGCATCTTCTTCAATGTGCGCTCGCATTGACAGTGTTGCGCTTGAGCGCCTCCAAGTGCTGTTTACTGTAGCTTTAGCAGCTCCGTGCACATGAACAAACGTGCCAATCTGATTGGTGGAGAAGGTTTTGATGCGCCGTGTAAAAACAAAAAAAATGAGCATGAGGCGTTTTTTTTTTTAAATGACGATTTTACGCCTGGGGTTTTGCATGTTGGTGTGCACGATCACATTGGCGTCCTTTATTTAGTCACGAGGCGTTAAACATTGACGGAAAACGTGAGCAAAAAGCGATGCGGTGTCATGAGAAATCGGGTCCCCCCTGCAATCGAGTCCGCTTAGGACCCCGCTTAGGTCGTCTGCATTTAATGCCTGATCAAAAGTGCTTTTTATAGTCTATTCTCAGTCTTGAGATTTTAACAACACTTATCATATTAGTAACTTTATTTTAACAACACTTATCATATTAGTAACTTTATTTTAACAACACCTATCATATTAGTAACATTATTTTAACAACACTTATCATATTAATAACATTATTATTGGTAAGTACAAGTTGAAGACATGCATAGTTAAAATAATTGAAACGGTTCTAAACATTTAATGAAGCCTTTTTGATGTTTTTATGTATTTATATGTAACATTATATATTTACATAAGAAATGGTAGCAAGTTTATCTAACATAAAATCACGAAAGACGAATTCTCCATGCCACAACACATGCCACATTATATATATATATATATTAATCAGGCGCTACAAACTATACCTAATACAACTCCAGTGAACCAATAGGATCACCCAGGGTCCTAGGCAGACCCAATTGTCAGGGAGGACCCGATTTCTCATGACACCGGTGTGCATGGACCTTGAGATTTCAAGACATTTGTGCTGCCCAAACACAAAATTACAAACCATAGGAGAGGACAAATTCTTCAGCAAGATATCTTTTTTTTTTTTTTTTTTTTTTTTTTTGTAGTTTTAGTTTTAGTTAAAATTTATTTATTATTTAAGTTTTAGTTTCCATTTATCACAATATTTTAGTTTGTGCTCCTTCACACCCATTGTTATGGGCTTTTTTTAGCTTTGTTTTATTCTTTTCACTATGGAAGTAAAACAATACCAAATGTTTTTGAAAAAAATCCCTAACTGAAAAAAATAATACATTGAATAAAAAGTGCTTGGATAATAATGTCTTTTAATGTAATTTTACATCCTAAAATTTAGCACAGCTGTTTATTTAAGCTGTGAATATTTAAAGTCAGAAGATTTTTACACACATTTGCATTCATAGAAATTCAATACTTCACAATCACCTTCCAGAATTAACTTCCAAAATTGTCAGGCTGTTTAAAAATTACAATGTATGGTATGTTTCAATCCTGATTTTGTACCTATTATTACACTATTACTGTTATTTTTATTATTATATATATTATACCTTTATTATTATTATAATATAATAGATAGATAGATAGATAGATAGATGATAGTATAATCTTTATGTTGAGTGGATCACAGACTTCGTTGTATATAGATAAAAATTTAAAATGTTCAATAAAAAATACAATGTATATTATTTAAAATTCAATTAATTTCACTTAATAAATTCACTATTTATAAACTTAGCAGTTATACATTTGGCTATTAAATTTGGTTATAAATTTTAGTTCAATGCTTTGAATTTTCATGTAGTGCTATTCAACATGCTGTTTTGTTTCAAAGACATTTGGCATTACAGCTGATGAAACGAATGTGAAATATGGAAATATTTCACATTCGTTTCATCAGCTGTCAGTCAGTTAAATCTAACGCAGTTTACCACATAATAAATATTTTAAGAGTTTGGCTTCAGAATGAATGAGTGTTAATAGATGGCAGAAAAGCTTTACTACTAAAAATTACTGTCAAACTATCAAATATGGGGTGTCACGGTGGTGCAGTGGCAGCTAGAAGGTTGCTGATTCGAGCCCCGGCTGGGTCAGTTGGCACTTCTGTGTGGAGTTTGCATGTTCTCCCCTTGTTCGCGTGGGTTTCCTCCGGGTGCTCTGATTTCCCCCACAGTCTAAAGACGTGGTATAGGTGAATTGAATAAGCTAAATTGGCCATAGTGTATGTGTGTGATTGCAAGCGTGTGTGGGTGTTTCCCATGGGTTGCGGCTGGAAGGGCATCTGTTGTGTGAAACATATGCTGGATAAGTTGGCGGTTCATTCCTCTGTGGTGACCCCAGATTAATAAAGGGACTACGCCGAAAAGAAAATGAATGAATGAATGAACTATGGAATTTGAGGTAACGCTTTTTTCAATATATCTGTGGTAAATAATTCATTGTTGTTTTCATAGTGCTTGGAAAAGTCATGAAAATGTTATTCAAGCTCAAACTTTTTTGAATATCATGTTGTTATTATTTTAGTGCATTATTTTAACATTGTTTTTAATGTATGAGCAAAACAGCTGCCTTTTTTCATTATAGGTCATGGAAATTCAGCTTTTTAGCCAGTTATAGTCAGGGAATTAGATTTTTGGTTTAAAGTGGGCACCCTGTATTTGATTCCAGCACTGAAAAAGAAGTGTTCATACTGGATGCAGTTCACAGAAAACGCAATATACAGTTGAAGTCAGAATTATTAGCTCCCCTTTGAATTTTTTTGTCTTTTTTAAATATTTCCCAAATTATGTTTAACAGCGCAAGGACATTTTCACAGTATGTCTGATCATATTTTTTCTTCTGGAGAAAGTCTTATTTGTTTTATTTTGGCTAGAATAAAAACAGTTATTAACTTTTTAAACACCATTTTAAGAACAAAATTATTAGCCCCTTTAAGCTATTTTTTTTCAATAGTCTACAGAACAAACCACCGTTATACAATAACTTGCCTAATTACCCTAACCCAGATGTTAATTAATTTAACATCATAACTTAAATGTCACTTTAAGCTGTATGGAAGAGTCTTGAAAAATATCTAGTAAAATATTATTTACTGTCATCATGGCAAAGATAAAATAAATCAGTTATTAGAAATGAGTTATTAAAACTATTATGTTTAGAAATGTGTTGAAAAAGTCTCTCCGTTAAACAGAAATTGAGGAAAAATAAACAGGGGGCTAATAATTCAGGGGTCTAAAAATTCTGACTTCAACTGTAACTGGTTATGATTAAAGTGCTGAAACTTGCATTGTAAAATGAGGTCCCAATTCAAAAGAATAGAGGAAAAAAGGAAGGTTTGCTTTTAGTCAGATTTTAAAATTTAATTATAATTAATATCTTATTTAGCAAGCAGTTTTTGTTTTTTGTATTAAAAATTTCTATTCATCTGTGTATTCTGAAAGAAAAATCAGAAAAGCAGAAGAGCTATTATAATCAACTGAGTAGCAATTAATAGCTGATAATAATTGAATTATTAATGAATTATTAAATATTAATATTAAAGGGATTTCTGAAGGATCAAGACAGGAGAGATTAATGAATCTGAAAATTCAGCTTTGACCTCACAGGAATTTCTCTGTATGTAAAATAAGTGTTTAAGAATATATTAAAATAAAAACTATATTTACAGTTAGGTCCATAAATATTTGGACCGACACAATTCTAACATTTTTGGCTCCATACATCAACACAATGGATTTGAAATGAAATGAACAAGATGTGTTTGAACTGCAGACTGTCAGCTTTATTTGAGGGTATTTCCATCCAAATCAGGTGAACGCTAGGAATTACAACAGTTTGCATATGTGCCTCTCACTTGTTAAGGGTCCAAAAGTAATAGGACAGTATAACTGTATATTTACCTTTTTTATTTAATCATTCATTGAAAATATTAAACAATATTTCTGTTTTACTGTACTTTTGAGGGGCAGCATTATGGCGCAGTGGGTAGCACAATCACAGCAAGAAGGTCGCTGGTTCGAGCCCCGGCTGGGTCAGTTGGCATTTCTGTGTGGAGTTTGCATGTTCTCGTGGGTTTCCATTGGGTGCTCTGTTTTCCCCCACAAGTCCAAAGACATGAGGTACAGGTGAACTGAATAAGCTAAACTGTCCATAGTGTATGTGAGTGTGTGCAAGAGTGTGTGGGTGTTTTCCAGTGTTGGGTTGCAGCTGGAAGGGCATCCGCTGCGTAAAACATGTGCTGGATAATTTGGCGATTCATTCCTCAGTGGTGACCCCAGATTAATAGAGACTAAGCCGAAAAGAAAATGAATGAATGTACTTTTGATCAAATAAATGCAGGTTTGGTGTACAGAAGAGAATTCTTTAACCTTTGAACATTAATAGTAGTGTATAATTTGCTTTAAATAGATCAAGATATTTTACAGTGTACCTTTTTTAATTATTATTTTGTAATATAAATATTCAGAAATGTGACTCTCTTTAAATTTACATGTTTATTTGCTTGATTTTCAAAATGTTGCAATGCAAAACTCTTGACAGTTTTTAAAGGGGTTGTTTTTTTATTGCAAAATATAATGAAGTTATATGTTTTACATACAGCCTGATGTGTTTTAACAGGTTGTCGGACACACTTTAGATGTAATACATGGAAATCTAGCAGTCAAATAAGACACATGATAAATATCGGCTACAGAAAATTCATCAAATTTCACTTCAGTCAGTCATGAAAATAAGTTTAGCTCAAGATAAAAGAACAGTATCCTTTAATTCGCATCATGGCATTAGTCATTTCTCCATTCGTGGCTATTAAAATAGAATCACCTGTCATAAATAAATTAGAGTGTCTCAATGTGCTACAGTCAGTTTTTCATACATCAATATATTAAGACTTGCTGTATATTTATACTTATTTTTATTTGATTTAAAAACATCTAGCTCTTGTCAGTGCTACAGGACGAAGGGCAGGATTGGTGAACGCAGTGTGGGATACTCCTTGAACTCCTTTAGGTAACTGCGATGCTTTCCTTTGGCCCAGACCGTCATCTGAATGAATCCCACCAGGGTGAAGAACAACACGGGCACACACTGGGTCATGAGCGTGAATCCCAGCCAAGATCCCACCTATAGAAGCACAGTTCAGTATCTGCTATTTACTCAATGTGACCAGTAGAGGTCAGCAGTTCATTACTAGTAAGGGTTCTTTCACTCAGGACAAGCTCGTTGAAGCAGGTCATACAAAGTGGAGGTCGGAAGTAGAGAAAACATTTATAAACAAATAATTCAATCTTCATTGTTCAAAATGTGAAAGACTTTCAGTTGTAGAAGCTCTTGCTCTGAATCACTAGTCTCTCAAAGATATTACTATTGGCTACTCTTTCTCCAGTTTGTCTCCCAACAAATTATTTCACTTGGACCCAAAGAAATGAAACTTGCTTTGATCACTAAAGTGAGGTTTACATCAATTCTCCTTCCACAAAACAGGCTCCTCAGCAATGGTTATTTTAATAATTTCTGCTTATGAAGGTTTGGTCACTACAGTGCTTTCATTAACATTACAATTACCCTGCAGGCACATGACATGACGTCATATTGATGTTGTACCCCAACGTTGTGGGGACGTATGTCCAATGTTAAACCTAAAATCAACCAAATATCAACGTCTAATCAAGTTACACCTTGATGTTGTGTGGACGTTATCACTATGACATCTATCAGATTTTGGTCAAAATAACGTCTTAGATGCTGGCTAGACATTGAATTTTGGTTACCAGACGTCATGACCTACATCTAACTTAATATTAAAACGTCTTATGATGTTGTGTGCCTGTTCATGATGTTGTGGTAGTAATTTGACAGATGCTTTTCTCAAGTTTACTATTGAGGAGACATTCAGCAAGTCAAAACGAAGAGGCAATACGATCGAGTCCCCAGGCGCACGTGCACAGGCCGAGTGACTGTAAGGGCACTGTGTTGCCGCGCCGCCAGCCCTTGGAATGACCCCGCGTTTCTATAGGCCGGAGTGCTTCTAGGACAGGCATCCAGACATATTGTCGTTTCGACAGATGCTTCCGGGCATGAAGCCAAGGGCCTGTGGAAAGGAACCCAGTTGCATTGGCATATCAATTGCCTAGAGCTGTTGGCAGTGTTTCTTGCTCTCCACCATTTTTTACCGGTGCTGAAGGGGGAACACGTGCTGGTCAGGACGGACAGCACGGCAATGGTAGCCATTCATATTCCGGGCGAGCTCAACTGTGCAGCCGATGCGCTCTCATGGCGCATGGATATCAGAACTCTCCCTCCTTGCGACGCCCGCCCCCAAACTTGCCAGATCAGCGTTGTGCTTTCTTTCCTTTTTTTTATGATCTCTGTCTCTGAAGACAGCTCTGCTGGTCGCGTTGGCATCGATTAAGAGGATCAGGAACCTAGAGGCATTTTCGGTCAGTGACTCGTGCCTGGAATTTGGGCCGGCCTATTCTCATGTTGTCCTGAGACCCCGGCCTGGATATGTGCCCAAGGATCCTACCACACCATTTAAGGACCATGTAGTGAGCCTGCAAGCGCTGCCCACGGAGGAGGCAGACCCAGCCCTTTCATTACTGTGTCCTGTTCGCACTTTGCAAATTTATCTGGACCGCACTCAGAGCTTTAGATCATCTGAGCAGCTCTTTGTCTGTTATGTTGGGCAGCAGAAGAAAAGTGCCGTATCAAAACAGAGGTTGGCTCACTGGTTAGTAGATGCTATCTCCCTTGCTTACGAAAGCCAGGGCGAGCCGCACTCCACTCGGAGCATCGCATTCTCTTGGGCGCGTGCACGCGGCGCCTCTTTAACAGACATCTGTAGAGCTGCGACACCTAACACATTTGCAAGGTTTTATAATCTGTGAGTGGAGTGGTTTCCTCAAGGGTGCTAGGAAACCTTGGTGATTGAGGAAACATTTGGTGAAGGTGTTGTAACACGCTTGCTGCGCCTTTCTCTCTAACACAGAGATACGTACGCTTCTCGCTTTGTCAGTTGAGTTCCCCACTTGGCGAAATCTGCAGAGATTCCTGCTTGGCCCCCAGCATCTGACTAAGCCACGATGCAGTCCCCCCTCCCAGGCAGACCTGTATCTTCCCTCCCCGCTAATCATCTCTTTTCATATGTGTACTCCTCCTCTCAGGGCTAGTCCATATGTCTTCTTGCCACCAGGTCTCCCCACTTGGGCAGCAGGTGGCCTCCGCAGCGCCCCCTCCCTATCGGGACTGCACGCTTTCCCAATGTACTGTCATATTTAAAATTCCTAGAAATTAACTAGACGCATTACGACTCCCAAAAAATATATCTAAATCTGTAAAACTTCAGTTGAAGTGAGATAAGGGCCAGGGAACACATTGGAAGACCGCGCCTCTGGTGATGCAAGTGCACTCACGCTCTTGGCTTGGCATAACCTCTCATCGGGGGAGAGGTAAGGTTCAATCAATGTGGTGTTTTCCATACATTTTTCCCATAGTGGAAGTTTCCACATAGCATTGAAGTTCCCCTCCCGAAGGGGAACGTTCCGGGTACTAAAGTAACCCTCGTTCCCCGAGAGGGGGGAACAGAAATGCTATGTTCCTTTGCCACAATGATTGCCCCTGGAGCGAGAAAAGTTTCTTCAGCTAGAAAAAGATTCCTCAGCTTGGCACACGCAATGCTTATATTCCAAATTGATTGTAAGTGGTGCCAGCTGTGCACACTGACGCTGCCAACTCATTGGCATTTCATTGGCCCCTTTGTATACTCTTTCAGATGATTGGATTCTGATGAAATCCCCATAGTGGAAGTTTCCACATAGCATTTTTGTTCCCTCCCTCGGGTTACTTTAGTAAACCTTCTCAGATTGACAGCAGTGAATGCGCATGTGAAACACTCATCAGCCAGTTGATGAGTTTCTCTTTGCTAGTACTTTGCCTGTAGAACCTAATTTTATTATTATTATTATTATTATTATTATTATGTAACAGATTTAACTAGGTGTTAAAAACATTCCTTGAAGATTTTGGTCAAATTGACATGCCAGTATGGCATAGTTTCTGCAGATTTGTCAGCGGCACGATTGTTCCAGCACATGCCAACTACATGAATGAGACCTGATGACTGTGGTGGCCATTAACATAATAAATTTGGTCATGTTCAAGAAACCAGTTTGAGAGGATAGCAAGATGTACATTGTGGCCATAAAGAGATGGCCATGGTCAGCAACTACAGTATACTTAGGTAGACTGTGCTGTTAAAACAGTGTTCAGTTGGTAAGGAGCACAAACTGTCAAAAAACCTCATTGTTTGACATGTAGTGTGTATTTAGAGAGGCTCTTTTTCAGACCTATAGTGTGGCTTTTTTGTGTTACTGTTGCTAATCCACAAGTTGAACTCGACCAGTCTTTCTCCTGACCTCTCACATTAAAGTGCCCCTATATAGATTATTAAAAGTTTATATTTTGGTGTTCTCTGTAAAGTCCAGAGATGGTTGTGAGTTAAAAATCCAAGTAGATGAGCAATTGAATTGCTGCCATTGGATTGGCTGATCAGATATTAAAAAGCAGTTGAACGGGTGTACCTAATAGAGTGACCTGGTGAGTCTGCACTACTTCACTGCAACACTGTACATTACAAGGCACCATTCACAACATATTTATTCATGCATCTCACCTCATATGTGTAGTTTGGGCACGAAACAAGTGCAAATATCCATGTAAAAGGATTTTTTGTTGGATAAGGAATCTTCTTAGTCTTTGAGCCTTCGTGAAAATAAAATCATATTAACAAAACTGAAGTGGATGACTTGAAAGTTAGAACTTTTAAAATTGGTTTACCAGGTAGTTTGAGACTGCGCAGAGCCATGTGGATTGAGAAGCTTCCAAGTTGGCAGAACTGCAAATATTACAAGTCATTTAATAAAGAGGTTTGATAAAACTAATACATGACACTTTACAGGAGTCATAGCGGTGAAATTGCTTACTAGGAAGATTCCCAGCGCTGTCTTCACCTGCGTCTCCCCATAATCTGCACATAAACATATTGACTTTAACAACAGCTATTCAGTGCATTAATAATGCAAAACACAATAATATGGTAGTTACGTGGGTTACATACATGGCGTTGTGTAGAGAGGGTGATTGATGTAATAAGCCATCCATGCAGCAAAGCACCAGTGATAGGAGCAGTTCTGTTGAAGAAACAACTACTTGATGAAAGCTATAGACTCCATGTTTTTATCACTGTAAGCGCCCCAATCATAAGTTAGTAGAGATAATTCCTACAATAGGTTTATATCCTTAAGTTCAATATCTAATGCAACATTAGCTCTTTTCTCGCAGTTTCTGATCCAGTGATCCAGTTAAACTCCCCCTTTCATAGATCCCAATCAACTTTGATTGGTCAATATTGGTCTATAATGCTCTAAGGCATTATAAGGTCTCAAACTCAATTCCTGAAGGGCCACAGCTCTGCAGATTTGAGCTCCAACCCCCTCCATCACACACCTGCTTAATAGTTCCTAATAGTCCTGAACACCTTGATTATTTGGATTAGCTGTGTTTGATTAGGGTTGGAGCAAAACTGTGCAGAGCTGCGGCCCTCCAGGAATTGAGTTTGAGACCCCTGCTCTAAGGGCTCTGCTCTGATTGGTCACATCACTCAGTTCTGCTGTGACTGGTCAAGTGGCTCTACTCTGCTCTAGTAGATGACTATTCTGCTGTGATTGGTCAAACAGCTCTGCTCTGATAGATCAGAAGCCTCTGTTGTCCTCTGATTGGTCAGATAACTCTACTATGCTCTGATTAAGCCGCAGTCACACTAGAGTTTGAGCTTGCGAAATTCTGTCATATGGCGCTGCGAAAAGGGCCGAGATTAAATAAGATGATTAGACATTAGACAAAAGCGAGCGATTGCTCCATGTTTTAAATTTCTGTTCAGAGAGGTCATGTTTTGATCCTGGATTGGTCTCACAAAGTCAAGTGATGCGATTTCGCAGGTCAGAGTTCACTAAGCTTGAACTTTGTACCGCAGCGAAATGCGAAACTCGACGCATGACCCTGTGTTTCCGGTCTGATGCATTCGTGTGCGTATGAATGGAAGTCTATGGGGAGTAAAGTAGTGATGTGTCGTTTGCGAACGAGCCGGCTCTAAGAGCTGATTCTTTGTAGCGAACGAGAAGAGCCGACTCCCGTCAGGGAGAGCCGAATCTTCTGCCGTAAGTAGGGGCGGGGCTTGATTTCGGAACAACCATTCGGCTAATCACATGGGAGGACCCACTAGGATCGTACCATTATGTGAAAGAAGGAAAGGGGCGCATGGTTTAAAGATAGCGAGTGTAGTGGTACAGGCCAGGTACACAGAGCGACGGAGAGAGGCGGGGGAGACGGCATTAAATGTGAGTTCATTGGGAGAAAGTGAAAAAATGAGTGAAAAACGAAAAAGAAGCAGCATCTGGCTGCATTTCAATGATGTTGGAGGCTGCAAAGCTGAGTGCAGAATTTGTAAAATGAAAATATCTGTTAGAGCAGGGTCAACAACAAACATGCACAGATATGTGTAATATATATTACTGTGGATATGTTCAATTGTTCAATTAAAATTGTATTAAAATGTTAAATAATAGTAACTGTATTTTGTTATTGAAAAATAAGGAATTAAAAAGTTGCTTACCAATACACAAAACATTCACAATTGATAAATTGGGCTAAAATAGAAGGCTCTGGCTGCGTCCGAAACCACGTACTTCCATACTATACAGTACGCTAAAATCAATATGCGAGCTGATCCCAGTGCGCATCCCATGCACGCTGCGCTATCCCATTATACCCCGTGAGATAATTCATGAATGTGAGTAAAGCGACACAACTGATGCAGGTAGGTCACGTGACCATGACAAAATGGCTGATGTAGTACGTCCGCATTCCATTCATACTTCTTACATTCATACTGTATAGAATGTACTTTTCTAATGGCCGAGTAGTACATTTAAATTCAAATGCAGTACCTACTGAGTAGTAGGTGGTTTCGGATGCAGCCTCTGAGTGATACTAAATAAAGAGCCATTTGGGAGCCGTAAGAGCCGGCTCTTTTAAGGGAGCCGAGCCAAAAGAGCCGAATCTTTGAAAAGAGCCGAACTTCCCATCACTAGAGTAAAGGCCAGTGTGACCGCAGCTTTAGTCAGATGACTTTACTCTGGTCGGATTGGTCAATTCAGCTGTTTTCTGATTGGTCAGATGACTTTATAGGTTATTTGATGATTAGTGTGCACTGTTTTAAGATATCTGTTAATTAACAGTTTCTGTATTTTGTGATTTACATATGTTTTCAGTTTATTTACGTCTCTGCTCTGTCGACTTTTGATGTTGAAAATTCAACTTTACAGTTTAATAAAGGGATTTTTATTGACATTTTAGAAGTTTGAAATAATATATATATATAGTAAATAATATATAAAGAAATAAATATGTAAAATAACAGAAAATGTACTGGCAGTTTACTACAAGGTTTTTGTACCATAATATACAACATCAACCTAGACAATACTTTAAACTATTAAAAATTCCAATAAAAGTCACTTTTTCAATGTTAAAAGTTGTTGGAAGAAAGATAAAGGGCCCTATCATACACCCGTCGCAATAAGGCGCAAGTTGTGTATGGTGCAATTTGTTGCTATTTTCAGACCAGCGCAACCCTAATTTTTACATTTTGCACCACGTTGTTTAAATAGCAAATCCATTTGCGCCACTTTGTGGACTCATGGGTGTACCGGTCTAAAAAGAAGGTGTGTTAAGGCGAATTGTTGGCGTGTTGCTATTATGAAGAACTCTGACCAACTGAAAGCAGGTCTAAAGTCCAGCACAGAGCACCTAAGTTGTGGGTTCAAACTCTAAACACATTGCTTAATACACACAGGATATACAGCAATACACAAATATCTTTACATATGAAAAAAAAAAGATTAAAATGCTACCTCCATGCTTTCTTCATGTCGGGGTGATTTTCAGTTTATTCATGACAATTTGTATAATGCATTGGTATAATGTTATTATCATTAGTAGTATTATTTATTATATGTCTCTTCCCCATTCAGTTTGGCTATCTGGATTATTTAATTTGTCTGGATTATTTCATTTTTCACTACTCGTGTTTATGAACCTTTCTGCTACTATCAAACTTGTCTGTGAGTATCCGCCGGGCCGCTGCGAGTCCTCCGACTTGCTGGCGTCTGTACCACGCTCTATACCACTGTGTGCATCTGTGCTGCTGCTTCGTAACCTGGACTGTATGTTTTTGCTGCATGTCTCTACCACCGTTCAGTTTAGCTTATTCCATTTTTCACTGCAGTTGTTTTTGAACCAAACCGGACTGTTACTATCAAACTTTGCTGTTTGTGAGTTTGCCGCCGGGCTGCCTCGGCGTCTTCACCACGTTTGGTTCTTCTGATGGGTGAGTCACCGCTCTCTCAGTCGGTTGTGCTGCTCATTTACTGCTTGCTATTTGGAGTGTTGTCTTCTGTCTAGTCTGCTGTTTTGGTGTAGTGGCATCTTTGGGTCTGGCTAGCGTAGTTTTCGCCTGTGTCGGGCTCTCACCTGTTCTAATATGCCTTGGGCAAAAGTTTTTCCTTTTTTTCTTTCTTTCTTTTTCCCTTTTTTGCCTCTTTTTGCACCTCATTTTCGTAATGAATACTGGTTATTTACCATCGCAGTTAAAGTCCTTGAATTGCCATCCCCGTCTTGACTCTATGACGTATGAATACTGTCTGAGTTTAGGGATTCTCCAGCGTCCACGGTATTTACACCGCTCACAGCGTGTGTTCAGGAGTACTTTTTTCTCTCAGCCTGAAGCCCTTCCATGCATCTGGACTAACTATAGACCGTCCACATCCAGACAACTGCCTGCCGACCATACTATTTATCATCGTTCTCTAATTTATCCCACTCGTAACCAGCATCATACCTCTAATCTGAATTCCATACATCGTAACTTTGCGCTTCTGAACTGTCGGTCAATATCGGATAAAGCCTCTTATCTTAATGAAATTATCATTGACAATAAGCTTGACATTTTCCTTCTCACTGAAACCTGGCAAGCTCCGGCTGATTTTCTCCAGTTAAATCTTCTTGCACCTGATGGTTATAAGTATCTCGCCCATCCCAGACTGCAAGGGGGTAGTCTTGCCGTCATTTATCGGGACAAATAAAACAACTAGACTTTTACAACACCAAATCATTTGAATATATGGTCATCAAGGCTGACTGTCTCACAATTATCCTGCTCTACCATCCTCCAAAAGCCCTGTCCAGCTTTTTTTCTGAACTTAGTGAACTGTTAACCCTGGCTTGCTCATTGTCATCTCCTATCCTCCTGCTTGGCGACTTCAATATCCATGTTGATACTGCTTGCTCTAGCACCACCCAGTTACTGTCTGTTTTTGAATGTTTTAATTTGACTCAACATGTTTGCTTTCCCACCTATACCCGAGGTCATAACCTTGATCTAATATGTACATCAAAGGGGGATATCACTTCCATCACTGCTTCTGAAACCGGCATTTCTGATCATAAACGCATTAAAGGACTTTAGCCTTAATCTTCCTTTGCATTCTAAATGCCCTAAGACTGCTATCTCATACTGCAATCTGAAAGCTATTGACACTGCATCATTTTCTACTTCCACTGTCTCTTTGAACCTCTCTGATGTCATTGATATTTCTCCTCCGTCTGTGATCTAACTTTCACTCTATAATTTCTGAAATCCTGCAGCAGCATGCTCCTATTAAGACCAGATATGTCCCCACCACTCACTCTTCTCCTTGGTATACTCATGAGCTCCAAACTCTTAAGGCCACTGGTAGACGGCTATAACATCTCTATAGGAGAACCGGTCTTACTGTTCATTATTTGGCTTTTCATGATCATCTTAAATCATATAAATCCACTTTCACCTCAGCTCGCTCTAAATTTGTCTCCACTACAATTAACAAATCAAGCAATAGGCCAAAAGCATTATTTAATACGATAAATAAACTTACTAACCCCTCACCTCAAAATGCCTTAGACTCAACTAAGTTTTGCTGCTCCTTTTTGGATTATTTGCTTGATAAGGCTAATGCCGTCCACCAATGTTTTCCTACTGATACAGAGCTCAGCCATCCATCAGGTCTTTCCAGTCAGTCTCTGTCTTGCTTTTCACTTGCTTCTGTCTCTAAGTTAATATTGAAATCCAGCTCATCATGTCACCTTGATCCTGCTCCTACTTCTCTCCTGAAAATTTGCCACTCTGTCATCTCTACGCCTATCTCTCACTTTGTCAATGCATCTCTTACCCATGCTTCATTTCCTCTGCCACTAAAAACCACTGCCATCACACCTGTGCTTAAGAAACCCAACCTTGACCCCTCAGTTTTATCTAATTATCTAATTATCATCTAATTAGATAGAACTAATTAAATGACTGGAAAGTACTGTTGCTGCCCAACTCCAGTCTTTTCTAGTTGATAATAATCTCTTTGACCCTTTTCAATCTGGTCTTCACCCCCTCCATAGTAGCCTTCTGAAACTGCGCTTGTAAAAGTAATGAATGATCTACTGCTTTCTGGTGATTCTGGCTCATTGTCTATATTACTGCTACTCGATCTCAGCTGTGCCTTTGATACTGTCTCTCATGATTTACTTATCTCACGTCTCTCTGATCTGGGTATTTCTGGTACTGCTCTCTCTTGGTTTTCTTCATATCTCTCAGATAGGCAATTCTTCATCTCTGTTAAGAATTTTCAGTCACCCACTGTCCCCCTGAAGCAAGGTGTTCCCCAGGGATCTGTTCTAGGTCCACTATTATTCACAATATACCTAATCCCACTTGGTCTGATTTTACAACGTCATGGTCTAAACTATCACTTCTACGCTGACGATTTTCAACTTTACTCTGTCTGTACATCTACTTCATCCGCCCAAATTGACAAAATCTCTGCTTGTGTGAAGGACATGATTGGCTTACCTCAAATTCTCCGAAACTCAACATGGACAAAACTGACATCATTTTCATTGACAGCCCAGCACTTTCCATCAATATTTCGATCAGTTTCTCCTGTGAGATTGCTGGCTCTCACATTAAAACATCTACTTCTGTCAAAAAATTTATAATAATTAAATTTAGCGTAAATCTTTGATTCCACATTCTTCTTTCAGTCTCACGTTAAATCTGTTATTAAATCTGCATTCTTTCATTTACGTCGTATTGCCCAACTGCGTCCCTTCATCAGTAGCAAGGATGTTGAGACTGTCATCCATGCATTTGTCTCATCATGCATTGACTACTGTAATGCCCTTTTCATTGGTCTGCCTGCCAGCCTCATCTGCAGATTACAATATATTCGAAACTCTGCTGCTAGAATACTCACTCATACCAAACATTCTGCTCATATATCCCCAATCTTGTACAACCTCCATTGGCTCCCAGTTGCATATCACATGAAATTCAAAATTCTTCTCCTTGCATTTAGATCCCTAAATAGCCTAGCTCCCTTTTATCTTTGCAACATGCTTGTCCCCTACACCTCAACTCGCTCATTACGTTCCGCTGACTCTGGCCTTCTCGATGTCCCTCGGTACCGCCTTTCTTCAATGGAGACAGATCATTTAGTGGTATTGCACCCAAACTCTGGAACTCTCTACGATGCTCACTTTTTTCTGCTAATGATATCTCTGAATTCAAATCTTTACTCAAAACTCACTTATTTTCTATATGCTTCACTTCTGATCTGCCAAACTGACCACTTTTTCTGATCCACCTGCACTCTGCTTATTTGTCTCTTAGGTCTTGTTTTTGTATTTCCAGTTTGTTATATTTGACTTCCTGTATGTTTGTGTATCTAATGCTGCCTCTACATTAATCTGCTTGTACTATCTCCTTTTGTCGCATTCTTTGTAAAGTGTCCTTGAGCTCTGAAAAGGCGCTATATAAATAAAAATTATTATTAGTAGTATTATTATTATTATTATTATATGCATATTTATATTAGTTTTAATAAAAACTAGTTTAGATTTGTCCACCTGTCAGGTTTTGGAGATGTATGCGTCACCATATGGGGCACAAGACTAGGACGTGCATTTGGATATAACGACTACATTTCGTTATTTTTGTTCATTTATTAATTTGCTAGAAATTAGAACTGAATTTAGAAATAGTTTTGAAACAAATATTTGCGCTTAACAAACAAAACTAAATATGTAGGCTGATGGATGTCTTCAGTGGAGTGAGTTTCCACCTTTTCCTTATCCACAAAAGTAAAGGTGTAAAGTAAAGAGGCCGAATGGAGAACGCTCATTCTTTTTCCTAGTGCTGCAGATGGTCTGTTTAACTGTTTTCTCGCTAGTGAAGCATTCCGTTTTTCCACTTACAAAGTTTGCCATGTAAATAGCAAATGCGCCATGGCGCGACACAACTGACTCTTGAAGGGAATGGGAAATGAGACTCTAATTGGATTAATGCATGTTATTCACAAAACACAACCATAACTCATTAAGAGAATAAGCACAACCTTGTTAGACCATGTGCTAGGGTCCGTATTTTTCCTTCCTTAAAGGGTCACGAAACACCAAAACACATTTTTTGAGCTGTTGACAGTCATATATGTGTCCCACGCTGCTATAAACACTATTAGGACACATATATTGCACTAAAAAGTGAAAATTTGTTGTTTTTGCGTTATTTTGAACAAATTCGTTTTTCCGGTTTGAAACTAATTTTTGAAGCTGCATCACGGTCATTAGATACTTGCGTGTAGTCCAGCTTGGAAAGTGAATGTCTGTACTAGCGGGTACATTGTGACATCTCTGAGTGTGCGGCATTAATTCATGAGAAAGAATTGGTTAAAACTAATCAGCGCGCTCTATTGTGTATGCGGTGCAACTTCATTAATATGTATGATAGCTTCGAAGACTGTTTTACCAGTGTTCAGACGACAGAGAGACTCCACGTTGTGTTGCCAAAACAAGTGAAAGAACGAGAATTTGGAGACATGGATTGTCAGTGTTGCAGTTTATTGTGCTACGTTTGTTATTGTGCTGCAACGAAGGTTTTGTTTTCATTTCCCCGCTATGAGAGCACAGCTGGACTCACGTTTGGATTACAGTGCACGTGACATGCGACAGAAATGCATTGGTAAGGAACATTTTTACCCGAGAGCTTTTCGCATCTGGAAATGATGAAATCCGGATTTGCTGCTCTTGACCTTTTTAAAAAGACACGGCTCCAGTTTGTATAGATTGTCCTGTGTCTACAGATTTGGTAAGTGTGTGTGTGATCAGTGCCCTTTGTTTGTTCATTCAGATGGCAAAGTTCGTTCGTATCGTCAGCAGTGCTCTTTCAGTTTTTAAAGACATGCCATAGTCAAAATGATTTGGTTACTAAGTTTACAGTATGTTAATATCACTGCAATATTACAGTACAATATTATAGACTGAAAGATCCGCTGTAAATGATGCTCTCTGATTGTAAACATGTAAACCCAATCAAACTATTATCGTCGTGTAAATTTTCACCGCATTTTGTGACAGGATAGTCTATACACACACGGCTTTCTGACGCTACCTACCGAGTGCATCTAAGTTACTGAGAAATGCAGGGGAATTTTTTCTCCCATATGCTGTGCGGTATCAAACATTCCATTAAAACTCCACTCTCTAGCAGTTCCTCTCGTTTGTCACGGGGGGACATGCAGGAAATATTCCTGAATAAAAGTGCCAAACTGCAGTTAAAGTCGACACATTAATAATTTGGCAAATAATTCGATTACTGATGTCCATGTAAACACAGTCACCGTCTTTCTCCCCTGCGTCTGTGTGTTCGTTTTGCTTGTGAAACGCAGCGCGTGCCCAAATGGAAACTCCCCTCTTTGCAAATTCTTCCCTCTTTCCCTCCGCCGACACTCCCACACTCCTGGACACTCCTGGAGCTGGACACGCCCACTTTCCTGACTTTTTCCAAACTAGAGGTGTGAAAACACCTTGCTGATACAGAGGGGTTTTGTGGCCCTTTAAAATAGCAAAAGTGGATTCAGACACACCCTTAATGCTTCTGCACCATTCACTTTAGACCAGGGCTATTCAATTAGTTTGTCATGGGGGCTGGTTCATGAAAAGCATCCCAAACGAAGGGCCGGAGAGATATGACTTGCTATATGAGTGATAACACAACAGCAATATAAGAGCCAATATATGTTGTATTTTTGCTCCTTAAGACACGCACGTTGGCTTTTTCTACATTAAAATGTTAATATATTGTAATTTGAAACTACATAACATCACTGCATTGTACAATAGACTTTTTTTTTTTTTTTTTTACAAACTTTCAAATGTTGTATTTCAGTGCATAGCAAAAGCAGTGCATTGCTGAAGTAGGCTTCTTCTACATTCAGACACATTCATATGTTATGTGTTGAACTGCATAACAATTAGGGATGCAACAATTATAGATTTTGGTTGTACGATTATATGGTCTGAAGAATAATCATGGTTTGACGGTTATTACCTCTAATGTAAATTCAAGCTTTATATTAGGTGAGCTATTTAGATGACCTGTTGTTGCCATCTGCGTTCATGCATACATAATCATCTTAATATTAATTCGTCTTCCATATCATTTGTTTACACTGCATTGAAAGGCATGCACAACTCTCACCATGAGATGTTTTCTACTGCGTGCGCCCGCAAAGACGCAAGCGCGTTGCTCCGCTTGTGCGCGCATATTGTCATATATTCTTACATTAGAAACAACAAACTTGCAAGCGGAAAAGACGTGATATGAGAACGGCCGCTGCGTTAATCCGGTGTGCCGGCATATTAGCCTCAGTGTACATACTTGGAACTTTAAACTAGGGCACAGTTGGCAACTTGGCATAACTTTGTTTAACTGCAGCAGTTTCGTTTTGTTCCATGCAACAGAAATGCGGCTTAGAGAAGCCTTTACGATTAATTGTGACAAATTAAAGGGTAGTTAATAGTGAAATCGGCTAATCGTTGCATCCCTATTGATGATATCAGTGCATAGTACAAAAGGCCTTTTCTACAAACATATCCAAATATTTTTGGCTGCCCGCGCTACTCCCTGAATGTCAGGTGATTCACGCTCTGCGCAGCTTGCAGCTCATGCTGTATTGAACAGGTATTGTTCAATACAGCACGAGCACCTCACTTCATAACTATAGCGGCCGTTTTTCGACTGAACTAAATTTATTTTTGATGTCTTGGTCACACTATTTGGAGGGCCGGAACAAATTGCCTCGGGGGCCGGGTTCGGCCCGCGGGCCGCCAATTGAATAGCCCTGCTTTAGACGTTGTGCCTAGATCATTAAAATTAAGCCCCAAGGCTGCATAATGCAATTCAAAAGCCTAATAAAAATGGTAAAAAAATAAAAACATGAATCACAAAATATAGAAAACCGCAAATGTACGGATATTTTTTTTACAGTGTAGCTTACAGCATGTTTTGGAAACAAAACTTATTTGAATATTTCTGACCAATTAAATGCAGCTTGGGGTATTAAAAATGATTTTTAAAGAGCCTGTATTATGTATTGTAAAAGGTCAATCATAAGAAAAAAAGGAACAAACACAGCACATGGTATACTATGGTATTGTTGTGAAAATGAACTTTATTCCCCACAGCTGCATATCTGGCCATCTCTCAGTGATAGTAATTTTCGCATCATGATCAATCCCATGATCCCCAGCGCTCTGCTAATGCTAGTTTGACTCTTTCCCTGAAGAATCAATAGTTTTAAACATGGTGCACTATCAGATTTAAACCTCAGCTGGATATTTTCATTCACTTAGAGTTGCGTTACACACTGCAGGGAAGGTCATTTTCAAAAACCCATAATGAGGGCTCTTTAAAAGCATTAAAAGATTCCAGAGGGAATTTACATATATCATACCAAAACACACACACACAAAATTGCGATGCATACTCACTTTAAAAATGTTGCGAAATGGCATGGTGCCATGGGAGAAGCGATGGACAAACAATGTCTCCAAGATCCTCTTTGCATAGTGGAAGGTATGACAGGCACAGGCTATACTGTGGAGAACAGACAGAAGCTAAGTTCAACAGGTTCAGTTTAACCATCAAATAAAAGTTTATTCCTGAGAGACATCAATCAGTCGCTTCTCAACATCATTCCCAAAATACACTTGTGGGTCAGTATCTTCCTTGACCAGTAGGTCAGCTGTTAGGAGACACTGTTCCCACTGTGTCTGGATTCAAGCCAACAGACTCAAAGAAAATCACCTCTGTGGGCATGCAGTGGTCTTCGTGATACTTACTGCACAACCAAATGTTTACTGGTGGTGAAATCATACTTGGGAGCGTAGATTAAAGGCAGTCTGAAATAAAACAGCAGGTATAGGACAAGTGGTCCAATGCACTCGATTAGGAAGACCTGCAAACACACATTTACTCTGATGAAGTTAACATGACAGAGCTCAACCCATTTAATTTCTGTAATGTGAAATATATTCAAGGCGACGCAGTGGCGCATTAGGCAGTGCTGTCGCCTCACAGCAAGAAGGTCGCTGGTTCGAGCCTCGGCTGGGTCAGTTGGCGTTTCTGTGTGGAGTTTGCATGTTCTCCCTGAGTTTGCGTGGGTTTCCTCCGGGTGCTCCGGTTTCCCCCACAGTCCAAAGACATGCGGTACAGGTGAATTGGGTAGGCTAAATTGTTCGTAGTGTATGAGTGTGTATGAATGTTTCCCAGAGATGGGTTGCAGCTGGAAGGGCATCCGCTGAGTAAAACATATGCTGGATAAGTTGGCGGTTCATTCCACTGTGGTGACCCCGGATTAATAAAGGGAATAAGCCAAAAAGAAAATGAATGAATGAATGAATGAAATATATTCAGGAAGAAAATGTAGATCAAGGCTTACAATTCACCATTACAAAAACTTAATAATTACTTAGTCATATTTTTTTTTACATGGGGAAATGCATTATAGTAAGTATCAATAAAAAGACAAATATGTTGTGAGCATATCTATGTGATATATATTTATATATAATTATAGAGTTACATATTTTGTTTATATAAATACTAAATACTACACTACTTGACAAAAGTCATGTCATCGATCTCAGTTGTAAGAGCATGAAATAATAACTTGACTTTGAGTTGATTGTTTGGAAAAGTAGCAGAAGGTAGATTGTTCTGATGAATCATCTGTTGAACTGCATCCCAATCATCACAAATACTGCAGAAGACCTATTGGAACCCGCATGGACCCAAGATTCTCACAGAAATCAGTCAAGTTTGGTGAAGGGAAAATCATGGTTTGGGGTTGCATTCAGTATGAGGGCATGCAAGAAATCTGCGGAGTGAATGTCAACATATACAGCTTGAGGTATCAAGACATTTGTGCTGCCCATTACATTACAAACCAGAGTAGAGGGTAACTTCTTCAGCAGGATAGCACTCCTCATATTTCAGCCTCCACATCAAAGTTCCTGAAAGCAAAGAAGGTCAAGGTGCTCCAGGATTGGCCAGCACAGTCACAAGACATGAACATTATTGAGCATGTCTGGGGTAAGATGAAGGAGGCATTGAATATGAATCCAAAGAATCTTGATGAACTCTGGGAGTCCTGCAAGAACACTTTCTTTGCCATTCCAGATGACTTTATTAATAAGTTATTTGAGACATTGCAGAGATGTATGGATGCAGTCCTCAAAGCTCATGTGAGTCATACACAATATTAATTCTTTTCCCACTGCACCATGGCTTTATATTCTATACTGTACATTATTTATGTTACGTGATAAGACATTTGTCTTACCAAGCATGATCATATTTTATTTTGGTAAAATAAGTGTAATCTAGAGGCCTTTACCTTTCATAGAAGCCACTTCTGATATAAATGATCAACTAGAAGTCAAGATATTATTTGTTGTTCCTAAAACTTGGAGAGGCATCAAGAATTTTATCAGGTAGTATAAAATAATTTTAATCTATCAATTTATATTACCCGGTTGTAGAAAAGACAAAAAAAAATAGAAATGGCATAGTGTCAAATATAATATAATTGTTACAAAAACTAACAAAAATATAAGTATGTTAATGAGAAACCATTAAATGTCAGAATGGTTTCATTGTATATTATAATATGACTTATTTTTATTTTCCAAACAAACTGTACATTGAACAGTATATTACTGGCTGTACATATTAAGGGAACTTATGGACATTTTTTTTTCTTTCTTTAATGCTGACTACCTGCAAACAATTTTATGTATTAATCATTATTGTCTATGTGGGAACATTTATAATGCAATTTAAAAAAGAAGGGCTTACCGTACTTCCTATGGTTATTAATCAATGCCTATAGTCTGATTGGATATTTAATGTAAAGCAAGGACATTGTTACTGGGAAAATCAAAAAGATGTGATATTTATGCACACTTTCTAGAGTTTCTCTACTGTTTTGACACAAGATGCTCAATATAATGCTGAAAGTTTTGTTCTCTACTGTAATGTCAATGCGTCATGCAAAGAAAATAGATGATTTTAAACTGTAATTTTACTTACTTTCAAATATACTTAATTAAATTATGACAAAGGGATAGTTCACACAAAAGGTTTTCTCACACTCAAGTGGTTCTAAATTGCTTTCTTCTGTTGAATACAAAACAAGATTTTTGAAGAATTTGGAAAAAAAAAGCAAAGAAAAAAAGCCTATGGCCGTCAATTGCCTTTTTCCCAACATTCTTCAGAATATTTTCCTTTGTGTGCAAAAGAAACTACTTTGGAACAAGTGAAGGATGAGTAAGCAGTTGTTTTCCATTCTAACCTCAAGCAAACCTTTCTAAATGTTAGCAAAAATAAGAAAAAAAAAAACTTGTTAGAGTGGCTAACTGCAGTATTGGTAACCTAGAAACCAACAGTAAACAAGGCAACCATAAAGGAGTCATGTGGTAATGTTCGCTATGGCAGAGTATATTTAGCATATATGTTTTCATCACAGGCGTCACGGTGGTCCAGTGGGTAGCACGATCGCCTCACAGCAAGAAGGTCACTGGTTCGAGCCTTGGCTGGGTCAGTTGGCATTTCTGTGTGGAGTTCTCCCTGTGTTGGCGTGGGTTTCCTCCAGGTGCTCCGGTTTCCCCCACAAGTCCAAAAACATGTGGTATAGGTGAATTGGGTAAGCTAAATTGTCCGTAGTGTATGTGTGTATGACGGTTGCGCTCTTCAGAAACCTATGGGTGACGTCACGGATACTTTGTTCATATCTTTTACAGTCTATGCTTTTCACTCAGGGCTGTCTATGCTAGTGAGGGAAAGATCGTCACTGATGATTGGGGCTTTCCCCCTCCAATGACATGTACAAAGGGAGAATGTCAATCAAAGTGTTTCTGCAGACTGAATCAAGTGAAGTGTGATTATAAAAAAAAAGAATGAATGAATTTTTACTATTAAGGGCTAGCTATATTCTTACAATGTTTCAACCTCCCTTATAACAGTGATTTTTTAGGTACCTTTAAGTCTCATGGTTAAAAATTAACCCCAAAAAATCAAATAATAGATCATGTTTCATAAACACTATAATTTGATAAATTATATTGTAATATATTTTATATAAGCAAATATTAATTAATAATATGTTTGAACACTTTGTTTGAACAAATGTAAAGCTGATTTTCACAATTTTTAGTTTTTTTGAGCACTCAGATTCCAGATTTTCAATGGAAAGCTTGATTATTCAGCTTTCAGATGATATAAATCTTAATTTCACCCAAAAAATCTGAGCCTTAAGCTGCGGTCACACTGCACTTTTCTCCCCATAGACTTCCATTTATACGCGCACGAATGAGTCAGACCGTAAACACAAGTTCGTGTAGCAAGTTTCGCAGTTTGCTGCGTTGCAAAATTCAAGATTGAACTCTGACCTGCGAAATCGCATCACTTGACTGCGTGAGACCAATCGAGGATCAAAACATGACCTCTCTGGACAGAAATTTAAAATATGGACCAATCTCTCGCTTTTTTAAATGTCTAATCAAGTATCAGAATTTTGCAAGCTCAAACTCTAGTGTGACTGCGGCATTATGATTGGTTTGTGGTCCTGGGTCACATGATGTCAAGTGTATGCCTGACATCATGCATTCCTGCGGAAGTCAGGATAGGGGTGAATACAAGGGGGCTAAACGTGCCGAAGGTGAACGTGAGGTGACTGGTATCAACACCTGTGGGTAAACACTGCCAGAGAGATTACATGTTCTGAGAAAGAGACTGATTACAGGGAAGGTGAGAGTAAACTGAACCTGAGGCCTGTGCACATGCTGTACAGATACTGAGCTGACTTTTACATGAGCTGGACACACACAGCCAAACAGTTCACCCTATAACAGTGGAAGCTTACAGATAGATTATAATACTGAATTTACATGTTGATTGGATGAGCTATGCGTTTGCGTGGGTTTCCTCCGAGTGCTCCGGTTTTCCCCACAGTCCAAAGACATGCGGTACAGGTGAATTGAGTAGGCTAAATTGTCCCTAGTGTATGAGTGTGAATAAGTGTGTATGGATGTTTCCCAGAGATGGGTTGCAGCTGGAAGGGCGTCCGCTGCGTAAAACATTTGCTGGATAAGTTGGTGGTTCATTCCGCTGTGGCGACACCCGATTAATAAAGAGACTAAGCCGAAAAGAAAATGAATGAAATTAATGGATGAGCCATGTTTAAAGGCATTGTAAAATGCTACTGATTGCGCACAGCTGTGGCCACATGATTAATGCACCTGTTCTGTTGTCATTTTTTTCTGGTCACAGAACAAAAAAACGGTTTGATTAAACTAAATATTTAACTGATATCTTCAAAGCATTTATTTAGTGTTACAGAGTGATAAAGGGTGTTTATATGAGTTATAAGTCTGTTAAACTTTAATAAACATCTCAATGATTTACATTACAAGCATTTAAGATACATTACGTTACGATCAACATTACGATTTACTAAGTTTGGGCTTTTGAGTAAAATGAAGATATTTTGTTCATATTAAGTATGAGATCCATATTCATTGTTTATGATTTGTATGATGATTTATCAAATATGACACATAAAGCACACACTTGTTCAGCTTATGGGGACTTCAATAAATGTAGTGATTTTTATACTGTACAAACTGTATATTCCATCCCTCTACCCCTAAACATAACCCTCACATGAAAACAATCTGCATTTTTACATTTTCAAAATACTTCATTCTGTGTGATTTTTTGAGCTGTTTCCCTAATAGAGATAAAAAAAAAATGTCCCCACAAGGTCAACATGTACTGGAATTTCTATACTTTTTGGGACATTTGCTCCTTAAAATGTAGGGGATAGATACACTACCTGACAAAAGTCTCGTTGCCTATCCAAGTTTTAGGAACAACAAATGATAACTTGACTTTTAGTTGATCATTTGCTATCAGAAGTGGCATATGGAAGACAAAGGCCTCTAGATTACATTTATTTTACCAAAATAAAATAGGATCATGCTTTTTGATTTTTAATTATTGAATTAGGACAGTAAGGTCTGACTTTGCTTAGACAAAAGTCTTGTCACTTAACAGAAATAATGTACATTATAGAATATAAAGTCATGGTGCAGTGAAAAAAGAATTAATGACTCACATGAGTTTGAGGACTGCATCCATACATCTGTGCAATGACTCAAATAACTTATTAATAAAGTCATCTGAAATGGCAAAGATAGTGTTCTTGCAGGACTCCCAGAGTTTATCAAGATTCTTTGTATTCATCAATACCTCCTCCGTCATATTACCCCAGACATGCTCAATAATGTTCATATCTTGAGAAGGAGTCCTATCCTGCTGAAGAATTTGCCCTCTCCTGTGGTTTGTAATGTAATGGGCAGCACAAATGTCTTGATACCTCAGGCTGTAGATGTTGACATTCACTCTGCAGATCTCTCACATGCCCCCTTACTGAATGTAACCCAAAACCATGATTTTTCCTTCACCAAACTTGACTGATTTCTATGAGAATCTTGGGTCCATGGGGGTTCCAATAGGTCTTCTGCAGTATTTGTGATGATTGGGATGCAGTTCAACAGATGATTCATCAGAAAAATCTACCTTCTGCCATTTTACCAAATGATCAACTAGAAGTCAAGTTATTATTTGTTGCTCTTACAACTGGGATCGATGACAAAACTTTTGTCAGGTAGTGTAGTAAACACACTCATTTTTTTTTTTTAATTTCAATAAAATGAAACACGAATTTGAAAATGGAGCGTCACGGTGGCGCAGTGGGTAGCACAATCGCCTCACAGCAAAAAGGTTGCTGGTTCAAGTCTCAGCATGGAGTTTGCATGTTCTCCCCGTGTTCATGTGGGTTTCCTCCGGGTGCTCCGGTTTCCCCCACAAGTCCAAAGACATGCGATATAGGTGAAATGGGCAAGCTAAATTGTCCGTAGTGTATGTGTGTGAATGACAGTGTCTGGATGTTTGGCAGGGATGGATTGCAGCTAGAAGGGCATCCGCTGCGTAAAACATATGCTGGATAAGTCATTCTGCTGTGGCGACCCCAGATTAATAAAGGGACTAAGCCGAAAACAAAATGAATGAATGAATTTGAAAATTGAGGTGAGCTTTAGTTTTCTTACTTAATGGTCCCGTGAAATTAAAATTTTAACATTTTTAGATGTTAGTTTTTGTCTGTTAGATTTAAGGATACCTATTAATTAGTGTGCCCCAAAAGAGTGACAAAATTCATGTTTATAAAATATAAAACTGATATAAAAGCTTAACCACTCCAAAGAGCTTAGAATGACCAAGAGGCAACACTCAATACGTAGAACGTTCCATTGCAACAGCAGCGCCCAGCAACAGCCCAGGATTCCGCCATTTTGGGGTGAAAGCGGTCGGCTGTCCATTGGATCTTATTGCTGTCGCGATGGCAAGCAGCTGCTTTGTTTTTTATTTGTTTATTTAAAAAGCGCATTAAAGCTGAGATACAACCTGAAAGACGACAATACAACACTTACTATCACAATCATCAGCACTTTTAATAGTTTATTTTACAGACTTATAATATGCTGTTGTTCTATTGGAATTTTCATTCTAAAATGGCCGCCGCACCATCTCTATTTTCCCAAATCGCACTAGAGTGTCGCCTCTTGGTGATTCTATGCTCTTTGACCACTCTTAAGCCTGGTTTATACTTCTGCGTCAAGTGATCGGCGTGACCCACGGCGCAAGCCTTGTGCGTAGCCGTGCATTTATACTTCTGCGCGCTGTTTCTGTTTCTCTGCAAAACACTTCCGAAACGCTAGCTGGCAGTAGATGTTTATGTTTCTCTGTGTCGAGTTTCTTCGCTGGTGTTTTGTTTTTTCTGAACACTTCCTTAATGTACAAGTGGCTCAAATTTGCTCATTTTGAGGCGGGAACTGACATATGTGCAGCAACTTTAATCATAAGGTAAACACAAAACAACAGTCTCCATCCGGAGCTCCTTTACGGGACTCCACACTTGTAAACACTCGCTGCATCGGGCACGCGGCTCTCACCTCTGCCCACACTTGTCAGCGCTTCCAAGCCGACCTATCACAGAGCTTGCGCTACGCATACGCGTCACATTTTTTGAGAGGTGCGCGTCAACGGTGTTGACGGCCACGGCGAGGGGCTATGCGTCCACATGTAGGCTGCGCCATAGCATACGCGTGTGCTTGACGCAGAAGTATAAATTGGCCTTTACTGGCGGAGCTGTAATAAAAAAAAAAATATTTAAAGGGGAGGAGCTACTCTATGTCCTACCCTCTTTCAATTTTTCAGTTAAAATTGTCAAACATCGAATATAAAATACAGCACTTCATTAACAATTTCTTTGTTGAACTAATGCATAAATCAATAGAGCTTTAACAATGTAGATTGTGTCAAAACAGCTTAACATAGAAGTTCTAATAAACTGAAACTGTCAGTCCAGTTTTCACAGTTAACATTGTTTTTAGTTCAGTTTAGTGTTTAATTCTTACGAATTAAATTGTACAAGTATGTACTTTACGAAAATTGTTTTAAAAAAGAGGCGTGGCAACAAAGCCTGCCCCTAACCACAACCGTCATTGAGGGATAAGCAAACCATACTAAATCTACGAATGAGATTATACAAATTCATAAAAATTAGCCACTAAATCACCAAACAAGTTACGAATTGGCATGAGAAAGCATTGGATATTTAGAACAATGGTACTATTGCACACGTGGTGTTCAATCAATGTATTTTGTTCTCATAAATTAAATGAGTGTCATTCTAATTGCATTTTAAAGGGCCTCGTCATGAGGTGAATGCTAGGCTTGTTTTTCTTTTTTCTTAAAGTGATTGATATACTCAACATAAGGTTTTATATGGATAAACCAACAATTTAAATAATAACATTTGTGCTTATGTGTCGTGTGTCACTGTGTTTCAGGTGTTTTCTGTGTGCTGAAAACTCACAGTTCCCCATTCGATCTGGGCTCCCAGGTCTCTAAAGTAGAAGGTTGCAGTGGTTCCCACAGGAAGCTCCTGAAGGATATCTTCATCTTTTAGAGGTTTTCCTTCTGAAATCATTATAAGAACACTTTGATATCTTACAGCAGGAGTCATCAACTATATTTGTCAGAGGGTCAGAGTTTTACCAGAGCCAGTTTTACTGGCTGGACCCCCAGGAAGAAAATCAAATAAAAATCTTATTTTGGCTTAAAGGTGCAGTATGTAAGTTTGACACCCAGTGGTTGAACTAGGTATTGCACTCCTGGATCATAATAAAAGTACGCTGGGATGCCAGATTGAGTACAGGAGCGAGTGATTTAAACTGTGTTCTAAATAAAAGCAACGACACGCGATAGAGGGAATATTTTCCATATTAAAAGGAGTTTTTGTCCTAACCAACACCTCGAATTGATATATTAGAAATGGCTTCTATTTCTCACAGCTGAACAACAGAAACCTATGACAGCTAGATCACCTCAGGTAAGCCTTGTGTGCTTTATTCAGTGCTAAATGCTAACAATGCTAGTTTGAATGCATTTTACATGGCATTTGTTGCCATATACTGAAAGCAGAAAGTTCACCTCAGATCTGGAAAATACAATAAAGCGTCTGAAATTGAACTTTAGAACTAAACACATATGAGTGATTCAGCATCTACATTAATGATGTTAAAGTGGGTTAACATGTATTAAATAGATTCTAAACCGTGAGTGAGTGCATATTCTGTGCTTCTGAAAGGCTGTATTTAAATTTCTGTCGTGTTTCGTCTGGTGCAAACAGCCAAATAGCTGATCACTGCCTCTCTCGTCACAGCGTGTTGTTAGGACACGCGGTTACAATGTAACCTGCTCACCTAATGTTTACGTTCGTAATATTTATGTAATTTGCTAATTAATAACCTCATGTGGAACTGCATCTGTCTCCCATACTGTTCTTTTTGGTCACGGACGCATGCTTTCAGAGTCTTTCTGAATGAATGAATGAATGAAATACGCTGTTTTCCAACAAGGCAACCCAGGGTGCTGAAATATAATTGGCTAAACTGGCATCGTGCATATGAAATTGACCTAAACAAAGACAGCGTTCCGGCACGGAAAAACCATTTTCAAAGCAGAATATCTGACTTCAGCATTGTTTTTCAGTTAAACAAGTATGTTCCTTTGGGATGTTTCTTAAATATCTGCCCACATATTATGGTATTTTTATGCTTTAGAAGAGTCAAAAACTTACATACAGCACCTTTAACATTATGTTTAATGTTTATACTTTTTCAATTTCAAAACTGAAGGCATTTGATTCAGGCTCCCATCACCTATACCACAGTCAACCACTAGGAGTGATAGATATTTTGCCTCAACTCAATTAGGCTAAGTCAACAAGGTGAAATGTAACTTTAGCTATTGATTAAGCACTGTGAGTAGCCCGTTTCAGCATTGTGATTTGAATTCAAGGCCACTTAACGTTTCATTTGATGTGCACCCTGCTGAAAAATCCAGCTTAAACCAGCCTAAGCTGTTTGGCTGGTTTTAGCTAGTCGACCAGCCTGGTTTTAGAGGGGTTTTGGCCATTTCCAGGCTGGTTTCCAGCCATTTCCAGCCTGGTCTTAGCTGGTCAGGCTGGAAGTTGACCAGCTAAAACCAGCTTGACCAGCCAAAACCAGCTATGTCCAGCATAAACCAGGCTGGTCAAGCTGGTTTTAGCTGGTTTAAGTTGGTCATTTTCCAGCCTGACCAGCTAAGACCAGGCTGGAAATGGCTGGAAACCAGCCTGGAAATGGCCAAAACCCCTCTAAAACCAGGCTGGTCAACCAGCTAAAACCAGCCAACCAGCTTAGGCTGGTTTAAGCTGGATTTTTCAGCAGGGCAAACATTATTTGTGACCTGTTTTGTTCTGGTACCAGGTTATTTATTTACCATGCTATTTTAAGTTGTGCCAGATTGTTTTTCCTCCTTTTTTTAGTCCTGAGGCAGACATCCCAAATCTCCCGGAAGTTCTGTGAGTCTCCTGCAAATGCATAGAGACTCCCGGATGCCCGCAAACGAATGTTAATCTCCCGGAAATCGCGCGTCTTCCTCCCGCTCCTCAAATACGTCGCGCACCTCTCTCCACCACATCCCTCCTTGCTCTTCATCACACACACGTCGCGTGCACGCCACCTACACCCCACCCGGTCTTCACTTACGCTAAAACCTGTTTGAAACAATAAATGCTTAACGCCGCATAGTCTGTCCTCATTTCGAAGTGTAGCCTTATAGCCATAAATGGTGGTTATTCTGACAAGAGACAGTTGTTGTTATTTTTAGTTGCTTTAATAGTGTGGACCACTATTTTCTTTTTGATCCTCACAATTTTGGAATCCAGTCGCAGGCTGGATTGAATGGCTCAGCGGGCCAGATTTGGCCCGCGTGGCGCCAGTTGATGATCAGTGTCTTACAGGAATACACAATAAACTTCTTCACAAAAGTTGCCCTAATTGATAAATCCATGAAAATATGCTATAGTAGGGCTAGGCCGATAAACAATATTATATAAAAGATAATAAATTAAATTTTAGGTCAATACCAATGATAAGCTCTGGACCTTTTTACTCTATGTTGATCTAAGAGCCAATCACACAGCAGAATATGCAACAATGGGAAAAAGGTTTGTTGATATTAGAGATGTACCGAATTTTCGGCCACCAAAAATGTATCAGCCAAAAATATGTTATGCCAATTAATGGACCCTCTAACTTTTGTGGCTTCAGTTATTGTTGGGATTCTCTTTTAAATCTGGAAGCATTAACAACTTATATCGAAATATATATCGTTATCATTTCAATATGCAAAATAATTATCGAGATTGCATTTTTGCAATATTGCCCAGTCCTATGCTATAGTAAATACTATATTGTTTTTAAACTATACTAAAGTACTTCAATGAACCTATTGTCTATCTATTTCTATAGTTGCTATGATAATAAAACAACTATAGCAATGTAAACAAATTACCCAATACTGTACTAAGTTTCTACAACTATATAACACTACAATACACCACTGTTTTCTGTATTAAACTAAAGCTTACTACAGTATTTACTACAGTTTATTCGTTAATTAGCTATTAGTTTATTAGCTGTAGTTAATACTACAGTATGGTGTAGCACTCATTAACAAAGTTTTGTAAATACTGTAGTATATACAGTTTAATACACTTTTAAGTACTGTATTTTTTCATGTAGGTGACTTTATCACAAGTCACCCCTCCATTACTAATCGAGATTTAATTTTAAACATCTCTGGCATGGGAGGTGTACTGTATGCATTAACTACAATGTCAGTAGAGTCTCTATCAATGGCTAGAACAATACAGTTCCCTTTCTGTAGTTCCACAGTTCTTACTAGCTGACTGTCCTCCATTACATTCACTCCCATCTAATGTGGGTGCACATTAGCTTAAAATCAGAGTCACTACCATCAGTGGCTCGTGCACTTTTTGAGTTCAAGGGGTGTTTCAACTGCACAGGTCTTACAAGCTAACCAGAAGTTGAACCAGAACTGACCCTATTCTGGGCCACAGTTTGCTTTTTATACTGGCCCAGATCTTGCCCACACCAGACACTTACATCTGGACCACATACTGAATGGAATGATGGCTCTAGGGCAGTCTGCTCCTGTTTGTCAGACCTGGGCCACAAAAAAGCCAAAGCAATACCACATATTAGCCAGAATTCAACCAAATTAACCAGAACTGACCCTATTCTGGGCCACAGTTTGCTTTTATTCTGGCCCAGATCTGGGCTCCACATTACACTTGCTGGGTGTGGCAAAGTACAAAAATCCCAGCATGCATTGCAGTATGAATACATTTATATAGTATATTGATGCTACAGTTTTCATTTTTTGCTTTTGATTCTGCTGTTTATGTTGACGTTCTTGATTTTTGTCACTTTTAGTATCCTGTTTGTGATGTTTGTGAGTTTTGTTCATTTTGTTAATTGTCACCGTTGTTGAGGTTCATACGCTGATTATTGATGTCTCTGTAAGCAGAAGTTGAACCATAGAATTTAGCTTTATAATCCTTAATAATTCTGTGGCATGTGAAGACATGTTATTACGTTACTTCTAATAATGGATTAAACATTGGTTAACATCAGTAAATTATATTATTTCATCTATTGTTTTTTTTTTTTTTTTTTACATGGCTTGTTTGCTGTAATGAATAAACTTTGCAAGCAAAGTTCTTTAAAGTTACAGCAGCCCAAAAGAAAATTTATATTAAGAGGTTCAGGGCTATGAGCCCAACTAAAGCAAACACTTTTCTCCATGATGGTGACTTTAGTTTATGTGGTCCACATATGTTTTAAGATAACTGGGCCACATTTGCCATATCTTCTCTGGGCTGCTTTACGCTCACAGCCACATTAGCCAGAGCTAACTGTGCCAAATATTTGCCAAAAGTGGCCCACATTTGTTTTAGGATAACTGGGCCACATTTGCCATATCTTCTCTGGGCCACTATAGGCTCAAATCCACATTAGCCATAGCATACTGTGCCAAATATTTGCCAAAAGTGGCCCACATGTTTAAAGACAACTGGGCCACATTTTCCATATCTTCTCTGGGCCACTATAGGCTAATGGCTGCATTAGCCAGAGTTTACTGTGCCAAATATTTGCCAAAAGTGGCACATATGTTTTAAAATAACTGGGCCACATTTGCCATATTTTCTGTGGGCCACATTAGGCTCACAGCCACAATAGCCAGAGCTTACTGTGCCAAATATTTGCCAAAAGTGGCCCACATATGTCTTAAGATAACTGGGCCACATTTGCACCTACACATGTGAGCCACTTTAGGTTTAGACCCAGATTACCCTTAAATGACTATGCCACATTTTTACCAACTGTGTCCCACATTTGTCCTCCATCATTTGGGCCAAATTGATCATTTTCCACATGGACCACATTAGGCTCACATTCAGATTACATTTTGCCATAAGTGCCAGATCTTTGCCTTAAATGGCCCATATATGAATTTGAATCTTTGGCCTCCCTTTGCCATTGTACAGGTGGGCCACTTCAGGCTCACATTTATTTTGTGTGGGCCGAAGGAATACCACCAGTGCTGCATAACTGCCTAAAGTGGCCCACATTCGTATGCTATCTGGGTTCAGAGTGAGACTTCAGTAAACAACTCATTGATCCAAATGATCTGTTCAGAGTGAGACTCCAGTAAACAAATACTTGATTTTACCAACTGATCTGAATTAGAGCCCTGCATTTAAGCCTGAGCCTGTTGGGGCCTGACTAGGACCGGGCTTCAGTCTATTTTTATGTCATAGCTAGCACGCATATTAAGTGTTGGGAAAAAACTTTAAAAAAATAAGTTTAATGAGATCTAATGCGTGCGGTCCGGAAGCACCACTGAAGCCTTGCATTTCAAGCCACGTACAAAACTTGCCAATGGCGAATATAAAACTGTGAAAAACGCAAACCTCTGCTCAACTTTTCAAATAGTGACAACTTTAATGATGAGCCAACTGGTTATGCACAATGCACAACTTGCAAGTCCAGGGGCACCTGCAGGATTTTATTCAAAGGTATGCACATATCCAGCACCCCACCCCATCTTCCCTTATTCTGATTTCAATCTCAAGAAACACTCATGCTTGCTGTCAAAGGCTACATTATTTAAGGGCATTCATTATGAAATTGATATTATCAAACTTATGTTTCCTTTTTAATATTAAGATATATATATTTTTTTTTTTCATCTAAATGTATGACTTCCTGCCAGGGTTGCTTAAACACTCCCTCAACTGAACTTGCCACGAGTGAGACAGAGAAAATGAAAGCACATCAACAGCAAGGAAAAATCAGATGCTCAAGATCTTTAAAATTATGACATATTAAAACATTTTCAAATATATGACAGAGGTTTGTGATACAACAATTAAAGTGAAGCATTAATTAAATCCTTATTTTTCCACTGAACAAAACAAATTATCCACCTGCACAGTTGTAATAGTAGTGGACGGGCTCAAACAAAAATATGTCATATATTTTTCTTGGAAAAAAGTTTCTTTTTAAAACGAATTTCGTTTGGTATAATTTGTATCTTAATTTTAATATATTATTTGTTGGTTGAACAGCTAGTTTACCTACTTACTAGCTGGCCTCTTCCTTGACGTTTTTGTCATTAGCATGGTCACAGAGGACATGGCCACTAGAATTTTTCTGGATTTTAACATTCTTCAAAACATTTGTGATAATGCATGACATTGTTCTGTTAGTAGCAGGATATTAAAGGAATATTGTGCCTTTAACAATAAATAAATATTTTCTCCTATCTGGGTCAATTCACGTTTCACCCCTGTGGTTCTACTGGTAGGATTTGAACTGATGGTTCGGCAATCAAAATGGATGTGCTAAAGTGGACACCCAAAACTACAATTTCTAGTGGCGTGAAGTTTTCCACTTCAAGCTGGCCTGTACACTAATACTATACTCACACTACTCAATTATACTCATTCCACTTAAAGCTTGATTCGACCAAGATTTACAAACAAGGATGCTAAAAACCATACCCTTTAATTTGCCTGCTTCTTAAAGGATAGTTCCAAAATGAAAGTTCAGCTGTAATTTCCTCCATTTTCCAAACCTGTTTGAGTTTCTTTCATTTATTAAACACAAAGAATGATATAGTGAAAATGATGAAACATTTGATTTTCATGGCATGTTTGTTCTTACTATGCACAAAACCAATGGCTGCTTTTCTCAACATTCATCAGAATATTTTCTTTATTATTCAACAGAAGAAAGAATTTCATAGTTTAAAATCACATGAGTGTGAGGAAATGGTGAGGAAATTTTCATTTTTGAGTGCACTATCTCTTTAAGGCCAGTAGAGTAAGATTTACCCTCACAGCTCTATACTAACTGATCTCTATTACACTCACACCCCTAAACCTCACTCCTATCTGGGTCACGGCACTAGCGTCACCCCTCTGGATCTACTAATATTACTTGAAGCTGGATTCAACTGGCATAACCGGCACAGGAAGTTGGGGTGGGGGGGGGGGTGTTAAAAATAAGAACTGTTTGACTTCATGGTAACTTCAACTGTACGAAGTCAGCATCTCATTAACATGATCCACTAACGTTATAAAGTTAATGTACTCACTTGGGTCCAGGCATAAAGACTGTCTGGCAGGATACCAGTGTGGATCTGCAGAAACGAAAGCCTGACATGTAAGACTTCATCATCTTATCATCTTCCTTGTAGAAAGCTATTTAAAGAAAGGCTTTACAATGCTTCAGCATACAGCACAACTTACTTGATTTGTGGAACATAGACTTAATGTCCAGAATTGTGGCTGTAGGCTCTACCTGTAGAAAAATTTAGAAATGCTAAATAGCTAAGACACCATAGCATATACCACATTGTTCTGCAGCACTGTGTGTATAGAGTTAACCATTGCAGTTTTCCACATGCCGTCATAAATCAGGCTTACTGTATTCTCACCATGCATTTCTAAGTAACAGATCTTACATAGGAATCTGTAGAAGCTCGGAGGGCATTCTCATATTACAAAATCAACACGACTAATGCAAAAAACTGATAATTGTTATTTCAAAGCTACAGCAAGTGCATCGGTTGAGCTCATATTATGGTAGATATAGCTATCTGTCATGAATAACAGCTGATGATTACAGAAGATCTCTGAATTATGTTCACCCTGAGTGAGTCGCAATCTAAACAGTACTATTTTAAATCAAGACAATGATGAAGTGAGTTATAACACTGTTTGTTTAGTACTTAAGCATTCTTAAAGCCATAATTCTGTCATCATTCACTAACCCATTTGAGTTTCTTTCTTTTGTTGAACACAAAAGAATGCCTATTGACTTCCATAGTAATTTGTTTTCTACTATGGAAGTCAATGGGTGCAAGCAACCAGTATTATTTGGGTTCAACAGAAGAATAAACTCATAAAAGGTTTAAAACCATTCCTATATTCTATTAATTATTATTAATATTATTTACTTGTCTAAAAAATGCATCTTGATTTAAGAATTTTTAGATATTTGGACTAGAAACAAGCAGTGTAAGCACATACCTTATCCAGCAGTAGTAGTTTTTCCCTGGTTTTGACATCCAGTATCTCCACCTCAAAGTAAACAATCCGTTTGGCTTTTTTTGGAGGTTTTGGTCTGGGTTTTGGAGGTGGAGCAGCTGGAGCAGAAGCCGGCGCACCTTCACCCTTGGCTCCTTTCGCTTCTAAAGCCAAAGTATCCATGATAGCTCCTCAAATGTATTGAACACCGAATTCAGCCTTAAATCCGTAGTTTAAAGCTCGGTCACTCTCCACATATCACCTCAAGCCTCAGATCTTGGGAATAAAAAATCCAAATCAAGGTCCTCAATGTTAAACACAGAGCAGACTGAGAGTCTTCAGTGAGGTGGAGCAACAGGATGAGCGAGCGCAATGTGATTGAAATATCTGCCACCTCTTAACACCTGAGGGCTGGCCGTCACAACCACTCCTCTGAAGACGAAATCCGAGAGTCCCAAGACATAATCCGTGGCTTTTCATGCAGCTAAATTTATATGCCTGCTTTGCTGAATACCAGCCCCGTGACCTTGTGGGACTCAGTCCAGTAGGACGTGGCTCATACATCCACACAGTTATAGCGGGATAGTGTGTATCTGAACTGCAGGGAGAGAATATTAATACATCTGCCTTGCAAGCACTGTTATGTAATAGCTCCGTCAGAATGCAGGACATCTATTTGAGTTTGTCCATGGCCATGCTAGCGATTTGACTTTTTGGTCTCTAGAGGTTTTATATGTTTTAAGCAAGTCTCTTTGTGTGCGAGAGCCACAAGTAGATGAGACACAGTGCTATTGGCAAAGTGAGTTATATTTACGGGGCAGTTTCCATCACCTGTCCTCAAGCCTTGAGGAAAGTATGTACAGAACAATGTTGTGTAAGGAGTAAAGGACAACAGGTTGCTGAATTTGTGGAGTACAATAAACACCCAAGGTGTTGATGTGGTAATGAGTGATTGGACTAGAATTATTTAAAACATTTCAATACATCTGTCAGGGTCTTAATTTCATCCCAAGCCTTTGTTCCCAATGTAAAAATGTCATGTTGTAGCTAGTTACAAAGGCTTTAGCTGTTAGCTAATATGAGAATGTGTGCTATATGCTTTTATATTGTAGAGCAGAAGAAAAGGAGTGGGTGTGTTCCATTAATTTTAAGTTCACTCAAAAATATATATTTAATCCCCATTTACTCATCCTAAAGTGGCTCCAAACCATTATGCGTTTCTTTCTTTGGTTAAACACTAAAGTATTTTGAAGAAAGCTGGAAATTGGCAACACCGACTTCAATATTAGAAAAAAAAACTAATTTGACATATTGATATGGAATTGTAATGCAGTTTAGATCTGCCTGGAATTATTTTAGTATGTCGCAAAAACAGCCTTCTTTCCTCTCAGAAATATTGTTAAGCTGAGAAGCATGCTATCTATCTTAGATATATCTTAGCAAAAACAAAATATATATAGTTCATGTTTTTATGTCCTTTAGGCTGGATTACTGCATTGTACGCTGTTCAATGGTTCTAATACATCTGCTATTAATAAACTTCAGATTTCAGTGCAAAATGCAGCTGCCAGATGAGCTCTTACCAGGTCAAGAAAATATGATCATATCACCTCAATTTTATCTTTATAACACTGGCTTCAAGTAAAATATTGGTTCTTACTTAAAGCCTTTAAATCAATGATCTCAAACTCAATTCCTGGAGGACCGCAGCTCTGCATAGTTTAGCTCCAACCATCTTTTTTTCCAACCTGCGTAATAGTCTCTAGTAGTCTTGAACACCTTGATTGTTTGGATCAGCTGTGTTTGATTAGGCTTGGAGCAAAACTGTGCAGAGCTGCGGCCCTCCAGGAATCAAATTTGAAACCTATGCTTTAAATAGTCTAGCTCCTCTTTATCTAACCAACCGTCTGCCCCACTATAATCTAGGGGTGTCAAAATTAATCGTTTCTTCGGTGCACCGCGATGCAGACGCGAACAATTCGGTATCGGTTCAGTAATAATCATAACCGGTTATTATACTGACGTCATTTATCTCACATGCGCTATGTTGCCGTAGCTTACTATGGCGAGGGAGGCGAGCCGCGAGTATTTACAGCGCTCTAACTACGAAAAACTCAGAAACTGTGCACAATTTCACTGCGTGTGTGTTTGCTGAACACTGTTTCACTGAAACTTACAGCAAAAGCCCCTATTTCACGGCGATTAAGAGAATGAAAGTAAACTCCATTTCTCTCTCTCTGTCTCACTGTGGCCCATGAGTGCATCTGTGAAGAGCACCAGCGTGTAAGAGCCAATCGCAGCCCTTTCTGTTGAGCGCGTGACCAATCAAAGGGGTGTAAGAAATAACTTGGTAGACAAGGCTCAGAAAGCGAGCGGGATATTTATATTTGTTTATTTGCTAAAGACCATTTCAATGTGGTCATGTCATTGGCCCATGAACATTTCCTGCTTGACGTTAAACTATTTCCTAACTGTAACAAGAGGCAATTCAATCATAACTTGATTTTAAATCAGCCGTCATAACACTATTTATCAATATGTGGACCTTTTTGGATTCTCAGAAGCAATGGAAATTAAAAAAATGTAAAACAGGAAATAAGTTAGGACCATTGTTTTTGTTTACATCCCTCAAAATGGTCTATAAATGCTCGTGTTGTTTAAAGGTACAGTTTATATATCTGACTGTTTGTATTAAAGGACAAAATTGTTTTACAAATAGTATATAAATATATTTATACATTTTAATACAAGAATTGCTGTGCTGTGAAGAAAATATTAAACTGTGTATGGAAAGCCTCGTCAATGCACCGTGATGCACCGAGATATCGAATTGAACCGAATCGATGGCATGATAATCGTAACCGAACCGAACCGTGAGACCAGTGTAGGTTCACACCTCTACTATAATCCCACCTGCTCTTTAAGATCTCAAAACTCAGGACCTTTGGTAGTATCCAGAATAGCAAAGTCCACTAAAGGAGGTTGAGCCTTTTCATATCTGCCTCCTTAACTCTAGAAAGCCTTCCTGATAATGTCAGAGGTTCAGATACCCTATCTCAGTTTAAAACTAGATTAAAAACTTATCTTTTTAATAAAGTGTATACACAATGCATCACATAACTGTAGGATACATTTAAATTCAACAAACAATAGTGTGCAACAAAAACAAAAGTGCAATACAAGTAAACTTGAATGTAATTGAATGTTTGATAACTAATCACTTTCACAATAAATCAGAATAAAGCTTATAGAAGAACTGTAGTTGAATTTTGTATAAATTAGTTATTGTAAATACATTTTTAGTTCTCATTTGAATATTATTTAAAGTTACAGTCATTTTGTTTTTGCCAGTTTAGTAGCTTTTTACAGTCTTTGAATGTAGTTCAGGTAAACTAAATAATAATTGAACTTGGCAAGTAACTAAAATAAAAGTTGGTATCGCTTTTGTTGATGGTCCCTTTAACATGTTTTGTTGATTATAAAATACAGAAGTTAAGATAACTTGCAAAATACTTAAATATAATAAATGACATTTGATTTTGTTACTAATTGTTATTTAACTTATATATACAGTGAGTACGGAAAGTATTAACACCCTTAAATTTTTCACTTTTTGTTATCACCCTTTGCTGTGACACTCATATATTTAACTCAGGTGCTGTTCATTTCTTCTGATTATCTTTGAGATGGTTGTAGGCAAGGCAAGGCAAGTTTATTTATATAGCACATTTCATACACAGTGGCAATTCAAAGTGCTTTACATAAACAGTAATAAAAGAGACACGTATAAAAGAAAAAAATATATAGACAAATATTATAAAAACAGATTAAAATGTGTTAAAACAGGTTAAAAAAGAATGAAAAAGAGGAGAAAAACATAATAGTGGGATCACATTCCTTTGAGTCTAGCTGTGTTTGGTTATACTGATTAGACTTCATTAGAAAAAGCAACACAACAGTCTATTTAAGACCTTACAGCTCACAATGCATGTCAGAGTAAATGTGAATTAATTAAGAGCACAGAGACAGAATTGTGGCAAGGCACAATTTTGGCAAAGTTTGCAAAAAGCAAGATGGTCTCCATAATCATTAAATGAAAGATGTTTGAGACGACCAGAACCCTTCCTACAGCTTGTTGTCAGGCCAAACTGAGTTATCGGGGGAGAAGAGCCTTGGCGAGAGAGGTAAAGAAAAACACAAAGATTCAATTCAATTCAATTCATCTTTATTTCTATAGCGCTTTTACAATGTAGATTGTGTCAAAGCAGCTTAACATAGAAGATTGTAGTAAATTGAAACAGTTTTTTGTTTAGTTCAGTTCAGTGTGGTTTAATTTTCACTGCTGAAAGTCCAAACACTGAAGAGCAAATCCATCTAGGCGCAACTCCGCAAGTCCTGAATCATGCCAGCCAGTGGCGACAGCGGCGAGGAACAAACTTCACCAATTGACGAAAGTGAAGAAAAAACAAAACCTTGAGAGAAACCAGACTCAATTGGGCACGACCATGTCTCCTATGGACGTAGCTGGACGTCCATCATGGAGAAGCTGCAGGTGGGAGAGGTCACTGGCTGGTGTACAGGCTGGCCCTTCAGGATCAATGCGAAGACTCGTCTGTCACTGGGGTCTTACAGGAAACAGTCTCATGCTCTCCACTCCGCCATGACTACCACAGCAGCTGTTCAGCATATGGCCTGGTCCAGGATTATGCAAACCTCTAAAATAATAAAAACAAACTAACATAAGCGCAAATGCCTTTCAAATTATAATGTCTTTTGGAAAGTGTTCCCGGATCTGGTTGCCCTAAATAATGCAGACTAACAATCCTTTAGAGGAATTGGATTTCAAAAGCATTTGTGTTTTATGTGTATGCTAATGCTAAGAGATGGGTCTTTAATCTAGTTTCAAACTGACAGAGTGTGTCTGCTTCCCCAACTGTGCTAAGAAGGCTGTTCCAGAGTTTAGGTGCCAGATATGAGAAAGATCTACCACCTACAGTTGATTTTGATATTCTGGGAACAATCAATTGTCCAGAATTAATTGAGCATAGTAGACGTAAGGGGCTATAATACACCAGGAGCTCCCTCAAATACTAGGGAGCTAAGCTGTTCAGGGCTTTGTATGTAGTCAATAAAATGTAAAAATTGATACGATGTTTAATAGGGAGTTTAATGCAATGATGAAAGAACTGGAGTAATATGATCATATTTCTTTGTTCTAAAGCACTCTAGCAGCTGCATTTTGACCTAATTGAAGTTTGTAAATTAGGCCAACAGGGCAACCGCCCAGTGGCGGTTCTAGACCAGAGTAACTGGGGGGGCCGGGCAGGGGCCACTTGTACTTTTAGGGGGCACACTTAAACCACATAAAACATTAACATAAACCACAAAAGACTTAAACAATTATTCAAAGTCATTGTTTTCATGTATCACTCTGCAGTCTTTATAAACCAGCTAATTAAATAACTTAAACTCAAGATAATCTTCCATGTTAATTTATTTGACAAGTAACTTTGTATTGTAGCAGGATAACACATTTCTAACATTCAAGTACATCAAGGCACATTTTTGCACCTGTAAACTTTAACAGATACAGTTGAAGTCAACTTTTTTGCCCTCCCGTTAACTTAAAATAATGTTTTCCAAGTGATGTTTACAAACCAAGGAGATTTTCACATTATTCCCTATAAAACAAAAGAAAAAATTCTGGAGTCATAACAGGTCTTATTTCTTTAGTTTATTTCTTAAATAAAAGCAGTTTTTAATTTTCTTAAAAACAATGTTAAGGTCAGTATTATTAGCCTCCTTAAGAAATATTTACTGTTTTTTTTTTTGATTGTCTATGTCTACACAACAAACGTTATACAATAACTTGACTAATTATTCCAACTTTCCTAGTTAACAAGTCTTTAAATTACACTTTAATCTGAATCAAAGACTACAGAATACTCAAAAGGACTTTGTCTGAATACAACTTGCAAAATCTTGCAAAATAACTAAAATTATGCACTGACTGTCACCATGAGAAAGATAAAGTAGTTATTAGAAAATAAAACTATTATGTTTAAAAACGTGTTGTAAATGAAGCATGTTTTTGAAGACTCGTGCTTGATGTCACAACTGACATGAACGAAGGCACAACTAAACGAGTTGAATATTATACCTTTACATGAGCGTGACTGAAAACTGAAAACAAGCTTATTGACACGGGGCTTATTGACACGGGGCCACTGGCCCCCCCTTGACCCCCCCTAGAACCGCCACTGCAACCGCCTAGTAACGCATTGCAATAATCTAATCGAGAGGTCATGAAAGCATGAATAAGCTCTTCCGCATCGGACATTGATAGCATATGTCGATGTTTGGCTACATTCTTGAGATGAAAAAATGCAATTTTACAGGTGCTTGAAATCTGGCCTTTAAACGACAGGTTGCTATCAAAAATCACCCCCAAATTTTTGACTGAAGATGAGGACTGAATTAAGAATCCATCAAGTGTTCGACACTGTTGTAGGTTTTTGCGTGTGAGGTTTTTGGGTCCAATAAGCAAGACCTTTTATCTTAATTTAGTAAATAAAAAGTAATTAGTCATCCAATTTTTACTATGTATTTTTAATACAATCTGTTAATTTTGTAAATTCATACAAATTATCAGGAGATATAAAGTTGTGTATCATCAGCATAACAGTGGAAGCTAACTCCATGTTTTTTTAATGATATTGCCTAGCAGTAGCAAAGATCACTGTGGCTGAGCTCCAGAGATGCAGTCGGGAGTTGAGAGAAAATCAACCATCACTGCAGCCCTCCACCAGTCGAGGATTTAAGGCAAAGTGCCTCGTCACATGAAAGCCTGCATGGAGTTTGCTAAAAAACACCTGAAAGACTCCAAGATGGCGAGAAATAAGATTCTCTGGTATGATGAGACCAAGATAGAACTTTTTGGCCTTAATTCTAAGCGGTATGTGTGGAGAAATCTAACAATTCACTAACAGTTTGCTTGGATAATTAGCACTTGTTGTGTATGTTGCCTTTACTTGTTGAATCGCTAAATGCCTCCTCAAAGGTAAGTCGTTTTGAACAAGTGTTTGCTAAATGACTAAATGTAATGCAAAATGTGTTTTCCACCTAGGCAACACAAGGTGCTGCAATATAATTGGGTGGTCTGCCAGTGGGTGGGTTATAGAGGCCAAGTTTGAAAGTAAGATTCCTGACACAGCAGACAGGACTTGACAGTTTTTCATTTTCTTCCAGTACCTGCATCAATATGCACATCTCCAGCTCCAGCGTAACAGGTTTAGTCTTCTCCAGCTTCTCCACCACGTCAGCGTGAATGGTGTTTTTAGCTAAAGCAGGTCTTGGAGTAAAGGTCTTTCTGTACTGAAGGCAGCTGTAAACTCTCTTCTTATCCTCCTGATCCCAGAATACAGCTCTTACAGTAACTGTGTCCCCTGTGGAGGGTCACCGAATCGTTCAGAAGATCTAGACACACCACTGTGGAGGGTCACCGGATCCTTCAGATGTTCCAGACACACTGGACAGAAAAACACATCCTGATCCACAGAAATTCTTACTTCTGAATTTTTACTGAATGAATATAAAGAGAAACACAGACCAAACAGATTAATTAACCCTGAGTTTCACTTTCAGAATACAAACACTGAAATAGTTTCACTCTCCTGTCACATCTGTAAAAAGGTGTGTCTGCAAAGTGTTGTGATCATCAAAGGTCTGGCAGTTGCAGATCGCTGGTGAACTACATACATGCCACAGTAACAAACTACAACTCCCAGCATGCACCTCACACACACACATTCCTGTTTCCCACTGATTACACTCACTTAGCTGGCAACTCATCACAGACTGATTAGCTGGACTTTATAAACACCCCACACACCTCCTTTGCGGAGTCTTGTTTTCCTAGTGAAGCATTACAAAGTGGTTTCCTGTTTGTTTTGCTGTGTTTGATCCTTGTCATAAATGTTGGTCCTCGAAGGTTTTTTCAAGAAGCCCTTGAAATAACCCTGCAGGTCAGTGGGTCTCCATTCACCGTAGGCAAGATAGAGGAGGAAACCCCTAAAGACCTGACGGCTGCAGGGCTTGCCATTCACAAGATAGCTGCCAACACTTCATTGCTGCCAGAGCTACCAGAATCGCCGCCAGAGCTGCCACAGTCAACACTGCCAGAGGTGCCAAATTTGGTGCTGTTGCCGCCAGAGCTGCCAGAGTCACTCGATCCTCCTGAATTCATCAAATGGCAGGCGCCAAATCTTTCTGAATTGCCCAAATGGCAGCACCAGATCCTTCAGAATACCTTGAACGGCCAAATCCTCCCAAGTTCCATATATGGCCAGAGCCACCACCTGAGTCCCACGAACAGCAAGAGCCACCACCTGAGTCCCACGAATGGCCAGAGCCGCCACCCAAGTCCCACGAATGGCCAGAGCTGCTACCCAAGTCCCACGAATGGCCAGAGCTGCTACCCAAGTCCCACGAATGGCCAGAGCTGCTACCCAAGTCCCATGAATGACCAGAGCTGCCACCAGTTTCCCACTGATTACACTCACACAGCTGGCAACTCATCACGGACTGATTAACTGGACTTTATATTCACCCCACACACACACACATACTTTGCGGAGTCTCGTTTTCCTAGTGAAGCATTACAAAGCGTTTTCCTATTTGTCTTGCCATGTTTGATCCTTGTCTGTTTTCCATTTTGATTCTTTTGCCACCTAACCTGACTATTTGCCTGTATTTCGACCACTTATTTTGGATTATCTTTATGCTACAGTTTGCTCCTGTTCTTGACCATTGCCTGCACGACTTTGCTTTAATAAACTGCACATGGATCATTCATCTCTGTTGTTCAGTGTCCTGGGTTACATAAAGCATTTATATTTTATACATTAAAAGTTATTTTAAAAAAAATTACAACATTCATAACAAGCTAATTTCAAAAACAGAGTCTTTTGCAATAACCGGGATGTTTTTCTGAACATTTTCGGTATTGGCGTTATTGTATAATTTCCTTTAGTTTAATTGTTTAATTAATTCATATGGTTAATTTATTAAGTTTTCATTAAAAAACTAAGCATTGTGCAAAATAAATGACATATATTTATGTCTATCTGACGTAGTTTTGGCTCAAAATGTAAGACAGTTTAATTAAGAGTTTAATTGGTTTGAAACCAAGTATCTAATGAATGTCAAACGTCAAACTCAATTTACAGAGTGTGAATAGCGCATATGCGTTTTTATTGGCCTTCAAACTGCACAAACCGAAAGTTCTGATTTTGCTTTGAATGCACTTATTTAAAAAAAACAAAAAAAAAACAAGTTCTTACAGGACAACCGACGAACCCAGACTATGGAACATGCTTAATTACATGTTAATCAAGTTAGCTAATAATAGAGTGTAGGAACTACGATGTCACGTTATACTTGCATGAGTATGAACTTGCATTTACATACATATTAGCTTATTATTTGCAATAATCTAAAAGCCTATGGCAAAATCTTACCGGAACGAGTGTAATGCTTTTTTTAATTTTTTTTTTTTTTTTTCACTGTAAATATGTACAAACTTAGTACAAGAATATACATCTCACAACAATTATGAACAAAAAAAACAAAAAAAACATATATTTATATAAACAGTTGTCAGGGGTAAGATAATAATAATAAAAAAAACATTTAATTAACCAAATGAAATGTACATAATGCTTCATATGTTTTTTTTTTATCTTATCTGTTTTTAACATTACAAAGTGTAGTACCATATAGTTTAATCTCTTTTATAAAATTTTCACTATTTGGTTTAGCTTTAGACCATTTCTTGACATTAATATGGAATTTTCCATGTACTAATATTAGCTGTATGAGAAAATAAGTTGTACTATTTTAATAAATTCCATCTTGTAGAACCAGTGTAATGCTAGCAGTCAACAGGCCTACATCAAATTGGATTTATATTTATTAAATTACCCATTAATGCAAACGCTTATTAATTTATTAAATTACCCAAATTGTATTTTATTAACTTCTACCCCTACCTCAACCATAAATTCTACCATCACAATAATGTAAAAACAGCAATTATACCAAGCATTATTTATATTATTTATTAAATTACCCATTAACTTGTATTTTATTAATGTCTACCCTTACACCAACCCTAAACCCAACCCTCACATTAACGTAAAAATATGAATTATGTGTCACAAATATATTTACGTATGTACACTCACCAACCACTTTATTAGCTATACCTGGATACAACAACAGCTCGTGGATGCAAATTTCTAATCAGCCAATCACATGGCAGCAACTCAATGCAATTAGGCATGTAGACATAGTCAGGACGATCTGCTGCAGTTCAAACCAAACATTAGACCAGAGAACGGTCCGAAAAAGAGAAAATATCCAGTGAGCGGCAGTTCTGTGGGCGCAAATGTCTTATTGATGCCAGCGGTCAGAGGAGAATGGCCAGACTGGTTTGAGAAAGGCAACAGTAACTCAAATAACCACTTGTTAGAACCGAGGTATGCAGAAGAGCATCTGTGAACGCACAACATGTCAAAACTTGAGACAGATGGGCTACAGCAGCAGAAGACCACACCAGGTGCCACTCCTGTCAGCTAAGAACAGGAAACTGAGGCTACAATTCACACAGGCTCACCAAAATTGAACAATAGAAGATTGGAAAAATGTTGCCTGGTCTGATGAGTCTCAATTTCTGCTGTGACATTCGGATGGTAGGGTCAGAATTTGGCGTCAACAACATGAAAGCATGGATCCATTCTGCCTTGTATCAACGGTTCAGGCTGCTGATGGCACACTTCTTGGCACACTTTGGGCCCATTAGTACCAGATGAGCATCATGTGAACGCCACAGCCTACCTGAGTGTTGTTGATGTCCATCTCTTTATGACCACAGTGTACCCATCTTCTGATGGTTACTTCCATCTCAATCATCACAGATGTTTCTTGAACATGACAATGAGTTCACTGTACTCAAATGGCCTCCACAGAGCTCAATCCAATAGAGCACCTTTGGGATGTGGTGGAATGGGAGATTCACATCATGGATGTGCAGCTGACAAATCTTCTGCAACTGCGTGATGCTATCATGTCAATATGGACCAAAATCTCTGAGGAATATTTCCAGTACCTTGTTAAATCTATGCTACGAAGGATTAAGGCAGTTCTGAAGACAAAATGTGTCCAACCCCGTACTAGTAAGGTGTACCTGATAAAGTGGCCGGTGAGTGTATATCTGCAGCTGGATAACGTCTAGACTCGATTTGTCATCACAACGGCTTGCCAGACTACAGTTCTATCGTCTGCTAATGCTTGTGGTGTGTTCACTCCTCACCACAGGCGGCGCTCGCGCAGGCACAGCTGCAGCATCTGTGCAGAGCGCCGCCGAGCAAGTAATTTTCTCGGACTTTCTGCGGACCATCGCCGACGTTGACAACTGCAATACAGTGGAAGATTAAAGTTTTACATCAAGTAAAGTTAAGACGGCTTCGGGAAAATGATCGTATATATCTGGGACGGGTCAGTGGTCGTGTGCGATAAACGAGCATCTGGATAAATAACTTACAGACACTTTGATGAACTCCATCACCGCGCTTCATGTTCGATAGGACAGGAGGATCGGAGGATCGTTTAAAATCGCTCAAGTCCTTCGATATTTGAAGGATATCTACTTATGGAAAGAGTCAGTTGATGAATAGTGGATTTATAACCGAGTGTTGTGATGGGGAAAGATTATTATAGGATCCTGGGCATCGAGAAGGGCGCCACGGATGAGGAGATCAAGAAAGCCTACAGAAAACAAGCGTTACGGTTTCATCCTGACAAAAACAAATCAGCCGGAGCAGAGGATAAATTCAAAGAGATCGCCGAGGCTTATGATGTGCTGAGCGACGCCAAGAAGAAAGACATCTATGACCGATACGGAGAGGATGGTGAGAGAGAGCTCACACTGTCTTAACACGGATAGATAGATAGATAGATAGATAGATAGATAGATAGATAGATAGATAGATATTTATTTTGATTACAATCTTATGTTACTTGATATATCAATAACAAATGGATAGACTGACAGAGAGGCAAATATAAAATATACATGAATAGATACAGGGATGGGGAGTATTTATAATGCTTGTATTTCAAATACGTATTTTAAATACAAAATAGAATTTTGTAATTTGTATTGGATAGGGTTAATGGAAATGGCTTAATACTTTCTATCAAAATACTTTAGTGTCTGGTATTTTTAAAATACTGTAAAATACTTTGTAAGAAGTCTACATGGTGACATATAAATGCACTCTCTGATTGGTGCTTTGGACATTATTAACTCTTCCATTTAAAGAATAACTGAAGAAAATATAAAATATATGGACAAAGTGTATACTGTACGAATAGTAGTAGTTTTGGATGGATTGCTAATGCCAAACGTTTGTCTTTAAAACAAACTACTTAAAAATAAGTTCTACAGTAGCAATTCCTACCATACTTCATTGGCTGTTTTAAATGCCAGTAGTTGAACAGCAGGTATAAATGAAGATGTATGCCTAAAGATGTCACAGTGGCACAATATATAAAATGCATATTTCATAACCTCCTAAAAACTGACAGGTTATAGCAGGAGCAGGATATAATATATGAAAAGTTTATTTGCATTTTTTTTTTTGAAGTTTTCAGAAATCATCATCAGTATTGAAGAGTCAGTTTAATGGTAAAGGTACTGATGTCATGCTCCTTTATGAAAGTATTTTGTAGTATTTTTTAAATACAAAAATGCTGTGTTTTATTTTGATACATTTTGCGACTGCTGTATTTTGTAGTTTATTTTGACCTTAGGTATTTGGTATTTTATTTTAAAATACATTTCAATGTATTTTTGCCCAACCCTGGACAGATAGATAATTGAATAAACAGACAAACAGTTGGACAGGCACTATCAGTTTAACAGTAAAATTTATGTGTAGGCTGACTAATAGATGGGTAGAAGGATGGATAGTAGATGGATAATTGTAAATAGACAAATAAAAAGATGTATTGACAGACTTATAGATATATAGAAGGTTGAATGAATGGATACAGAGTCAGACTAATAGAAATAGTATAATAGACAGATGGAAGGAAAGATAGACAACAGGCAGGTATTTAGATTTATGGATAAATAAGTGGAAAGACAGGCAGATATATAGTAAGGGGTAGGGCTGGGCGATATGGCAAAAAAAAAAATCTAGATTTTTTCATAAAGTTTGATCGATTTCGATTTTTTTATTTTTTATTTTTTTTTTACTGTGTAACTATAGTTAACTTAAAGCATTACAACAACATGACTGAAGTAACAATCTCTTTATAAGTAACTTGAAAAACCATCTGGTTAAGGAACATGTATTTTTAATGGCCATACATACATAAATTGGTCAACAAGGTGTAGCCTATTACATTCCTATAGACAAATTCCTGCTTGACGTTTTAGAAAATATTTGTGCGTAGCTACACCACCCAGTATATATTAAAGATCACTGTGAACAACAAAAAACCCCACAGAAACCTGTTACATATCTATCTATATTTAAATGTTTAAATGTTAAATTTAATATTTAAATGTTGGAAATTGCTCAATTTATTTTTATAAAACATTTGTCAAAACGTATTGATATTTTTTTGGAGTAAAAACAATACCGACATTTAAGAATCCATATTTATTTTATTTATTCATTCATTTTACTTGTTTATTGGTGCATATATGGGTTATGATTTAATTCATAGCTACAGTACCTTGGACAGCTACTGTGCCACTCCATAAAGCTTTCAAGCAAAAGTCCAAATTAAAGAAAGATTTGACTTTCTGCGGTGACAGCCGACATTCACAACACGCCGTAACCATCCTTCAGGTGGTGCGCAGTGTAAGAAATCAATCTACGTTAAAAGATCGATTTAGGAATTATCAGCTCAGATCAATGACTCGGATCCTGAAGATTCGAATCATTGATTCGACTCAATTGAGTCGGATTGAATCAGATCAAAGATTCAAACTGTATGTCCCGCAAATAGAGACATCCCATTTATTAATTCTCGTCTATATTATTTTCGTGGCCACCGGTAATAACATAACACAGAATAGGGTTAAATTTTAACAAGGTAACACGATCTACAGCGTGAGGCAAAGACTTACAAAGCACATAAACGAGAACACAGTTCTTTCAAATGAGAACAAAGATTTATTGAGCTACACTATTCGATACACGAGGCTAACTACGTAGTAGTCAAAACAACAAACAAACAAACAAACAAATAAATGCACACACACGTTCACACACACACACAGGCAGTTCAGAGGATGCAAAATGAATTGAACAAACAGTCCAGCCGATCTATTTCGTACTAGATCTTAGAATCACCTGAGAAACCACAAAAGCAGAGAATTGACTTATCTTTAACTGCTAAAAATCATATGCACCCGATCAGATACGGACAACAATTGTCGTGTTACTTGCGAGTTTGTTGGAGTCTTCTTGATTCGGATTTCCCTCGCCGGGCTGGAGGGAGGAAACACGTGGCGCTGCTGATAGGTTGGCTTTTCTGTGACGTCGCTGGGGTTCACTCAGTGGAGTGAGCTGTTGTCCTGGGTAACGACTCCGTACAGAGTCAGTTCGTGGAAGTTTCAGCGGTTTCCAAACTTAGGTTTGGATGAAGGTTTGTGGTGATGGCCTAACCGCGTGGTGGCGATTAGGGGCGGAGAAGCACCAGCGGGCGTCTGCCAGCTAATGCTAAAAGGGGCTGCGCACATGGTCAGTGCTGAAAGGATGTTTTATACGGCTGGCTCTGAGCCATCCCTCATGACACTGTCGTCCAATGAACGGCAAGATGAAGGGCGGGGCCACGCCCCGTACCAGTGTAGGCAGGTTTAATAATTAACCGTCTGCAAGAGATTTCACGTGATAAAATCTCTGGTAAAAATGTAACTATCTGACATCAAATGTTACAAGACGAATATGGTTCGTATCACAAAATTCTCATTTACAGCAAAGTATTGCAAATAAAGAGGGGTTCAGTTTAAGCACCAAGCATTTCAAACACATACAGATCATTTTAGCCTGTTTTAGGGGTAAAAACCACATATTATGAACCTGGTTGGTTGGAATAAACACAGCACATCAATACTTATAAATGTCATTCAAAATATCAAGTTTTCCTTAAGTCTCCTTCATTTCTTTTGTCTCTGAATTCTCTGTCCATCTAGCTGAAATTAGAGTGTCTCGTGGTGCATGGCCAGAGATCACATGGATAGTCATCCAAAAGTCTCGTGATGAAGAGAATTTGAAGGGCGTCTTTGTCTAGTTGGTTAACGATTAACCAAAGTTGTGGCCGCATCTGTCCAACCTAGGCTAGGATAGTGGGGGTGAAGAGAGTTGATAACTTGCTCCCCTGTTATCCTACTGTTAGAAGCCCTGGAGCGAATGAAGCACTTTGGGGGCTCCCATTTCAAGCCTGATTCGAACTGGTTTTGACCAGAAGAGTCTCTACAGCAGGTATAAAATACAAAACCAGACGTCTGGGCTTTGAATAATGTGCAATTATTTCCTCGTTGTTCAAAAAGTCTGCAAGTTTGTGTTCCATGGATATATGTTGTTGTTGATTCGATGCAAGGCAGAAAAAAAGCTTTCAGCAGTGCATGTAGTCGCTGGTAAAGTTCTCACCCAGATCAAAGCGATCTGTGCTACCGAATACAGCGCAGCATGCAATAAACTCACGCTCAGTCAGGTGCAGTAAAGGTCTCATTGCCTATATGTCAGTGAAATGAATTAAGCTCTAGCCACGAATAAAACTTTTAGCCTATTTTATTATTTTGTGTAATGTATAGTGTAATCAGGGCCGGAGCAAGCTGAACTGGCGCTCTAGGCGAACGCCCTCAACCCGAAAGTAAAATAGAAACTTACCGGTTTGCGGATGAAAGAGGACCGGGAGGGGGTAGGTGTCGCGGATAAAAGTAAGGACCAGGGGGTACTCGCTCACTATTCTGCTTAGGTAGCCTCTATGGACGCGCCGGCTCTGAGTGTTAAGCTGGATTTATACTTTCGCCTGGTGCCGCATCGCGCGCCTCCACTGACTGCGCGCGCACCTCGCGACACACCGCTTGCGCTGAGCCAATCTCATCAACAGAGCCGCGACGTCAACACACAGAATCTCTCAGCACAATTCAGCATGGTTGTCTAACAGTTTAGAACGGTTTGGCACGATAGTGGAAAAGCTGCTTTAATATTTTTATTTAAAAAATCGCGATGCCTCGATTTTATAAAAAATTAAATCGTCTTAAAACGCAAATTCGATTAATCGAAATAATCACCCAGCCCTAGTAAGGTGGTTTCACAAAATTGTCGGTTCATTTGAATCAATGTTCTGTAGTCATGGTTTTAGTTTTGATTCAGTTTAAATAGTAAAAAAATCCCTATTGTAACACTATGCATGATTTTAGCCCTGATTTTGACTCGCCGATTTTTGAGAAATCGCTGACAAATGCCTGAAATCACAGGTAAATTGGTGCTCGTGCACGCGAGTGACAATCACACAGTGTGAACTATCAAGGACGCGATATGAGAGAATCGCTGATGAGTCGCTGACACCCGTGAGATATTTGGCAGGCTAAATATCTGGAGCTGTCGGCGATTCAAATCATGCCGTGTGAAATGTTTTCTGATTGAAAATAACATCCGTGATCACCTACAGCCAATGAGAGGGCAGCATTTACTAGTACGGGTACCTGCAGGCCAGCGGGAGGTTGGATGAGAAGTTAAAAGCGCTCATTTTCAGTTTATTTGGACCCAAGAAATGGAGAAAAACTAGTGTAAATTTTTCAGGAGCACCCGTGTCTGTTTGATGTGTCATCTGATCAATACCACAATCAGGTCGAAAAGTAAAAAAAGTTGAGGAGAGATTGTTAATTCTCTTCAAAATCCAGGTGAGCAACACAAGTTTCTAAAGCTAAAGCCTTCTTTTTCCATTATGTAGTTAATAACGAAAGATATTACGTGACCTTGCGTTGTTTCCATGTCACTTCTCGCGTTTGTTTGGTTGTGAGACGTATTGGACAAAGTCATGCAGGGTGAACTCTACTGTCGCCGATCCATCCTACAGTGTAAACACAGCACCGACAGAACGCTAACCCGGATAGTCATGCAGTGTGAAAACATCCGTGACACGACTACTTTGAAAATCATGCAGTCTGAACTCGGCATTAGATATACCATACATTAGCATAAAATACACAGCCTTATGTTCTGTTTACAATATTTAAAATGGCCGTGTAACAAAAAAAAAACAAAACAAAAGAATGATGCAGCTTAATTTTAGTAATACATTATTATTTTTTTCAATGATCATATTCTGATACAGAAATGTTGTTAATTCCAACTGACCTTTTTTATTTATATGTTAAAACGTTTACTGTTAGCCTTAAATTGTAGCTAAGAAGAACTTAAACACTATTTGTCAAATATAAAAGAATAAGAAAAAGGCAGCATCTCGCTATAAAAACAGACAGACAATGTTTACTTATACTTTAGACTCAGACTTGAATATAGCCAACTGTTGAATATGTGTATTTTGATATTATATTACATGCATTCAGCCTATATGTGGCAGTGCAAGAACATGAAATTTAAACTGATAAAACCTGAAACTTGTGAGTTTGCAGCATTAACTGAGAAGTAGATGTTGTAAACTCTGGATGAAACAAACTGCCTAAGGGGTGGCATATGCATGCACATATTTCAGTCAGATACTAAAATACTCTAAATATCAAAAACAAAAAAAAACTAACAAAAAAAAACTGTCTGAATCGAACAGTGTATTAAACTGTGACAATAAAACATAACTTTTTTCATAAACCGTCCCATTCCATCTCATTTTATTTATTTATTTATTTATTAATTTCTTACAAAATTATTATGTTGTTGTTACTGTTATCTAATATGTTTTTATTTATATTAATCTTGCCATAACATAGCTATAAGCTGCTGATGTTGCAATAAACAAACAAACAATACAATAGTAAAAAAAAAAATAATTATATGCTATAGTGTTTCTCAACCACGTTCCTGGAGGACCACCAGCTCTACACTTTTTTTTTTCCATTGCTGCGTCCCAATTCACATACTTATACTACGCCCTAAAAGTATGTAACTTTTTGTGAAGGAAAAATATACACACTTTTGAGTGTGCAACAGAAGAGTATGCAAGCTTTGGGACATACTACTTCCTCGCTAACAGATCGTTTTGTTGCTTAGTTATGAACCCTGTCAATCATCCACACATCATCCACATTTCTGTCTGATTTAATTTCCTACCTTATTGGAGAAGCAGTCGAGGTAAATCTCCCAATCATGAGTCTTTCATGCAGAGAAGTCTCCTCAGGTCTTTGGATAATTATCCATTCAGATGTTAATGTCCAAACATGTCTTTATATAAGTTCAGTATTGTTGTTGCAGTTGAAATATAACACAGAAAAAGCCATTTAAATAATTTCCAGTTGGCTAGATATTAATTAATAGTCATTCAAACATCTTTACCGTTTGTAGTTCTAATCGAATTCACGTCCAATGCTCAATGTACTGTGGGCAATATCAGCGGTTAGTAGGGCTGTGCAAAAATATTGATACATCTAACTATCGCGATAATTTCTTTTACGATAGTGTATCGATAGTCCAACCTCAAGTATCGATTCAGGTTGTGCCAAACGACCTCCTCCTCCGCTCCTGTAGATGTCGCTAACTCACGATCAACAAAACGCCAACAAAACGGTATCAGAAGTAAGCAAGAGTGAGCATGGCAGAAAATATAAAGGTGCCTCCAGCTTTTAGAGCTGACGTGTGGCTGCACTTTGGTTTTAACGCTATACCATATATCGCAATATATCGTGTATCGTTACCCATGTAACATGATATGTGTCATATCGTGAGGCCCTTGCCAATACACAGCCCTAGCGGTTAGAGTATAGATGGTTCTACACAATTCTAAAAAATGTTTTACCGGAAATAGTAAACCATCCGGGAACCTTTGGCATGCTCTTTTCAACATACTACAAATTTTTGGACATACTAATTCTATTTTCAAATACTATTTAGGATGGATAATATGTGAACTGGGACATAGCACATGTCTTCTTAACCAAACACACCTGATACAGATCATCGGCTCATTAGTAGCGACTGAAAGACCTAATCGGTGTGACAGACAAAGGAGACAGCAAAAACATGCAGTGTTGGGGGTCCTCTAGGAACGTGGTTGACAAACACTGCTATAACCAACCAATATGTTTTTATATTATTTCAGGGAAAAGGTGACATCAGTGAATCTTCTGAAAATTAACAGCCATGTTTTACTGTTACATAAAACAAATCAAGCATTTTAACAATGTAAACAAACTTAAATATATTAATATCCCCAGTTTGCTCCACTGGTTGTTTTATCAACCTGAAAATATCAAGAGCAATCATAAACAAAAACATTTGAAATAGAGTCGAGTGGCTCCTTTACTGTCTTATTGCTTTATTAGCATAGATTGGTCATATTTCAACATTCATTCATTCATTTTCTTTTCCGCTTGGTCCCTTTATTAATCTGGACTCGCCACAGCGGAATGGACCGCCAACTTATCCAGCATATGTTTTACGCAGCAGATGCCCTTCCAGCTGCAACCCATCTCTGGGAAACATCCATACACACTCATTCACACTCATACACTTCGTACAATTTAGCCTTCCCAATTCACCTGTACCGCATGTCTTTGGACTGTGGGGGAAATTGGAGCACCTGGAGGAAACCCACGCAAACGCAGGGAGAACATGCAAACTCCACACAGAAACGGCAACTGGCCCAGGCGAGGCTCGAACCAGCGACCTTCTTGCTGTGAGGTGACAGCACTACCTACTGCGCCACTGCGTCGCCCATATTTCAACATCCATACTAAAATTGTTACAGATGTTTGGAGAAGAAAAGCAGCATGCTCACGCACTGTGCTTGGTTTCCGAGAAGCACGTTGACATTTAACTACATTTCCTGATGTGCGCAGTGTTGCCAGATACATTTGAATGTTTCCAGGCCTAAAACTGGCCAAAACCCGCCCAAATGTACAAAAAATGCCCAAAATAATTTATCATTAATAATTGGATAATAATTTACATACCATTGCTAGCCCCTAACACCACTCACATAACGCTATGACAACATAAATTGATCACATCAAAACACTGCTCCCCTCCCACTCAACACACAGTGCAATTATTTGTGTTGCACTGCATTATTGTGTAGATTTAACAGAATAGCCCCGGGATGTCGGGTTAGCAGTTTTTACTCCCACTCACACACACTGTACTTATTTGTGTTACACTACATTATTGTGTAGATTTAACTTAATAGCTCCAGGACTTTGTGCTTGCAGTTTTGTGAGCCCGGTGACTGAAGTAGGTACACACTTGAGTTTTGTTAAATAATCAGCCTATAAAATGCACTTTTCAATAACGCCCAACCTGATCCCAAAACCCACCCAAATTTATTCAAACTGCCTAAGCAGGGTGTTTTTACCCGCACAATCAAATTTAAAACCGCCAAATTGCAAGCACACAAATTTACTTCTGTATTAAATTGTTCATTTATTGCAAATCACAGCGATATGTTGATTTATATATTGATGTACTGTAGATAGTTGGACAAACATGACGGATAGATAGATGGATGGATGGATGGATGGATGGAAAGATAGGTAGAAGTAGTGCTGCACGATATTGTAAATATTGAGATATGAAAACAGTTTCACAACATAGTTTGAATAGCACTTTTTGACGAATTTCTGTGGAGTCTAATGGCATTTAAGTACAGAAATTGAATCGCAATGAATAATTGCAAATAAAACCTTTTCTTAAATAGTTTTGTCTCATTTCTAGTCAAAATATTTAAAACTTCTTATGTCAAGTACAAATATTGTTTTTTCAATTTCAGAAGAATTAAGTCAAAATTAGGAGTTTTTCCTTTATACAAGCTAAATTATCTGCCAGTGGGGTAAGTAAAATAATCTTGCTCTCGCTTTGAAATGTAGATATTTAGATTAGAAACAAAACAAAAATTCTTATCGCAAAGAATAATCACAAATAAAAGCTTTTCTTAATTTGTTTTGTCTCATTTCTAGTCAAAATATATAAAAATTCTTAGATTAAGTACAAATATGGTTTTGTTTTCAATTTCAGAAGAATTAAGTCAAAATTAAAAGTTTTTTCCTTAAAACAAGCTATATTGTCTGCCAGTGGGGCAAGTAAAGTTCTCGCTTTGAAATGTAGATTTTTGGACTAGAAACAACACAAAAATTCTAAGTAAGAAAAAAATTGTTGCATAAATCGTATATATTCAGTATAAATAAATTCATTAAATACAACTCTGTGACTCCTGGTAAACTATAATTCAGACTCAACGTTGCATATCTTGCGATGTGACTTTTGCGGATGCGCACATTGTGATATACTAAAACAATATATCGTGCAGCCCTAGTGGAAAGATTTTGATGTATTGAAAAAGATGAATAGAAAGCCCTTAAAATGATTTGTGACTTTAAATTGGTTCTTCTTTTAGTACTTCTACTGAGTTGGATTGACAGAGAACAGATATGCAGATATGGATTTACTCTATGAGGAAAACTGTCATGTAGCAGCATCCAAAACACTGTTGTTAATTCTCCACCAATTGTATTTAGTACATAATTGGATTTTAGATGGTGTAGGACTTTTTTGTATTATTCATTTACATATTTTTATATGTATGTTTTCTGTTTTTCTTTGATACTCTCAATCTCAAGGCCTCTATATACCTATGGCACTTTTTTCATTCCTCATACAAAGATAAAAATAACTTTTAAAATTGATAACACAAGCCGATTCAAGATCAGCAAGGTTTAAGAGCTGTAGTTTAAATAATATTTTCAGCCCAGAAACCTCTCATGTTTTTTATTGAGCTGGAAAAAAATATTGAATCAGAATCAGTTTTATTGCCAAGTGTGCTTTACACAAAAGGACTTTGTTTTGGCAACAGAAGCTTCCAGTGTACATAAAGTGACAAGTGACAACACAAAATTAAATATGAGAAAAGAAAAAGGCGATAAACATTAAAGAGAGATGCAGTAAGTCAAAAATATCTGAATGTTGAATTGTATGTACAGATTTGTTGTACATATTCAGGTTATAAGGTGCTGTGTACCAATGCGAATGGAGAAAGTATTGCATTGTATATTGTTATAAGGTGCTGTGTACAAGTGCGTATGAGAAAGTATTGCACGTTTATTGCCCAGTAGGGGAATATTTAACTGTTCATGAGGTAGATGGCCTGAGGAAAGAAACTTTTCCTGTGTCTGGCTGTTTTTGTGCTTGGTGCTCTGTAGCGCCGACCAGACGGTAACAGTTCGAACAGGTAGTGTGCTGGGTGCGAGGTGTCCAGAGTGATTTTGCGAGTCCTTTTACTCACTCTGGAAGAGTACAGTTCTTGAAGTGTAGGAAGGGTAGTGCCAGTGATTCGTTCAGCAGTCCGGACTATTCGCTGTAGTCTACGGAGGTCAGTTTTGGCAGCTGAGCTGAACCAAACGGTGATTGAAGTGCAGAGGATGGATTGGATGACAGCTGAGTAGAACTGTACGAGCAGCTCCTGTGGCAGGTTGAACTTCCTCAGCTGACGAAGGAAGTACAGTCTCTGCTGGGCTTTCTTCACAATAGAGTCTATGTGAATGTCCAACTTTAGATCCGGAGAGATGGTGGTGCCCAGGAACCTAAATGACTCTACTGCAGCCACAGTGCTGTTCATTATGGTGAGTGGGGGGAGTGCAGGTGGGTTTCTCCTAAAGTCCACTATCATCTCTACTGTTTTGAGCGTGTTCAGCTCCAGGTTGTTGTATGTGCACCATAAAGCCAATCGCTCCAGCTCCTGTCTGTATGCAGAGTCGTCACCGTTCTGGATGAGGCCGATAACAGTAGTGTCATCCGCAAACTTCAAGAGCTTAATGGAGGGGTCTTTTGCGGTGCAGTCGTTGGTGTACAGGGAGAAGAGCAGTGGGGAGAGAACACATCCCTGTGGGGCACCAGTGCTGATGGTGCGGCTGTCAGATGTGATTTTGCCCATTCTGACTAGCTGTTGTCTATCTGTCATAAAGCTGGTGATCCATTGACAGACAGAGCTAGGGACAGACAGCTGGGTAAGTTTGTACTCGAGCAGTGATGGGACAATGGTGTTAAAGGCAGAACTGAAGTCCACAAACAATATCCTTGCGTAGTTCCCTGGTTTGTCCAGATGTTGTAGGGTGTAATGCAGTCCCATGTTGACTGCATCATCCACCGACCGGTTTGCTCTATAGGCAAACTGCAGGGATTCCAGGAAAGGTCCAGTGATGTCCTTCAGATAAGCTAGCACCAGTCTTTCAAATGACTTCATGGCCACAGATGTTAAGGCAAGAGGTCTGTAGTCATTGAGTCCTGTGATCTTTGGTTTCTTTGGTATTGGGATGATGGTGGAGCATTTGAAGCAGGATGGAACTTTGCCCTGTTCCAGTGATCTGTTGAAGATCTGTGTGAAAATGGGAGTCAGCTGATCAGCACAGTTTGTCAGACAGGCTGGTGAAACATCGTCTGGACCTGGTGCTTTCCGTCTCTTCTGTTCACTGCAGATCTGACACACATTATCCTCACTGATCTGAAGTGCGGGGGGGGGGGGGGGGGGGGGGGTAGCTGGAGGTGCTGATGGCTGTTCACTGTATATCTGACACACATTATCCTCACTGGTCTGAAGTGCAGGGGGGGAGAGGGAGATGACTGGAGGTGTTGATGGCTGTGTAGGGAGATGGTCCGGGCGGGTGTGGGGTGTCTGGTCAGAGGTTTCAAATTTACAGTAGAACATATTCAGCTTGTTTGCAAGATGTTTATTGCTGTTGATGCTGGGGGATGGTGTCTTGTAATTAATGATGTCTTTTAGGCCTTTCCACGCTGATGCAGGGTTGTTGGCAGAAAACTGGTTTTGCAGCTTGCTGTTTTTATTGTTATCGAACAAGTTTCCTTTGCAAGTACATCTTAAGTTTCAACTTTTAAAGCAGCTTTTGACTTGCATCTGACCTCGGCAGACTGAATGAAGAAATGATAGACTGCCTTATGAAAGAACTATAGAGCTACAGAGCAAAATATACTTGTAATTTGAACATTATGGACCAATATTACTTCAGTTTTACAGCCGTTGAATTGTATAGAGAAATATCAGGGTTCATTCTTCATACATGGAATACCCGGTAGGCTGAATTTGATTATTAGCAATTTGACATGATCCAGGATAGCTTTGCTCTTCAAATCTCATATAGCAGTTGTTGTCATCACAACATGTCTGCAAGCTCAAACCTTTTCGAGTGCAGCTTATTTCTTATAAACAGGATTAGATCGTGTACTTTTAGTTCAAGCGAAGGTGATACAGAAAGTATTTCTTGCTATTTCGATATTTCAGCATTAGTATAATTTCTGAGATTGCATGAGAATAGACAAAGCCAATATTCTCACTCTGACATTTTTTGTTTTTTATATTAAAGGGTCACGAAACACCAAAACACTTTTTTTGAGCTGTTGACAGTCATATATGTGTCCCACGCTGCTATAAACACTATTAGGACACATATATTGCACTAAAAAGTGAAAATTGGTTGTTTTTGCGTTATTTTGAGCAAATTCGTTCTTCCGGTTTGAAACGAATTTTTGAAGCTGCGTCACGGCCATGAGATACTTAGGGTAAATCCAGCCAGGATAGTGGCTGTCTGTCTTTTTGAGGACGTTCTGACGCATCTGAGTGTGCGGCATTAATTCATGAGAAGACGTGCTTCAAACTAATCAGCGCGCTCTATTGTGTATGACGCGAAACTTCATTAATATGCATGATAGCTCCGGAGACTGTTTACGCTGTACAGACGGCAGAGAGACGCCACGTTGTGTTGCTAAAACAAGTGAAAGAACAAGAATTTGGAGACATGGGTCGTCGGTGTGCTGCAACAAAGTTTTGTTTTCATTTTCCCTCTATGAGAGAGCTGCTGGACTCACGTGTGGATTACAGTGCACGCGACAGAAATGCTGTAAATGCTGCTCTCCAAATGTAAACATGATCAAACTTTTCCCGTCGTGCAGGATTTTCGCCGCATTTTGTGACAGGATATAGTCTATATACACACGGCTTTCTGACGCTACCTACCGAGTCATCCAAGTTACTGAGAAATGCGGAGGATTTTTTTTTTCTCCCATTCGCCGTGCGGTATCAAACATTGGATTAAAACTCCACTCTTCCAGCAGTTCCTCGCTTTTAATATCTCGTTTGTCACAGGCAACATGCAGGAAATGTTCCTGAATAAAAAGTGAAAATGCCAAACTGCTGTTAAAGTCGACAAATTAATAATTTGGCAAGTAGTTCGATTACTGATGGCCATGTAAACACAGTCACTGTCTTTCTCCCCTGCGTCTGCGTGCCCAAACAGAAACTCCCATATTTGCATAACCTTCCCTCTTTCCCTCCCCTGACACTCCCACCTAAACAGAGCTGGACACGCCCACTTTTCCTGACTTTTTCAAACTAGAGGTGTGAAAACACCCTGCTGAGACAGGGGGTTTCATGGCCCTTTAAAGGAATAATTCTTTAATTTACACAACAGAAGTTATACATGCACATTGTTGACCACTAATATGCTGATGATTTGATGCAGACACTTCCAAAATATCCAAATGCTTTTTTAATTAATTTAAATAGCTATTTAAACCATATGCAAGAGGATTAAGAAACTTGAATACTGTTAGAGCATAGGAAATATGCTCTAAAGCTAAAATTAAACAAATTGCTAAAACGCCTAAAACATTAAAGTATAAAGTCTTTACAAATAGTCTACAACAAATGTTGAAAGTTTGTATCTTTTAATAAACCAATATATTTACTACGAATTATAGACATTTTATGTGACGCAGTGTGTAGCGCTGTCGCCTCACAGCAAGAAAGTCGCTGGTTCGAGCCTGGGCTGGGTCAGTTGGCATTTCTGTGTAAAGTTTGCATGTTCTCCTCGTGTTTGCATGGGTTTCCTCTAGGGTGCTCCGGTTTCCCCCACAGTCCAAACACATGCACTAAAGGTGAATTGGGTAAGCTAAATTGTCCATAGTGTATGTGTGTGAACAAGAGTGTTTGGGTGTTTCCCAGTGATGGGTTGTAGCTGGAAGGGCATCCGCTGCGTAAAACATATGCTGGATAAGTTGACGGTTCATTCTGCTGTGGCGACCCCTGATTAATAAAGGGACTAAGCCAAAAAGAAAATGAATGAATGAATAAATAGTTTTGTAGGGGAGTGAAATATAAATATATTTTACGTAATTATATGCATATAATAAGCTACAATCATAAATAAACACATTGAAACAAATATTAAAGTGAAACAAACAGTGCTTCATGGTTTTCTGGATAGAGTCTAACAGTGAATAATAAAATGTAAAATAACATTGCATAATCTTCATCATTAAATAATTCAATAAATTATTCTTTATTAAACTTCTTTATGTGCTATTAAAATGCACGATAAACTCTTAGAATACTCACAGTCACAAGCCTTAAATCACTCTATTATGGTCAAATTCAGCAGTGTCTCCACAAATCTCATGTGTTTTGACCTGTGGATTCTGGTCAACTATTATCCCAACTCAACATTGCATATCTCGCAATGTGACTATTGCAGATGCAGTTGTCTTGGCGCCAACCAGTCAGTCTCGTGAGTATGATTGTGATTTTGAGGATTGATAGATTGGACAAACACAATCACATGCAGTAATCTCAGATCAATTCATCCAGATATGTTAATTTAATTTAAAATTAAATTCGAAGAACGGACCCCTGGTGAGCTGGCTTGACTCCAAACAAACATTGTTTTGGCAAAATATTGTTCAAAATGATGTTACACCTGATTTAGCTTGAAGTATATCAGGCTTTTAATGTGATATGTATCTGTTCAGGGGACAGTACCATGAAACCAGATTAGCTAGCCAGTTAAGTTTCAATTTAGTTTAGGGATGCACCGATACCATTTTTTTTTGGAAACGATCTGATCACGATACCAAAATTTTGAGTATGGACCGATACAGATCCGATCCCGATACTGTGCCTTTATTTTTTATACCCAAATAATATATCTTCTTTAGTAAAAATAACAGACCTAATAAACTAGCCTACATTATTTAAGCATTCATTATGACATTGATATGATCTGTTGTGGTCCAGCTTATGTTTCTTTTTTTAATGTTAAGAGTTTTCTTGAAATCTGTAATAGGCTACCACTATTGATGCTAATTGTTGGTAAAATAACCAGCCTTTAAGCAAAGCCTGGTATTTTCCTGCAGGTTTGATGCAGACTAAACTAAACTGTCTGAAGCTAGTTTTACTTAAAAAAACATTTTCTCACCTAAACTTGTCGTAAAACAAGGTCTGCTTATATGCTTCAGCGCCAAAACACAAACTGTTCTGTTAAATAAAATATTAATATAAATAAAATTACAGTGAAATATTCACAGTTTCAGAGTAGCCTATATTTGGCTAAATAATTGTCTGTTACTGACAATCCATATTGCACCCTTCAGTTGTACTTTTATTTATTTAATTTACTATTTACTTTGACCACAATAAACCAGGCTTTACAAACTATTCGCAGCACTTAAAGTATTCCCCTCGGAAAAATAAACTCAGTCGGAAGTAGGGTTGGGCGATGTTGACTAATTTGGCATCGTACGATGTCTAATGTGAACATCGGCGATGGACGATGGTATCATCGTCATAGGCGGGGTGGGGGTGGTTGTTGTTAAATATCAATTAATTCATAAAGAATTAATTAATTGTAGCCTATCGTTTTCACTACCTAACCCACATGGTCTTTGCTTTACCCATAACCAAACCATAAATAAATAAAGTTATACACAAATTACCACCTGTCAATCACTTTTTTTCCGCGGGACTCTGGCATGAATAAGCAGAGGGATCTGTGTCCTTATAATGGCTTTTTCCCCACAGCTGGTGGCGGAGACGAGACGAGAGTTGGTTTGGAGTTCACTGTAATTTGTATTTTGATTAATGATAACTTCCTTATTTTATTACTATTATTATGAGGAAATAATAACAAGTAAAGATGCTAGGGTTTAACCGTTTCGGCGTATGCGCTCGAAATTTTTTGCGACCTAAAATATATATTTGAAAGCATTTGTGCTAGTGCATTAATTGTTGCTGTGCGACCTGTTTTCACTGCAAAATCCTCGATGCGTGCGCGGATTTAAGGAGACATTTATGCAGGATGCATCTTTGCACCTAAAGACGCCAAACGCAGCGCTCAGGAACAGATTAAAACAGTTGTTATGCAATTGTGAACTTGCTGAAGTAAAAAAAAAAAAGCCCGGAATGTTTGCCCCGCCTTTGTGCTCTTCTTATTGGCCCACTGCGCTAGAACCGAACGCGAATGGATTGGTTAATATCAGCTGTCAATCACTCAGTCAATGCCTTCTGCCTTCACATGACCGGAGCTACAACCGCGAAAATGTGAAGTGCTGAAGATGAGAGAATGAAAATAACACTGACAGATTTAGTTTTAGAAACCATAACGTTACTAATAATGGCACATCTTATTAGTGATCATTTATTGGCCATCGGCGATGGACGATAGCATCGTCTATCGGCCCAACCCTAGTCGGAAGAACGAGAGAACAGAAACTTATTGTGAGAATATTCTTACGGAGAGACACACATCGCGTCTGCGCAGTCGGTAGGTGAATAAATCACTTGAAGCATCACTGAGACAGCGCGCAGCCCTCCAATATCTGCAGACACTTCCAAAACAGCAGCAAAAAGGGAAGAAATCAGTGCTTTGAGGATCTGTCCAGTGTATTATTGAGCCTTTTCTAAATAAAAATTTCAGGTAGGTCTACTTTGTGTGTGAGTAGCAGGTAATAACCATAGACTGTAAAAGATATGGACGTAGTATCCGTGACGTCACCAATAGGTTTCTGAACACTGCAAAAGAAGCTACAAGTAGGCGCGGCCAACCGTCGCCATTTTGTTAGCGCGTCATGGCACCAAACGCGGGATACCAAATAAGGGCAAAAGAGGCAGAGAGTGAGCGGAGCTACAGACGCATGCTTGATTCTCAGCATTTTGCTTGGACCTGGCATAGACAGACTTTTTACTTTGGGAGAACGCTTAATACTTCATTGCCTGTGACTCGTTTGTGTTCTGATCACACGTGCTTGGTTGTACACTATATCAATAAAGTGTTTAGACTTTTAAAAACACTGTTGTAACACATTGAGCCACTAAACATTGTTCTTATGACATTTTTGGACAGGAGGAAAACGCGAATTACTATCAAACACTTCAGATATAGTCTGTGTTTGTAAATGCAAGGCTGATTATAAAAATCCAGTACTAACACTGTATGACAACGCTTCAGATGACTGTTTTATAGCCTACAGCTAATCAATCTGTCAGATTCTGGAGTGCAATACTGGTCTAAAGAACATTTAAATGATCTTAAATAAAACAAATAAATTTATAGAGATGGTATACAAGTATATAATTTCACTCACCTGGGAAATGGAGGCAACTTGAACGGTTTGTAAGCACAATTAAGTGCACACAGCATGCCATATCATCTGATAATTGCAGGAAATAATTCCAAAAGGCAAATGACTGTGTAAAGAAACATTAACCAAAGCAAAAATACGATGTATATGCCGAGATCAGCGGCTAATTAGCCAGAATCAGCTGAGGTGACGAGACCGCGACCAGCGAGGGCTAGCTGTCACTCAAGTGGCCACGCCCTTAATTATGCAAACTTAATATAACTTAATAAAAACAAAACGGATGAGTTATAAAAAAAGGAAGGATGCGCTGAATTGAACATGAATTTAACCATTTGAATATTCATCTGTGCTTCACATTAAACTATAAAATGGCTTCAAAGCATTTGGTATGTAGTACGCCTACATGACAAATTTCTAGTGCCTTATAATAGGCTACCTTCATGGCTTTTGTTGGCTTATAAATTACACAGAATATAGCGCATGCACAAGCTCGGATTTGGATCAGTACCAGCTGATACCTGATCCAGCAAAAATATCTCGTATCGAATCGATATCCGATCCACGTATCGGGATCGGTGCATCCCTAAATTAGTCTGCACCAATTCTCGGTTTTAGTTACCATGAAGGTAGTTCAACTCATCTTAGCTACTCCATAATATCATGCCAACAAAGTTATATTAAAGTCAAGCTGCCTTCATGTTACCTAAAATCCAAGATTGGTGCAAAAACAATTAGTTCAAATTCAGTTTCATTGTGCTGGCCTTAGTTCAGTTAAGCTTTAGCGTGACCTCTGGTGACCACTTGAGTTTTCTCTGAATGCTGCTAACCAGAGATGGGGGACTTGAGTCACATGACTTAAGTCACAAAATTTAGGCCTTTAGACTTGCTTGGCAAATATTCAAAAAAGACTCGACTTGACTTGGACTTGACTGTCATGACTTGAGACTTGACTTGGACTTGAGTTAAATAACCGTTTGTTATATATTGTGCATTTAAAAACAAAACAAAACCGAAAGTTCTAAGTCACGCATGCGCAGTATTATCAGCTCCTCGGTTCTCAGATCGGTCCGAAATATTCAGGTTCTCTGTACTGTTCCGAATAAAGCACTGCAACCGATTCCTGACTCGAGTTGATGATTTTTTAAGTGGATAACTTGCGATATTGTTTTTTCCATGTCAGAGGGAGTGCCAGGCAAGTTAAAAAGTAGGTAACTTTAAGGGCGTACTCGCACTATACTATCCGAACCGTGTCCAGGCCCGTTTCCCGGATTGTTTGAGAAGTGTGAGTGCTCTGAATCGGGCTTAGGCACGGTTCACTTGGGCGGCCCTGGCCCGGTTGGAAGAGGTGGGCCTGAGTGCGGTTCACTTGGGCTCAGGCACGGTACGCTTGCAGTGTGAGTGCAAAATGCGCCCGAGCCCGAAACTAAAAGCGAGACGTGACTTTTAAAAAGGACTGTTTAATATAAATAAATTAATTATTCTTACCGTTCAATGAACGCAAACTGTCGTAGTTTATTAAAGACGCAAACCCCTCACTGCACCACAGCTGCAGCTTCAGCAAACCTCCTAATTCCTGCAGCATGAGGACTTTATGATTGTTTATGAGCGTCAAAAGTGGCTGATCTGTTCGGCGAAATATTTGACTGCGTGTCACCGCATATCAAACGATATAACTAATGAAATCTCCACTGTGCTGAGAGAGAGCGCTTCTCTTCCTAAACTGAACAGCGCATCATCGATGGCGTAAGCGTGCCCAGGCCCGAATATAACGTGAGTGCGTGCTGTCGGGGGAGATGGGAGGGGGGACAAGCGTGCTTTGGTTCAAGGCAGCTGTACATAGTGTGAGTACGCCCTAAGTAATTTGTGGATTAGTGTTTTTTGGAAATGCAAACCATTTTAAAAGAATCAGTTGGATTTGTTGAACTGGATCAATTAAGAAGAACCACTCAAAATGAGTCATTAGAACAATTCATTTGGACTTTACTTGGGCGGTCTGCCCAGTATATTAACGGCCGCCCAAGTATATTTAGTGACACTATTTTACTATTATTATCATTCTTCTACACTATTTTGTATCCGCCTAATATAACCAAACATCCGCGATCGATGTAGTGGAAAGTCCTCACTCATTTACTCGTTTCGTTCTGTGCGCGCGTAACCTGACCTGTCAGCACCCCCGCACTGCAGACCCACAGAGATGTGCCTTTTTGGCTCTTAACAAATTAGTCCAGCCAGGTTTCTAAATGTCCTAAAATGTCCGGGATTCGGCTTTTGCTCTCTAAAGCTGTCGTTTGTTAATCGTATGCGTTTTTGCATTATCTTTTTAAACATAACGTTACTTTCGCTTGGCTTTGCAGCTGACTGCTCGCACAGTCGCGGGAGAAACATTCAATAATTCATTCTTGAATCTAAGCGACTCAGAAACTTTACTATATACTCGGAGAAGACGAAATGACTGACCTAAACTGGCTGCGAAATATACCTACACCATTAGAAATGGTTAATCAACGCATTTGCCTTAAATAATATACATGTTTTCATCTTGTAAATATGATCATTTTTAGAGATATTCTGTTTTTATTCCTTTTCTGTCAATTATTTTTTATTTGCTGTATATTTGATTAATTTGATGATGTCATTAGACTATAATACATAGGCTTTTTTATATACATATCTAAAATGCTTTGGCATTCAAGTTTGCTTTTTGAACTTGAAAGAGAGAGAAGCAGATTTGACCTCTCAGTGGTGCACATGGCTCCTGAATAGCATAAAGGTAAGAGAAAGTGGATGTTTTTTTTTTTTTAACAGTTTTTTTTTATTTATTTTTTTACTTTAACCTATTGAAAATAAACAGTGTATAACATTCTCATAATAAATGAAATTATTGTTAAATTTAATTTTGTTTTGTTTGTCGCATATAGTTAATATGTGATGTGGGTAAATGGTGTGTTTCAATCCGGCTACCACCGCAAGTATATTTCAAACCTATGAGAAGCACTGATAGTATTGTATTCATATGCTAATGTTTACGTTTTTGACATGTTAGCGGTTAAGTTTAATCAAAAAAAGATTGCATTAAAACAATCTGTTTTTTACTCGCATGCGTCATTTTTTTCCCCTGATACATTTTTTAAAAAGAAGAATTAAGTTAGGAAAACAAGAAACCATTTCAGATCATGGATCTCAAAACCTATATGTAACGTATGTGTGAAATGGGCTATATATAATATCTGGAATCTAAAGGTTTAAAATTGCCTTTAGAGTTCATTATTAGCAATGCATAATACTAATTAAAACTTTTTTGTTGGAGTTATTATAATGTACAAAATGTCTTTGAGGAAGATGACAGTAATAAAAAAAGAAAAAACGATAATTTTGATAGATTACTTAAATTTTTTTTTTGACCAAAAATGTACCTGTGCACTATAAGATTGGTTTTGTGATTTAGGGTATCGTTTAATTAATAGCAGTGTTTCCTCTAGGATTTTTTCCAGCTGTGGCGGCAGGACTTTTACGCGGATGTACCGACTACCTATGGGTGTTATTTCAATGACACATGTTGTGAGCGCATTTATGTAACACGAGCATGCGAATCTCTGCTTGCGCGCTGATTTCCTCTGTTCGTGCACAACTTTACACCCTGAAATATACGCTGCTCAAGTGCGATTTAGTGCGTTTATGTGACGAGTACATCTCCAACATTTATTAGATTTGCTAGGAATATTTATGAATGTCTCCGGTAGACCTACAGAGCGGCATTAATGCGTTCTGAAGTAAAGTGAAACAGCTGAAGTAGCTGAACAGTCCTGAAGTAAAGTGAAACCGCTATAAATTCCAGCCAGATAAAGTCATTGTATGCAGGACCATAGACCTTTATCTATACAGTATAATTATGGAAACTGTGTTCATCTTAACTTAAAGCTAAGCCGTGTTTGCTGGTCTCACGTCTCACGTACGCACCTGTCAGTCAGTCAGCATGTCACCGTAAAGGGTTAAACAAATAACGCACAGCACTACTACGGTTAAAAAAAAGTTTTCGCTGTTATAATTCACTTACCTTTTAATACGTTTTGGTGCGATCATAACCTGCTATTAAAAACAACAACAACAATGACTGAATGTGTTGAATGGGAAGCTCTAATATAGCCGTGGCGGAATGAATTTTGGTGTGGCGCCCCGCCATGGAAGAATGAATGTAGCGGAAACCATGAATAGTATGACATTTTAATGGCTTTGAAATAAGCACACACATTCCCCTAAGCAGAAAGCCATCTGATTCACTTGTGATGAAAGTGTCATTTCAAATTACAGTTTATGTGTGTATATATATATATATATATATATATATATATATATATATATATATATATATATATATATATATATATATAATTTGATTGACTTGAAAGTGACTTGCTAGGCAAAGCTACGACTTGACTTGACTTGACTTGAAATAAGCAGTGACTTGACTTGAGTCCGACAAATATTGACGTGACTTGCTTGAGACTTGAAGGTTATGACTTGAGACTTGCTCGTGACTTGCACATGTGTGACTTACTCCCACCTCTGCTGCTAACACAGGAGCGTGTAGTGAGGAACCGGCGAGGGACTTAACGAAACCCCCACTGATCTCCAGAATAAGAATTGAATCTGTACCGAGTGACTGGGTCATTCCTGTGAGCTGGTTCTGCTTTTTATACGCTGTTTCTTATGTTTTACAGAATATTGACTTGTTGTTTTTTTTGTTTTCACAAACATCATTTTTTTCTCCTCAGGGCTTAAAGGACATGCTGGAGGTGGCACCAATGGCCCTAGCTACACTTTCCATGGCGATCCTCACGCCATGTTTGCAGAGTTCTTTGGTGGCCGTAGCCCATTTGATCACTTTTTTGCATCAGCTGGAGGCCCAGATGACGGCATGGACATTGATGACCCGTTTGGGGCCTTCGGAATGGGAGGGATGGGCGGTTTTCCCCGATCATTCAAATCTCGGGTTGGCGGTCCTCATGGCAGCCGAGAGAAGAAGAAAGACCCTCCGGTGGTGCACGAGCTCAAGGTGAGCCTGGAGGAAGTGTTCGCTGGTTGCACAAAAAAGATGAAGATCTCCCGTAAGAGGTTGAACCCGGACGGCTGCAGCATGCGCACCGAAGACAAGATCCTCACCGTGGACATCAAACGAGGGTGGAAGGAGGGCACCAAGATCACCTTCCCCAAAGAGGGAGACGAGACGCCCACCAACATCCCTGCCGATATAGTGTTTGTGGTGAAGGACAAGATTCACTCAGTTTTTCGGAGAGACGGCTCTGACATCATCTACCCTGCAAGGATATCCCTCAGAGAGGTGGGTGTCTAGTGTCTGCTGCTCAGATAAAGTTACTGATGCTTCAGTAATATACACCGGTGAACTTTTGTTAAGCTTTTCAAATGCATTCATTGAGTACAGTGGAGAGATTTAATAACCCATTCTCTAAAAGCAGAGTTTGTGCCTGGATATCTGCTTCTGAAGTAAATCTTAAAGGGTTCAGAATCTTATATAGTCTGTTTTGTGGATTTTGGTATTTGGAAGAGTTGGAACTTAAATAATAATAATAACAATAATAATTCCTTACATTTATATAGAGCTTTTCTAGACACTCAAAGCGCTTTACACAATCGGGGGAAACTCCTCATCCACCACCAGTGTGCAGCATCCACCTGGATGACGCGGCGGGAGCCATATTGCACCAGACCGCACACCAGCTGACTGGTGGAGAGGAGACAGAGTGATAAAGCCAATTATGGTATGGGGATGGTTAGGAGGCCATGATAGACAGAGACCAGTGGGCAGATTTTGCCAGGATGCCGGGGTTAAACCCCTACTCTTTTTCGAAGGACATCCTGGGATTTTTAACTACCACAGAGAGTCAGGACCTCGATTTAACGTCTCATTCGAAAGGCGACGCTCACTGAGCAGTATAGAGTCCCCGTCACTATACTAGGGTATTAGGACCCGCACAGACCACAGGTTGGGCGCCCCCTACTGGTCTCACTAACACCACTTACGGCAGCAACCCAGCTTTTCCATGTGGTCTCCCATCCAGGTACTGACCGGGCGCAGCCCTGCTTAGCTTCAGTGGATGACCATGTGAGAGTTGCAAAGAGCTAGCTGCCGACGAAAAGTATTGTTATCGTTAAGTATTGTTATCGCAATAATAGTATAGTATCGCAGAGAGGTACAATAAATCAAAACTTTTTCATTTTTAGGGATTCATCGAAATTAAAGTTCTGGACCATAACTAAGAATCTTTATACTTGCCTAGCCAGTAGGTGCTGTTCCGCTATTTGCTAGAAGGTGAACCTAGAGCTGAAAATAAATGCTAATGACGAGAGTAGTGACGAGGAAGATGACAACAGCCAATAATAGTCAGAATATCTTCCTAGGTTTTCATTTATTTGTAATGTCTAAGGGTTTGTTTTACGTCAGAGTACTGTACGTTTAGCTAGTGTGAACGTTGTCTTCTGAACTCGGGTGTGCACCCGTGAACCGTACCCGAGTCCGCCTGAAAGAGGTGGTCTGGGGTACGGTTCACTTCTTATATGAATGCAATTGTATCAAATAATGGATTTTTTTTTTCATAACTTTCATTCGTGTGTGTTTGTCTGTGTGTCACCTACCTTGGCAACAAGCGGGACTGACCCAGTGCAAACACAGTGATAATGCCTGCTTGTTTCCACCAAAAATGACTTCTGCAGACATCGAGTGATGTTCTGAACATTTTTAATATTTTTTTGCGGCAGATAGATGCAAGTGGCTCTCTGTATTTTGATTTTGATAACAAAACCAAAAGATTGAGTAAAAGCAGAACAACCGTTATATGCAGACGTCTTCAATTTGTCGCTTTGCTTTCGTGGCCATCACCTAGCAACAGCTGTACACAAAACAGCAGCTTGATGACGCAAGCGTACTAGGGTTCAGAAGGAAAAAAGGTTATGTGAACACGAACCAGGGGGACTATAAAACTTGGGTCGGACCAGGCATCCTTGACAACTTTTTAGATCTGAAAATATCAGAAAAATATTCATTATTACCTGTTTATTTTAGTATGATCGTTGCATAAATAAATATATTTTATATTAATATTTTAGTAAAAAGATGAAAAGCTTTTCTTTAGAGAAAATAAATTTATTTAAAAAAATTTCAAATAAATCACTATCAATAGCAATATTGCATATTTTCCAAGTATTGTAGAGCTCGTTGCTGTAGATGAGGGAGCTCATCTTCCATAGACTTGAAAATACATAGACTTAATATTTCACTTAGAAAATAAATCACTTCAGATCATTTTAATTTCGAATTTAACTTTACAGTACAAATTAAAAATGTAGTATTAATATTAGGCTTATTGCTTGTCTTAATTTCATCATGTTTACATTTCAACAGTTTATTTTTTATTTAACCTTAAAGACAATAAAGTGCATTTGTTGACATGCAGTGTGTCAAATATTAGCGTTTGTGCTAATACTGAAGTCTCAACACTACTGACATTTAGCTAAAAAGTCAGATTTTGCTAAAATGTTTGTAATATGATCTTATTTGGGCTAAAATGATGCTAAAATGTTGCTAATTAAAATGAAAAATTTTCAGAAATGGCTCCTGTCAGATATTTGCTACAGTTGTGCTGAACCCATGCTAATGTCAAATTTTCTAAGGATGTCTAATGAAATAAAAAATAGAAGTAGCAAAATTCAAATTTAGACTTCTTTTTTGTTAACATAAGTCAGTTAAAAGCAGTTCACAGATAGATACAGCCGTTTTGCATCCACAAATTCATGCTGTAAATGACCTAGGCTGCGTCCGAAATCGCCTACTACTCAGTAAGTACTGTATTTAAATTTAAACAACTTGGCCGTTAGAAAAGTATGTTCTATACAGTATGAATGTGAATAGTATGAATGGAACTCGGACATACTACATCCACCATTTTGTCATCATCATGTGACCTATCCACGTCAGTTGCGTCACTTCACTCTCATTCATGAATTCTCTTGCGGTGCATCATGGGATAGCATAGCGTCCGATGCACACTTCAGAATCTCTCCGAAAGTAGTAGGTTATGCGGGTTTTTCGAATTCTATAAAATCTATTTGGCTCGCATACTGTTTTTAGCGCACTACATAGTATGGAAATATGCGTTTTCGGATGCATCTCTAGTCTCTGAGATTATTTGCAAAACGAGCTACTTTGAGATGCTAGGGTAAAAATATCTAGGTTAAAGATCGTGTTTTATTTACTAATGCACTTTTATGAACATTTCAGGTTAATGAAAATACATGAGGTAAAGCAAAGAATTGAATACAAATATGAATACTGTATCTGTTCTTGTCCTGTTCTTGTGCGTTCTCTCCAGGCTCTCTGCGGATGCACCATCAACGCTCCCACCTTGGATGGTAGAACTGTGACCGTGTCATCGCGCGACGTCATCAAACCCGGTATGAAGAAGAGGATTGTGGGAGAAGGACTGCCTCTGTCCAAATGTCCCGAAAAGAGAGGTGACATGGTGCTTGAGTTCTTGGTCAAATTCCCAGACAAGCTGGGGCCCGGTGCTCGTGAAGCTCTGGTTCAGATCCTGCCACCTTGATCGCTACGACCACTGGGGGAGAGACTTTGAGCTGCCTTCTGATTCATGGGAGATTATTGCACCTGAAAGTATCGGCGGTAAATGTGCAAACAGGTCAAGCTCAGAGAAACACAGCAGAACTTCACTATATTATTTATAACCTCCTTACTTATATCGCAAAGCACTTTTACAAAACACTGTGAAACATTTCAGAAGTAATATATAGACTTTCACATGTAGTTTTGCAGTACCTCAGCATAAACGCTCCACCGTACTTTCTTTTGCTTCATTCTTTATTTGTTTTTATTAAAATTTTATCCTGAATTTGGACTATGGGCAGTCAACATTTTGCTTTATTAGGGTTTTGTAAAATTTTAAAGAAGTAAAATAGTACTTAAATGAGTGTGTGTGTGTGTTTGTGTGTGCGAGTGAGAAAGAAATCCCAATGAAGAGGAGTTTTGAATGGGCCATATGCATTCTCAAGGGTCCTTGGGCATTATTTTTTCAGTGCTTCCAGAGCTGGCTGAACTGTGGCCGTTTACTGTTCCTTGACACATTTGAAATGCAGTCCTTCCGGTGCAAATTTTTGTTATGTGGAATTTTCAGTTAGCTCAGCAGATTTCCAGATTCTTGTTCAAATATTTTTGCTAAAGACACTAAACATACCTCCTTTTTGGTTGAAATGTCACTAGCTATGTTTCCATCCACCTACTTTATTGCGCATTTTGGAAAAAAATGGTTGATGGAAGAACCAAGATCTGCATCAGTTTTGAAAATGTGCATAAAAAACGTATGCGCATAACTGAGCAGGATAAACGTATTATTCGATGCACATAAACTAGGGCTTCGCAGTTAATTGAAATTGTATCGAAATTGTAATTTGGACATGCGCGATTTCTTAATCGCCTTACAGCATGATTTTCCCGCAGTATGCTATTAGAACCAAGCATAACCCACCACCTTAACAGAGCGCGAGAAAAGGAGACTGAACTTAAAAGGCCACGAAACCCCCTGTCTCAGCAGCGTGTTTTATACCTCTAGTTTGGAAAAAGTCAGGAAAGTGGGTGAGACCGCTCTGTTTAGGTGGTGTCAGGGGAGGGAATGCATAAATGGGTTTTGCATAAAAATGGGAGTTTCCGTTTGGGCAAAACAAACACAGACGCAGGGGAGAAAGACAGTGACTGTGTTTACATGGACATCGGTAATCGAATTATTTGCCAAATTATTATTTTGTCGACTTTAACTGCAGTTTGGCACGTTCACTTTCATTCAGGAACATTTCATGCATGCCCCCCGTGACAAATGAGATATTGGATGCGAGGAACTGCAGAGTATAGTTATAATGCAATGTTTGATACCGCACGGCGAATGGGAGAAAAAAAAACTTAGATGCACTCGGTAGGTGGCATCAGAAAGCTGTGTGTGTGTAGACTGTCCTGTCACAAAATGTTGCGAAAATTCTACACGGCGAGAAGCAGCATTTACGGCGGATCTTTCAGTCTATAATATTGTAGTGATATTAACGTACTGTAAACTTAGTATCTAAATAATTTTGACTGAGGTATGTCTTTAAACACTGAAAGAGCACTGCTGACGATACGAACTAACTTTGCCATCTGAATAAGAATAAGATCGCTTACTTACCAAATCTGTAAACACAGGACAATCAACACCAACTGGAGCCACGTCTTTTTTAAAAGGAGACGAGTGGCAAATCCGGATTTCACCATTTTCAGATGTGAAAAGCTCTCGGGTAAAAATGTTCCTTACAAACGCATTTCTGTCGCGTGCACTGTAGTCCATACGTGAGTCCAGCTGCGCTCTCATAGTGGGGAAATGAAAACAAAACCTTCGTTGCAGCACATTTATAAACACTGACGACCTGTGTCTCCAAACAATTCTTGTTCTTCCACTTGTTTTGGCAACACGACGTGGCGTCTCTCTGTCGTCTGAACACAATAACAGGTAAATACAGCATACACAATAGAGCGCGCTTATTGGTTTGAACCAAGTCTTTCTCATTAATTAATGCTGCACACTCAGAGACGTCATGATGTACTTGCCGGTACAGACATCCACTCTCCACACTAGAATACACACAAGGATCTAATTGCCGTGTTTTATACCGGAAGAACGAATTTGCTTTAAATAACAAAAACAATCAATTTTCACTTTTTTGTGTCCTAATAGTGTTTTTAGCAACGTGGGACACATATATGACTGTCAACATCTCAAAAAATGTGTTTTGGTGTTTTGTGACACTTTAGTGACAAATAGCCTGCATAAACAGGGATGATGAGTTCAGCACAGGAGGACAAAAAAGTCACCATCTGTGGTATGGGATTACTTTGGATACAGGAAGGCTGATGTATCCCAGAATCAGGTAATTTGTAAGATCTGTCAGTCACATATCGCATCTAAAAGCACATGGAAAGCGTTCAGAAAGCATTTAGCGTGTTTCTCACTCATGCTCCTTTGTCATTGCTCAGCGACCATCAAACATTTTCTCAGAGGATGACAAACTAACAAAACATTGCTGCAGTTTTGATAGAGGTTTTATTTATGGGGAAAATTTGAAAGCACTGCAGTGTTTGGGTGTTCTGTGTTTGTCTAAGTTAATTAGTCTACTGAAATGTGTATATTCTATACGGTACAATGTATGAAGCTAATCGGTAAGTTCTTGTTATGTGACTTGCAATGTGCTAGCAGCATTCTGAATAGTAGAGGTGTTTTCAACTGGGTGTGCATGGAATACATGCGCACGTCACTCCCAATATGCATGCAAGCCGGGCTTTGATAAAGATCTAATTTTTTTCCTTTGGAAATATGTTTAAAACGTGTCAAAATCGTGATTCAAATCGAAATCGCAATATTGTTCAAGAAAATCGTGATAGGTTTCTTTTGCTCATATTGCACAGCCCTAGCATAAACTACGATGGAAACCCTTTTATTAAACAAATTCCAGTATTCGCATAAAAAATAGTCTCGTGATTTTGTTATAAGAGATCATGTGATGATAAAAATGTGTGTGAATAGACAAACCTGCAGGCTGACCGCATTGTAAAACATCTGAAATGTTGTTTGGTCATTCTAAAATGCCTTAACCATTTCAGTATTAGTGTTATTATATTATTAATTACCTCCAGAACTGTCAAGAGCATCTGTGCTCCACGTCTCATTCCTTCAAAAGCATTGTCTTCTGAGGCAATTTAAGTAATTTATTAAATAAAGAAAAGATTCACGCAGCTTCTCCTACCGCGGAAAATTCCGTTTATACTTTTAATATTTGGCGCCAGTTAATCAGGAAGTGACTAATTTGTTCTCTTTGACTCATTGGATGGAAACGCTGCTTTATTTGCCATCTTTTATGCGATATTCCAGTTTTGTGCATAAATTTAATTTGCATCTTTGGATGGAAACATGGCTAGTGATATTTTCAGTTATATGCAAGCGTCAAATTCGCTAATGTGAAACTAAGCATGCGTTTTGCTGAATTTTTATTCTTTAATGAGACATTATGCAAGAGTTTTTGTCAAACTTTAGTTTGGGAATCAGTTCTCATTATTAACTATTATTAACTTATTTGATGATTTAATGAATTAACAGTATCTAAAGTAGTCATTAAGATTAGGTGGATTGTAAAAGAATATGACATTAAAATATGACAAATAAGTCATGGCAACGTACACTAAAAATGCACAATCGATTTGTGTTGGGACAACTTGAAGGAATTAAGTTAGCTCATTAGTTTTTTTCAAATTTAAGTGGATTGAACATTAAAAATTAGCCCTTAAGAATTGTGTTTTTTTCAGCTCATTTAAAATACGTAGTTTGAACAAACAGCAAACATATGTTTGAGTGTATGTAACTTGTAAAAGTTAAATAACTTGAAATAACAATACTTGAAATAACTTGGTGGGTAGTTCACCCACAAATGAAAAATATACTCACCCTCAAGTGGTTTTAAAATTTTATGAGTTTTCTTTTCTGTTGAACACTAAAGAAGTTATTTTGAAAAATGTTAGAAACCTTTAACTAGGGCTGGGCGATTTGACCTAAAATCAAAATCTGTATTAATTGATCATTTTAACTCGATTACGATTCATGAACAATTATTATATTTATTTATTACATTTTTTTGCCCTCATAGTTCACTGACAAGTTTTATATTCCGTCTAAAGACATCTTTGGCGCAGCTTCCAATCTTCGTCAATGTAGTGCAGGGTAAAACTCAAGAATGAGTCCATCGTCCTACTTGACCAGAGATCAGATGTGTCTGTAAAGTAGCAGCAGAAGTAGAAATCAGCCCTAACCGAGCGGTGTCACGTGACACATAGGGAGAGTAATTGAAAAAATTGTCCTGGAAAAATTGGATCGATTGCAGGTTCTGAATGTCGATTTTGATTAATTTTTTAATTAATCGCCCAGCCCACCCTTTAACCATCAAATACCCATAGAAGCAAAAATAAATGCTATGGAAGTCAGTGGCTACAAGTTTTTAAGCATTTTTCAAAATATCTTCTTTTGGGGTCAACAGAAATAAACTTAATTTGTGATAAGTGAATGATGAGTAAATGATGACAGTAATTTAGTATTGGGTGAACTTCTATATAATTATGTATGAACATAATTTTTTAAGCTAAAAGAGATTCAACTGGTTGTTTATTGTAATATGTAATAACTTGAAAATAATTTGTTTCAAATTAAAAAAAATAAGAGCCACTTTTTTTTTTTTTTTTTTTTTTTTTTTACAATTTGTGAACTAGGATTAAAAGCATTAATTTCAAACAATCAATTAAAAGGATAGTTCACCCAGAAAGGAAAATTTCCTCACCGTGTACTTAGACTCATGTGTTTCTAAACATGAATTTATGTATTCAGTTAAACACAAAACAAGACTACATTTTCATTTTCTGTCAAACTATCCCTTTAGTATTGGCTTTTAGGTACAGATAAACAGGCTATATGCTAATAAGATGCATAATAATATGCAACCAGTAAATAGTGAGAATCATTCCTCAAACTAAAGCATTACCAACGTTTTACTACTGTGAAATTCTGATCATTTTAAGTCAAAATGTAAATGTAGGTAAACATGCACATTTTTATCTTTGTCATGTTTTGTTAATGTAGTATTTGAGAGCGGGACGACATGTTAAGGTCAAAATTTGTCAATCAGATGTCAATATAGTGATGATCAAGATGAAAATCTCTTTCAAATCCAATATGTTTCTGTTGATCAGAGCAGCAAACTCTCATGAACGGCTTAATTGGCATGTGTAAATCTTTCACCCTCTCACAAAACTCTGAGTGCAGATTCCCATCGAGATTACTGGATTTCACCTGTGAACGACAGTAAATGGCCACAGTTTTACACTGCAGACATTACTCATTTTCAGGAGTGACTATGATGGGTTACTGTGGTCTCCACATCACCACTGTGTCCTTGAGCACCTGCTGCATTCAAACCATCCCTCCTCTGAAGCACATTTCAGCATTAAAAATGGCTGAAACTAAGATTGTTTTAAAGGTAACACTTTACAATAAGGTTACATTAGTTCATGTATTTAATAACATAAACAATACATTCACTATAGTATTTGTTCATCTTTGTTAATTAATAAAATTAATGTTGTTCATTGTTAGTTCATGTTAACTCACAGTGCACTAACTAATGTCAACAACCTTAACTATGGATTTTATTAATGCATTAGGAAATGTTGAGCTTTGATTCGGGCCAGACAGAATCGGAGGACATTTTTTGCTATTCTATTGTAATAAATCTGCGGATTTATGCGGAATGATTTAGGAGTATCATAACTAAAACTTAATATATGAATTAAAAAATAATACATTTTTTAACTTTTTTTAATGTTTACAATGCAAATCCAATTAGATCCACTTATTTGATAAATAAAGCAAGTCTCTTGTATAATATATCTACTAAAAGACAGAAAGTATTACTTTACAAACTGTATTGTACATAAACCATATGAACATTTTAATATTACTATTATATCATAATACTATTATTGAAATTAATTTAAAAACTAAATAAATATAAACACAGACTCAATGATGGGCTAAAAATCTGTTGATTTCTGCGCGCGCAGATTCCGTGTGGGCCTAGCTATGATTAATAAATGACATACAAGTATTGTTCATTATTAGTTCATATTACTAAATACATGAACTAATGGAACTTATTGTAAAGTGTGATCATGTTAACTACTAATAGGTAACATTTTTGAGTCCTAAGAAAATGGCACGTTTTGGCTTTTTTTTTTTAATATGCTAACCAGCGTACATTTGTGAAAAATTTACAGTTATGTAAAACTGTAAACATTCAGTACAACTTAAATCTTCAGTTGCTTGCATTGCAATAAATATGAATTCGCTTTATTACATGTTTTCATGGCCCTTGAAACTCACCATTCACACGCTGTAAAAAAAAAGTTGGCTCAACTTACAATTGTAAGGGAACGTACTGCACAGCTTTTATTCGAGTTGACTCAACTTTTAACCCAAGTACTGCACTTAACTCAAGTTGTCAACTCGGCTGCCCTACAGTTGAGCCAACTTTTTTTTTTTTACAGTGATATTTATGCTGTCATAAATAAACTTGTTGATATGATGATGTACAGAGATGATGATAATACGGAGTTTTGTAGACCTTGTTGGACTTGACATCTTACAACTGCCATCACTGCAAGTAATTTTATAAGAAATGATGGTATTTGTGCCAAATGTATGCAGATTACGAGGGCACATGTGCACACAGTACCTCACACATGGTTTGATCATCAGCATGCTTTATGAAATTCTCCACTGAATATGTGTTTCTGTAAAAGTAGTTTGTTTTTGCGGCTGTTTTTAAGTGATATGCTTGGCAACCTTTTATCTTATGCGTAATTGTTTTTATTTCTTGCTATTAAAGGTCTTATAAATTACAAGTCTTGTGACAAGTGTCGATTTATGAACTGGAAAGTGTATGTTCTATCATCACGGAAAAGGTTTGTAGTGATTGATAACTCTGAAACTGGGAAATGTTTATATTTATTTTATTGTAGTTCTCGTTTAGGGGGGAGTTGGTTAAGATGGGCCATTTTTTAACTTCTATGTTTCTCGAGATAATGGAAAAAGAGGCAGAAGTGCAACAAAAGCAGTTTAACTTTTTTAATCAAAACTAGCCATATGATTTTGTTAGCTCACATTGCTAGTTTTGTGGTGAACAATTAATATGTGCATGTCATTAAGAAAAATAAAATTGCCCTTCTAGTCTTTTTTTTTAAATGTTATATTTTATATCAGTTTTTTTTATAAGTACAAAACAACAAAAAACATTTATACAATATATAATACTTTTTACACAAATGATAAGGAAAAATACAGAAAAAAATTAAATGAGGAAAATCATTTTTAAAAAAAGAAGAAAAAAACAAGCACTAGTTTATCCAAACATGTTTTACTTGATCAAACTCAAAACATTGAAAATGAAGTGGAAAAGTAAGAGTAAAATTGTCCATGAATCATAAGTGCCCTACTTTTAACTCTTAAAAAGATAAGCAAGGAAGAGGCCCCAGATTTTTTCAAAGTTTTTAGAAGCATCTTCCCTAGCAAAACGAATTCTTTCAAGCTTAAGAGCAGCAACCATTTAAGTCAGCCATTTATGAAAAGTAGGTGGTAAAGTGGACTTCCAGTCCATCAAGTTCACCTTATAGGCACCACCATACCAAACATAATAGTCATTTGCTGATGATGTGACCATGCTAACACAGGGTCAGAGCATCAAAACAGGGCTAATTTAATATCTGGGGTCCGTTCTTCATACGTGGATTACTCAGTTAGCTGGATTTGGTTATTGACGATTTGACATGATCCAGGATGGTTTCCTTCTTCATAGCAACAGGTCTGGTAGCTCAAACCTGCTAGGAAACAGGCTCATTTCATATAAACAGGATTAGATCGGGTCTTTTTAAGCAGAGGTAATACTGAAAGTATGTATACCGAATGCTGATATTTTCTTACAGTAGTAACCTAGGTTATATATACTTGGGAAAATAGTAAAATAATTTTAAAAAGATTATACTGTATATACATTTAAAATAATTAATAATATTTATGTTTATATACATATAAGTTTAAATATATATATATATATATATATATATATATATATATATATATATATATATATATATATATATATATATATATATATATATATAAATAAAACTTATGCAATCTGCACCCCAAATTAAAAATACAAAAACGGGGTGGTTTACCCCAAGGAGATCAAAGAGAACATTTATTAATATAGACTTTTTAGAAACGTGTACTATTTTAAGGTACCGACCCAGCTTTAGTACAATTTCTGTATGATAATAGACATGCACAATATTCGACTGTTTTTTTAATTTTTTATAAAAGAATAATAATTTATGCAGTCATGCTTGTTCATTTACCGGTAAAGTCGTTCCGGTAATTTTCTGGATATTTTCCGGTATAACTGTGTGAAAGGGACTAATACAACAGCATATTGTTGAATGTGTTCCTCATGATTTTTTTCAGGTTTAATTTTGTCCCATTCTTCCTGCAAACAAGTCTTAAGGTGGGCAACAATACGAGGTCTTCCTTGTTGCATTTTGAGCTTCAAAATGCGCCACATTCTCTATTGGAGACAGGTCGGGACTGCAGGCAGGCCAGTTACCTGTATCCTCTTCCTTCACAGCCAGGACTTTGTAATGTGTGCGGAATGTGGTTTTGCATTGTCTTGTTGAGATAAGCATGGACGTCCCTGGAAAAGAAGGCCATACCAACAATGACTGACCAACCTTCTAAATAAAAAAAACAATAGAAAGATATGTCAAATGTAAAATCCAAACTAGGGTTGCGCGGTATATCAAAATGTGCCTATTTGTGTTTAATGATGGATCTAATAGTATAAGTGTCTTTGTGTGCCTATTCAACAAGTACTTTTAACCACATCGGAAATTTAATTAACATGTTAACGTACATCTCAGAAACCAAGCTGAGTCGATTTGTCCAATACTCTGCAATTACTTTAGTATGGATGCTGAACTACTGCCTGACCAAGCAATCAAGCCGTGTTAAGAAAGCAGTAAGACAGCAAAGAAGTAACTCCACTCTGTTTCAAGTGTTTTTGTTTTCCTGATTGTTCTTTATGTTTTCAGATTTATAAAACTATACCTTTTCCTGACATAATAGGAAAATATGTTTTATATATTTCATTCATCATTTTCCTTCAGCTTAGTCCCTTTATTCATCAGGGGTTGCCACAGCAGAATGATCTGCCAACTTATCCAGCATACGTTTCACACAGCGGATGCCCTTCAAGCTGCAACCCAGTATGGGAAACATCCATACACACTCATTCACACACATAGCCTACATTATGGCCAATTTCATTCATTTGTTTAATTCACCTATACCACATGTCTTTGGACTTGTTAGGGGAAACCGGAGCACCTGGAGTAAACCAACACGAACACAAGGAGAACATGCAAACTCCACGCAGAAATGCCAACTCAACTGACCCAGCCGGGACTCAAACTAGCGACCTTATCCTACTAAATGTTATGACCTAATCCTGTATCCTCTAAAAAGGTTAAAAGTGATCTATATATAAGTCTATCCCTCAAGCCTTTCCCAAGAAGGTCTATGACATTCACTGGCCTATCTGGAATATTACTGAACAGAGAATAACGCAGTTCCTTATATTTATTGCAGACAAAAAGTATATGTTGTATTGTTTCAGCCACATTGCACTCATCCCACATACCATTTCCATGCTACCCCATTAATGCAAGTGTTGCGTTTAATCCTGATGGATCTAACCTTAATCTTGAAATCATTACTTCTTCCTTTCTGTGTCTGCCATGAAATTGTTCCCTTCTCCCAACAGTTTTGACAATATTGTAATACCATATACCTGTGTTGCTGTTTTCCCATCTTTGTTGCCAAATATTTGTTATTTCCTTATTAATTACTGATCTCATTTCATTCCCAAAGGTACTGTAATATCTACAAGATTTTTCCAATATGTGCCGGTACCCAACAATAATGTACATTTATACCCTCTTCTTTAGGTCTATATAATATTGTATAAATTTCCATTATTAAATCTTCTCTATCAGGTTTTGTAGATATACTTTTAAGTGCAGATGCGGAATCAGAACAAATTACAGTCCTATTTGGCTTTTTTTCCCCACCCATTGCAAACCTATAATTATAGCTGTTAGTTCTGATGTATACTGACAATTTGTCACTTAATCTTAAACTTATTTTGGTGTTAAATCTTGATACATATACTCCTACTTTTTGCTCAACTGGATCTTTTGCCCCATCTGTATAAATCTGTATAAACGAATAAAAATTTTCTCTCATAATAAATGCTAACATTGTAGATGTTGCTAGATCTCTCTTCTGCTTTTTCTCTGTCCTCCAACAATGTCAACTTTTGGTTCAGGAATATTCCAAATTGACACATCTTATAATGATAAATTGGGACAAATTTCCTTATTTTCCAAGCTAATTTCCCTGAGCCACTGCTTATATTTCCACCCAAAACTATTTCCTCTGTTCTTTTTATATTCCCAACATTCATTTTAGACTGTACATGTGCCATGCTTTTTATTACAACCCTTTAGATTAACCCAATACATCAAGTTTTTCCCTTCTCAAATCTAGTGACATCTCCCCCATTTCTACTCTAATAGTGTAACGAGGATGTGACGCTGACAACAGGTGTATGGATCCAGATGCAGGTTTATTAGAGAGGTCAGGCAAGCAATGGTCAACACAGGAGCAAACAGATGTATATGGGCAATCCAGTGTCGTAGTCAGATATACAGGCAGATGTCAGAAGGTAGGTAGCAGACAGGAATACACAGATAAACAAGGCGAGGATCAAAACACGGCAAAGCAAGACAAAGGAAATGCTTTGTAATGTCACTTAAACAGATAACAAGACTCAGCAACATTGTGTGTGTGTTTGAGCTGTACTTATAGTCCAAGTAATCAGTCTGGGAGCAGCTTCAGCTGTGTGAGTGTTTGCAATCACTGGTGACTTGGAGCAGGTGTGTGTGTGGGTTGCATGACTGAAAATGTAGTCCATAACATGGCAGATTTGTAGTTCATGTGAATGTTTACCAGTGATCTCTGGTTGTTAGATCGCTGGTGATTGTGACAAATAGCATCTAGAGCAGGGCTATTTAATTAGTTTGTCATGGGGGCCAGTGTAACCCCGCCGGTCCTACACCACCCAACCCGCTCCGAGCTGGTATCGAACCGGAGACCTTCTGCATGGAAGTCGGTTGCTCTACCAAGGAGGCTAAAGACCATGGCCTCTAGCGTCTGTCGCTAGAGCACCTTTAGAGGTGCACAGCACTTCACTAGCTGGCCTCCGTTACACCAGTTCATTAAAAGCATTCCAAATGAGGGGCCGGAGAGATATGACTTGCAATATAAGTGATGACACAACAACATATAAGAGCCCATATGCTGTATTTGTGCTCATAAAGACACCCACGTTGACTTTTTCTACACTAACGCGTTAGTACTTTTAGTTTTGAAACTACATAACATCACTGCATTTGTACAATGTGGCTTTTTTTACAAACATATACAAATGTTGTATTTCGAGGCACAAAATCAGTGTATTGCTTAAGTAGGCTTTTTCTACATTCAGACTGATTCAGACACATTCTTATGTTATGTTTTAAACTGCGTAACAATTAGGGATGCAACAATTATAGATTTTGGTTGTACGATTATAGTTTGAAGAATAATCATGGTTTCATGGTTATCATGATTATTATGCATTTATTAAATTTAAAACACTACTAGTTTAGAAAATAACAATAAAACTGCTTATATTTTAAAGTGTTGTTTATTACTGCATAGTAACCAACTACAGCACAAAATATTAATAAAACACAAACAATAGTCCATTTTTCTCTTTGGACTTAAAAATAAATGAAAAAGTTTTTGATTTAAACCTTAGTGATAATTTTATAATAAAAATAAACGACAGAACAATTAATAAATAAAAATAAGAATAAATAAAAAATAGTATTTGTCTAATGTTAATTTAAGCTATATATATTAGCTTATTAGTCCCCCTCACTTTTAGAGACAGACCATTTAGAAACAGTTGAATAATAATTATATGAACCCCCCCCTAATTAACCCCCCCATAATTATATTCTTATTGCTCCACAGCATATCGTATTTTTATCTAGTTTATTTAGCACTGTTTTTAAGGCATCGTAAGAAGATGACTTTTATCACATTCTAAAGTTTATAATCTCCTCTGTGCTGTAGGCGGCAGCAGCGGGCGCGCGCGTGTTTGAGCTGCGCTGTTGTTCAGTGTGTCGAGGAAGAAGTGTGTGTTCTGTTGAGTGATGTGATGTCCGCCCTCCTCACACACTCTACAACACTCCCTAAACTCCTGCATTAACACTCCTCAACAATCATCCCCTGTAATGAACTTATTATAAGCTCGGCGTCCAGCGGTTCATGGTTTTCTCCTTGCCAGGGTTAGTTTGGTAAGTGTCGTGATGTCTACAGGATGCTAACGTGCTAACCTTAGCTTCAGTCTATGAATAGAAACATGCCAGGATGCTTTAACCCTTAAACTTTTAACTCACCAAAGCACTTTTTCAATGGTGAGTTTAAGTGTTTGAGTTGAATTCATCTAGTCAGGTTATTGTTTACTAGTTCGAGTTTGCATGATGGATGACTGATGTAACGTTATATAAATAAACAAGACAAAGCCATAATTAGTTATTAGATGTATGGAAATTATTGCTTTATTTCCAAAAAGCCAGTTAAAATTCCTTTTAAGGTCATAATAAATAGTGTTTGTTTTTGCTTGTATGTACAAATGCTTCCTTTGGGATTAATGCATGAAAGAAAGGTGAAAGGGATCTCATATAAGCGTCTTTCAACTGACAAATGTATTGATAATATATATGGATACTTCATGGGAATAAAAAATAAATTAAATAAAAATTGTATGGACATTAATGCATAATTTTTAAAATAAGGCGAACTTTGAAAAAAGATGTGTGTAATAGATTTAGGCTATACTATCCTCTTATGTTGAAGCTTGTTTGTTGTGAATTGTACATTTTTAGATTACACTGTGGACTTTCCTTCTCAGAAGTGTGAGTTTATATTCTGCAACTAAGTTATTAATGTCCGTTTTTCTTGAAATTCTGACTTTATTAGCTTTTGAGTTTATAATCAATTCTGAGTTTATACAGGGTGTCCGCGGGTCTTAAAATGTATAAAATTTCAAAAACTAAATGTTAGGCCCTAAAAAGTCTTAAGTTAACAGAAATATTGTGTTGTGTGTCGTTTTAATCCAATTTTAGAAAAAGAAACCAGTGCATGTGTTGCCTAATATAAATATATATATATATAATGTTACAGGGATAGTTCATGCAAAAACGATAATTATGTCATCATATTATGGAAGTTATTATGGAAGTTAATGGGTGCTAGCAACTAACATTCTTTAAAGTACCCTTTAACAAACAAAATAAACTTAAGGCTTAAAAATGAGGAATTTTGAGTAACTTGCATATACCACATATTATGTTAAATAATCATATAATGTTATCAATTATCTTAATTCTCCTCTGTCCAAGTAAAGCTACTTGATCAGGCCGACATCCATCTAATCAATAACAATCCATCTGAATCATTTAAGTTTATATTGAAGTTTTTTATTGCAAAGAGATACAATTTAGAATAGCTGTTAGACATGTTTTTACAGCAATTTCTCCAAATTAAATTCCTAAATCAGAGAAAGAACTAAAATTACACAGTTCCTCATAATAACAAAGCAATATATCCTTTTACGTTATCTTCCATTCATATGAAAACTATTTACAGAAGTAAGGAGCAGTAGACATACATTTCTAAATAGGCATAAAACTTAAGGTTTTCTAACAAAAACACATTCGGTTGAATAGAAATTATACTCAGTCAATTTGGATCAAAAGCCAACAAATATATGTTTTTGATTATTTATGTAATTGCCTCCACGGTTAATATACTTTTAGTACAGTGTTAAAAGAAATATTATGTAAAATAAAAAGTGTATACAAATAGAGTTATCTTGTTTTGACACATTAAAGTATGTTGCTAAGAGATAGTTACATTTTGGTGGCAAGCAAAAACAAGTCATTAGTGTTTAGTCCTGCATAAGTCTAAAATTTAATTCATAATGGTTTTAAAAGGGTCCTAAAAGTCTTAAATTTGACTTGATGAAACCTGCAGAAACCCTGTTATAGCTGTTTTTGCACTTCTAAGAAAATAATAAGTCCTAATTTTGCATGATGTAAAGTAAACTCAGTATTGTGAGAACAAAAGTCAGAATCATGAGGAAAATAGCCAGACTTGGGGAACAATAAAGTCTGAAAAATTGGAGTTATGAGGAAAAAAAAAAACATTTGCAATTGTAAAACATAAGCTTGCATTTCTAAGAAGTTTAATTTATTAGTAAAAAAAAAGTTGCAATTATCACTTTTAAATGCCATTTTAGTTTTTATATTCACATATTCAGACTTCCTCCTTAATAATGTAATTTCAGAACAGTATTATGTGCAAATGGCAAATAGGGAAATAATGTTATCAGCCAATGACTATCAAAGCACAACATTGTTCACAGTCAATTAAATAGTGCTAATGCTGTTTTGAAGTCATATTGAAATGCGATTTCAGACCGAATATTCAAATTAGCGTAGTAAACAATATATGGACCGTTAAAATGGAGGAATGTGCGAATTTAAAACCAACTTTACCTCAGTATTTTTAAAAATCTTTTATTGAAAACGAGCTTGCATTTTTTTAAGCTTTTTCCACTAAGACTGTTTCCGTTTGAATCATAGATCTGGACATTTGAATGGGTTGAACTCCAGAGACTTTCTCCTTTGATTTGGGCCCATAAAGAACGGTATTAAAGCTTGTGCACACACCTTTTGCGTTAAAGACAGCAGTGCCCAAAAATGCCGCTTGGATTGGGACGCAGAAAGAAGGCGTCTCCGCTGGTGGAGAACGAGGAGGCTGAACCCATCCGAGCTGGACTGAACGTCTCAGGGTTGGATGGTCTGGATGGTGGCAGGGTTGGCTTGGGTGAAGGAGCTGCTCATGAGGGTTTACCACCTCCACCCACCAGCCTGCGCCCACGGCTGATCTTCCACACACAGCTGGCTCACGGCAGCCCCACGGGACGCATCGAGGGCTTCAGCAATGTGCGAGAGCTTTATGCTAAGATAGGAGAGGCCTTTGGAATTCCTCCAACAGAGGTGAGGAGTGTTTATGTTTATTTGCATTACAGTGGTGGCCATAATTATTAGAACACTAGTATTTTTATGAACTAAAAATGCTTCAAGTTGGTTATTTCTGCTGTAATGTGTCAGTAGGCATTTACGGCTGCATGATATTGGAAAATTATGCAATTTTGCTGTTATGGTAATTTTGATAATGCTATTTCTTTACAATATAACATTGCCTTAGATAAATATATTTGAATATTAGCTATTTATTAAGCATTTATTTAGGCTATAAGTAGGGCCAGATGGAATCTGCGGACGTTTTTTGCTATTTCGGCGGAGAATTTTGGTAAAAATCTGAGGATTTCTGCTGAATTATTTTGAGATTATCATAACTAAAACCTTAATATGTTAAATAAAAAATAATATCTTTTTAACTTGTATTTAATGTTTAAAATGCAAATCCAATTAGATTAACTGTAAATAGTTAACTTTAAGTAAATAAACAGAATTAATGATGGGGTAAAAATCTGCGGAAATCTGCAGAAAATCTGCGGAATTCTGCGCGCGCAGATTCCGTGTGGGTCTAGCTATAAGCCCCAAATTATCAATATCCCTGGCAAATTCTGACTTGTTACTTCTATTCAACCAGCAAGTTTTTTTTTTTGACTGGGAATGACAGGCTTTTTCCAAAAGGTAAGATGATGTACAAGAGGCATCACTGTGAGAAAAAATATTTCTCAGAATTTATTTACATTTGAATTAAAAGTAGAATGTCCAAAATTATTCATACCCTTCTCAATAAGCAATAGAAAAACCTTTATTTGCTATTACAGCAATCAATCTCCCTATATAATTGCTGACTAGATTTTGCAGTCCTCCACTGGTATTATACATTATATATATTGCCCATTCATCTTTAGCGATGAGCTCCAAATCTTTCACGTTGGAGGTTTTCTTTGCCATCAACCTAATATCTAGCTCCCCCCCACAGATTCTCAGTTGGATTTAAGTCAGGACTCTGGCTGGGCCACTACAAAATGTAAATTTTTGTTTTGTTTTTGCGAACCATTTCTTCAACACTTTAGCTGTGTGTTTTAAGTCAGAATTTGCCAGGGTTATGAATAATTTAGGGCTTGACTATGTGTGTGTATATAGTCTGATTTTATATATATATATATATATATATATATATATTAGTCAGGTGGTTCATTGTTGTATAGTTCTATAATAGTTTTTTTTAGCCTCTTTTTTTAGCCTGTGTTAAATTCAATTAGATGTCAAGTTGAAACATTTAGATTTTAAAACTCCATGAATGATTGAAATTCTCTGCAGATATTCTTATACCTATTCAATGTGTTTGTGTCATCTTCCAACATTTTTATTTTCAATTTTGTTCTGAGGAACTCTCTTAATAATTCCTTACATTTATATAGCGCTTTTCTAGACACTCAAAGCACTTTTACACATTGAGGAGAATCTCCTCATCCACCACCAGTGTGCAGCATCCACCTGGATGACGGCAGCCATATTGCACCAGACCGCACACCACACACCAGCTGATTGGTGGAGAGGAGACTGATTGATGAAGCCAATTATGATATGTGGATGATATGGTATGAGGCCATGATGGATGGAGGGGTTAAACCCTCACTTTTTTTCGAAGACCTTGGTTTAACGTCTCATCCGAAAGACAGCGCTCACTGAGCAGTATAGAGTCCCCTTCACTATACTGGGGCATTATGACCTACACAGACCGCAGGTTGAGTGCCCCTGCTGGCCTCACAAACAGCACATCCAGCAGCAACCTAGCTTTTCCATGTGGTCTTCCATCCAGGAACTGACCGGGCGCAGCCCTGCTTAGCTTCAGTGGGCGACCATGTGAAAGTTTTAGAGAGCTAGCTGCCGGCACCTCTTCACCTTTAGGCCAGTTTAGCCAATAGCATAAAAGCAACTCCTGGGAGGTTGGTTTAAAAATAGGAAGGCTCTATCTGATTAGTCAAAATTGGATAAACAACCAAATGCACAGAAGGCACCAATACTTGGCCAATAAAATGTGTTTAGCTTATCGCACCTCTCTGTGATTTGCATATTGTATATGGTTGTAGCAATAATGATTACTTTTCAATATATTGTACTGCCCTATAGGAATTAGCAGTTTACATTTCCAATTCCAATCATTAATTTTGCTATTATTTGTAGTAATTCAATGAGATAATTCAGTCAGTTTGCATGTATAAGCCACAAGGAATCTGACCGCAGCCAGGTCTCCACACAGAGATTTGATCTCAGCATCATAAGGGGAAAAAAAAAGAACCCATCCTTGGCAGTATTTCCAAGACACTTTAAGAAACCTGTTAAAATCATTTTTGGCTGATGATCTAAGTATACTAGAGTTGTAATAATTTTGGCCTACCCTGTATAGGAACAAGCCTAGTTGAATATGTCGACTAAATGCCTACCTTTGTTCTCAGGTGATGTTTTGCACACTGAACACTCACAAAGTGGATATGGACAAGCTTTTGGGTGGCCAGATCGGACTGGAGGACTTTATATTCGCTCATGTAAAGGGCCAGAGGAAAGAGGTGGAGGTCTTTAAAGGAGAGGACGCACTGGGGCTCACCATCACTGATAATGGAGCTGGCTATGCTTTTATTAAGGTAATAAGAATAATCGGAGCTTCCAGTAAAACTGCATTATATTTGATCAAAATGTGATGGCATAATTGTATGATGTTCAAAAGATTTCTTTTCCAATTAGCTGTTATTTATTTGGGGTTCATAGAGACTCAAAGAAGCTGTATCAGCTTTTTTTAAATAATCACATTAATTTAAAACTGTATTTTTAAATATTTTTACCACTCATATCTTCTGGTGCGTCTGCTGAAGTCATCTGAAAACCATCTGTTTCTTTTGCAGAGAATAAGAGAAGGCAGTATTATTCACCAGATCCAAGTTATCAATGTGGGCGACATGATTGAGTCAATCAACGGGCAGATACTCATTGGCTGTCGCCATTATGAGGTCGCAAAAATGCTGAAGGAGCTGCCCAAAGGAAAAACGTTTTTCCTGAAGATGGTTGAACCCTTGAAGGCATTTGGTAAGTGTTCCAGTATCCTGTTGCTGAAGTCTGCTTTTGCAGGGAATTTGATATAATCCTTTTGATTAATTTTTTCTTCAGACATGATCAGTCAGCGTTCAGGAAGCAGGTCTGGCTCTGCACAGTTAGGAACGGGCAGAGGAACTCTGCGTCTGAGGTCTAAAGGGCCGGCCACAGTGGAGGAGCTGGTAAGATTGAATGAACGGCTCAACAGTGTTTTCGTTCAAGGGTCACCAAAAAAATTACAACATGACGCACACTACAATATATGTTTTACAGTGCATAAAAGTTGATTGTGGTTAATTTCAAGGACATAGAACATTGTGGCAAATATGAATTTAAAAAGTATAATTTAAAATGTGTGTGAGCAGTATGGTGAGAATTTTGTTGTGATGTATAAAAGCATTGTTGCAAAAACAGGAATGAATTCTAGAACAGCCTAGAATTTGAGTCTATAAATGTTTCAGAAATGGCATTGACATTGATTTAAGTCAAAGGTGTTTAGAGAAAAAAATTAGGCATGCTTCTTCCTATCTATTTTTTCCCTAAATCCTAAAATAACTTTTGAAAAATTGTAAATGATGCAGCTATATCATAACTCTATACATCAGTTGCAGTCATTATTGCAAAAGATTATGGATTGGTTTGAGGTTTTAATGATTTCTTGATGTCAAAACTACAATTTTAGCATCATAAAATAAGAGTCTTAAGAGTCGTATGAGCCCCAGGCAGTCAGCGGGTGCTTTGAGCACACCTCCCCAGGTGAGAGCAGCGCACATCGGACAGTTTAGCAAGGATCTACCACTGGATCTCATCTCACTAAAGTTGTTAAACGTGATATTTAATTCATCTTGTCTCTATCTAACGATTCTTTGGTCTTTTGAATCTATTATTTGTTCCCAGGTAACGTGTTTTGGCTGAGCGCAGATAAGTTAATATATTAATTCATGAACCGCGTACACTGATTCTGCACATTTTACTGGTTGCTTGCCTTTATTTCCTATATTGTATAAACTTATTGTACGTTATACTTTTTATAATGATATGAAGATGACAGACATAAATATGTAGCTACATGACGCCTCAACATTTTTGGTGTCTGTTAAGTTGTTAATATTAAAATGAAAATAGGCAGTTCCTTATATCATGTTTTCATTTTATTGTTAAGAAAGTGAAACAACATAGCTAGGGTGATGTGAATGACGTTATACAGTATACTTTTCCCTTTGAAAATTTAACTGACATGTCCTCAGGAGTTTGTTTTCCATATCAAACTTGTGAAGTTTGAACTTACAAGGAAAAGATGCAAGACTGAACTTTGTGCACTTAATATTGAGAAAAAGCCCCAATCAGATGAATGTCTGCAGCCATGCCTCCATTTTCAGATTGCTTCACTTTCCCCATCCACACTGGCACAGAGCAGCAGCATTCTAAAACCAAAATGGCCTCTTCAGCATTTCCAAAATGCTCCGTTTTCGGGGTTTGAAAACTCTGGGGTACTGTGGACGGATGGCGAAACCACAGCAAAACTTAAATGTAGAAAAAGCCAACAATACATTGAGTCAAAATTATTGATTTTTATTTTCTTGCCAAATCACATTAGAGTATTGAGCAAAAATCATATTCCATGAAGATATACTGTAAATGCCAAAACCTATTTTTTGTTTATCTTTGTTTAAGCACTTAATTTGCACATATTTAAAGGCTTTTAAAAAACAGATTTTCAATTAGTTGTCGGCCAAATATTGTCCTATCGTAACAAAATAAATGGAAAGCTTTTTTTATTCAACTTTCAAATGATATATGAATCTTAATATCATAAAGCGAACCCTTATGACTGATTTTGTGGGTTTTTGTTAGATTTTTCCTGGGACACATATCAGTAGTAAACTAAACACTACATTAGGGTTTTAGAATTCATTCATTCATTTTATTTTCGGCTTAGTCCCTTTATTAATCCGGGGTCGCCAGAGCGGAATGAACCGCCAACTTATCCAGCATATGTTTTACACAGCGGATGCCGTTCCAGCTGCAACCCATCACTGGGAAACATCCATACACTCTCATTCACACACATACACTATGGACAATTTAGTCTATCCAATTCACCTATACTGTAGTGCATGTCTTTGGACTTGTGGGGGAAACCGGAGCACCTGGAGGAAACCCACGCAAACACGGGGGGAACATGCAAACTCCACACAGAAACGCCAACTGACCCAGCCGAGGCTCGAACCAGCGACCTTCTTGCTGTGAGGCGAACGTGCTACCCACTGCACCACCGTGCAGCCTGGTTTTAGAATTTTAAAATGTGAATTTTTTCCATTGGGACAGTAAAGGTTTATAAGTTATTGTTTAAAATTAAAGACAGAACTGTTATGACATGGGTATCAAACTCAGTTCCTGGAGGGCCACAGCTTTGCACAGTTGAGTTCCAACTGTAATTAAACACACCTGATCAAACTAATTGAGAGGTTTAGGCTTGTTTGATACCTACAGATAAGGTGTGTTGAAGCAGGGCTGGAACTAAACTCTGCAGGGTTGCGGACCTCCACGAATTGAATTTGACACCCCTGTGTTATGAGCTCTGAGGTTGTTAATTGCTTGCATATGGTACTTTTAAAAAATCCCTAAGGAGAAGAAATAATAATAAAAAAAAAACAATTGGTGAAAAATACTTCCATAACATACAGCTGTAAAAATGAGTCCATAGCACAGTTCAGATCAGCCATGAATTTCATTTAAGCAAGAGAATGTATAATATTCCTTCTTTCTTTGTGTTTCAGCCGTCAGCTTTTGAAGAAAAAGCCATTGAGAAAGTTGATGATCTGCTGGAGAGCTACATGGGCATCAGAGACAGTGAACTTGGTATGTTTCCATGCATATTCCTGTTTTGTATGTTTTTTATTAGCCTCTTCTATAACTTTTTTACGTTTCTTCACAGCTGCGACAATGGTGGAGCTCGGCAAGGACAAAAAGAACCCAGATGAGTTTGCTGAAGCTTTAGATGAGACTCTGGGCGATTTTGCTTTTCCAGACGAGTTTGTGTTTGATGTGTGGGGTGCCATAGGTGACGCAAAGGTCGGTCGCGTGTAACTCTAGAAAACATCACTTTAGGAACACTATCAAATTTAATTTTTTTTTAGTTTTGGGAGCATACGCTGGGATGCTTTTAAGAACGCTGGAAACACTTATATGTAGGTCTTTAACTCCACTTAAAAAATACAAAAATATAGAGTTCAGATTTGACTAGTTTGAGCCTAATCACATAAATGAAATGTCTTATTTGGTAGAATATTAAAGGTTAGTTCACCCAAAAATGAAAATTCTGTTATTAATTACTCACCCTGATGTCATTTCAATCCCCTGAGATCTTTGTTTATCTTTGAATCATAAATTAAGATATTTTAAATGAAATCTGAGAGCTCCCTCATCCTCCATAGACAGAAAGGTTCCTGATTTGTTCAATAAAGGAACTCTAGGCGAAGAAAGTGAGAGCATTTTTTATCTAAAAGATCTTATGTTGTGTTCTGAAGATGAACGAAGGTCTCGGGATTGGTGTAAGTAATAAATAACAAGATATTCTTTTTGGGTGGACTAATCTTTTAAAACAAAGGGATCGTTCACCCAAAAAATGAAAATTCTGCTATTTACTTACTCTCAGGTTGATCCAATCCTGTATCTTTTTTATTCTGCTGAACACAAAGAAAGATATTTAGAAGAATGTCAGTAGCCAAACAGATATTGCCACTCATTTACACTCATGTACATTTATGTCTCCAACTATGGCAGTAAATGAATGGCAAGATCAGTTTGGTTACTGATATCCTCCAAATATTTGTGTTCAACTGGACAAAGAAATCGATAAAGGATGGAATAACCTTAGTGAGAGTAAATGATGGCAGCATTGTCAAATTTGGATGAACTATCGCTTAAAGAAAAGATGCTTAAACATTTAATTTGCAAGTTGTTTACTCCAGGGACCATTATTGGTTTCTCTGTGAGGTTACTCTGTTACATACTGTGACTTTCATTGCACTGTGTTGCCCGTCGCTGTATAAATTGCACGGTATGGCACAGAACACACAGTGCAGAGATCGAAGCAATGCACTGTATTGACCTGCGGTGTGGATCTGACCCTGTCCCAAGGCAGAATAATGGACCATTTTGTCTTATCTCCACTATAATGATTCCCTAAAGCATGTGCTGTCTTATTTACTCTTGTTCTCTCTCTTACGAAGGATTTCAAGTGGCTTTGAAGTTGTTGCTATGAACTGTTTGACCTCTAGTGCTTTACATTTCCAGTTCTGTGGCTTAGCTCTTATTTTAAAGGAGTAAAAGGAAACAAACAGAAATAGGTTTTCAGTTTAGTAGTGTGGTAAACTACCACTCAATGCCAAACGTATTTTTTTTTTCTCTGTAAAATCTGCATTTGCACGCATCATGAAGTATTCCACATAGTATTACATCCGTTACAGTATTTATCCTTTTGAGGATTGATGGAAGAAATATGAAGGGATTAAAAGTGGGGCTGGGTGATGTTAGTCCTGGATGATTAATTAAATTGAGAAATGCTGCGATTGTCATGCACATTTTGTCAGGGAGGCATGGTGTAATGATTAGTAAATCTCATTTGAAGGCTAGAGGGCTCTACAAATCATGGAAACTCCAAATATCCATGAAGAAGAAATCTAGGAAATTCCCATCGGCTTGTTAAGTCGTGACGTATCAGTGGCATATGGAGTACTGTTTCCGGGTCCAAGCCGCCACTAACTTGAATTGAGAAAATATTCGTTTATGATCACGTTTTAGTCATATCACACACTAAAGTGAATTTTATATAAAATCATGGTGTACAGAACAGTCTCTGGACTTGCTGCATCACAAATACCAAAATTGTAACAATTTATAAAAAATGAATCATTTTCTGGCCATCGGATATTAGGCATGGATATATATATATATATATATATATATATATATATATATTGCGATCATGATTTTCATGTTACAGCGCTTTGTAAACATTTATTGCTACCATTTGATGAGTCTCCCCATAGAGTTTGATATGGCGCTTGGACCTGGAAGCTGCTTTGCGTGATGTCACACTTAACAAGCGGATATTGTTGCATCATAGATATATACACTAGATATCGCATTGGGACCATGAGCATGCGTCGATACTGCCGCCACATTTGTACAGTGCTTCCAGCACAAAAGTCATTCAACCGCGCTAGTCAAGCTAATGACAAGCTAAAACTTTTGCATTGCGTACAGGTGTAGTAATCAGAAACAAAAGATAAAAGCAAAACATTACTTATGTAAGATTTGCTTTTTACGTTTTTGTATGTTACAAACTTTTGTGCTAAACAAGTAACGTTATTGATGCTATAACAGTCACTTACTGCACTAACCATTAGGCAAAGTAGCACCAACTCGCACTAAATACTAGGCTTATGCTAGGTTTGTTGAACAAAATTAGCAAACAATGTAAATGAAATATGACAACAAGACGTTGCGGTGCCAGAAAGTTGTATTATTGTCGGCTAAGTGAAGTAACGACTAGCTTTTAAAGTAACTTATAAGGGTGCCTGATAACATAACAGTGCCTGCACCCCAATGTGCAAACTTTCCACCATAAATGATTAAATACTACAAATGTTATATACCATTTCAGATCAAAAAGGTGGATGTGCACTTGAGACGCATGGATATCGATGATTCACACTAATCGTTCATAACGGAGATTCATGCACAAACGAATCGGTCCCTCTGTTAGAATTAGAAGTGAATTCAAGAGAGGGGTTGTGTTTCAAGACACGGATTAGATCAGATTTAACAAGGAGGGAGGATAAAACATTTCCATGCACACAAACATGCTCTTTGTTGGCAGTGCCCATGCGCTTACTTATCCATCAATATATAAAAGTAATGTAAAATTCTAATTTTCGTAACTGAAAAAAAAAATTGCATACTTATGCCGAGAAAACTCTCGATCATAGATATATGTGTATATATCTCTGGCTCTGGATGGCCAGTCCTTCACTGCACCTTGGTCCCACATTCATTTCAAAGGAGCGCTACCCTGTACTAAAATGGCGGCTCCTTTCAATAGACACATTCCTGATGCATTCCTTCCAATAGACAACAATAGGGTAGGCGGCATCTAATGTAAATATCTATGGTGTTGCATTATAAACAAGATTTCACAGCTTTCATTGATTCAGTGTAACAAATAAATACATTAATACTGAATCCTCTCACAGAAGGATTTACTTTAAACACTCGACTGAAGGTAACGAGTAAAACCATGTTATTAAATGTGGTCATTTTGCATTAGCATTTACTACACAGAGCCATAGTTTACTGAGAAGGGACACAAACAGCTGTCACAGAACGATTATCTCAAATGATTAAATCAAATCTGATACTAAAAACTATTTTTGTGTAGCTTATCAATGAACTACAACTCATTGTGTCGTAAAGGCTGCTCTATCTGAAAGCATGTGCTGGAGGTTTACTAGAATCGGAACTTTTCTGACAAGATGTACATGAATAACACTTTCGATTAATCTCCCAGACTTAGGTGATATATATGTTGCACATACAAACATATTAACGTGTCATATTTAATAATATGAATCAAGTTATGATGTCCACATGGTTTTTAACTCAATAAGTTGATGCATATACACTAATATATCAATACATGGTTTGTTTTTTAACCAATTAAAGGGCAAGTTCACCCAAAACTGAAAATTAATCATTTACTCACTCCTCACTTGTCACAAACCTGTTTGTTTGTTTCTTTAGTCAAAAACCAAAGATAGTTTGAAGTAGGGCTGCGCGATATTGGAAAAATCGAACATTGCGATATATATTGCGATATTAATACAATAACTTGTGACTAATACAATAACTAATAAAAATTTAATAACTATTTGGAAAGAATTTATAATTTTCGATTGATTGGGATGATTTAGCGAGTGCATAAAATATAATAAACAATCTACAAGTATAAATAAATTCAATAAAGGAAAATATGCTAATTAAATAAATAGTGTTTTATTGTTTTCCGAGGAGTCTAACACTTTTCAAGTATACAGTAATTAAATAATCAAATGTAAAATAATACTGCATAGTCTTCATTTTATAAAAAATTCAATAGTTAATTACAAACGGTACAAAAAAGTTACAAATGGTGCAATTTGTTATGCCTGAATACCCCTCACTCAGTCACAGCCCTCAAAAAACTCGAAACTCAAAATGAGAAATTGATCACATTGCGATATCGATGCTGAAATGATATATTGTGCAGCCCTAGTTTGAAGTAAGCTGGAAACCTGTACCAATTGACTTCCATTGTATTCATTTATCCTACTATAAAAAAAGTCAGTGGTTGCTGCATTGTAATGTTCTTTGAAATATTTTCTTTTGTGTTTCACAGATAAAAATAAACTCAAACAGGTTTAAAACCACTTGAGCGTGAGGAAATAGTGTGCAAATTTTCATTTTTGGGTGAACTAACCTTTACACAAAAATCTACTGAGCTTATAAAGTTATTATAAAACAAAACAGATTAAAAAAAAATTCACTGCTTTTATGGTTGCTTGCAAACTTTTTGGGATGGAAATACTTTGACGTCAATGCTTTTGCAAGCAGACAAACTTTCATAGGGAACACACACAGTACATTTGAGGATCAAAGGTAAAGTATTGACATTTAATTTGACCTCATATTTTAATTATCACTATATTAAATCTTTGTGACTTGTGAATCAGTTTACAATATTGCCTAATTTTTTTACTGCCAGCAACATTACATTATGAAAATACGTTGTGTATCGCCCAGCCCTGCTTATAAGTGAATTTTTAAAGCACTGGTGTAGGTATTGGGTGGTGTTTGTATGTATGGTGGTGATTTGAGTGTATATAGTGTTGATGTGTTTACAGAAATGACACTACAGGTAGGGAACATTCCCAACATTCTGACAATAGTTCTGCAAACATGACCAAACACAGACGTCATAGACTGAGCACATGGTGAGTTATGAATTTAATGGAACTCAGATATGATTACTCTTTAACCAGCAGTTCAACACTGTCCTCCTTCACATCAGAGCATGTTTGAAATGTTAAGTATTGGTCGTGTTATGGTTAAAACTTCAAATGTAATAGTTCTTTTTTTATTATTGTTTATTTTTCCGGCATTATTTCTTATCAGGGATAGAAGTTAATGTTTAAAGGCCCCTGAGGAAAATGTTATAATAAAAAGATTTTAAAAAAAGCAACACAGGCTCATTCTGAAAACGCAGCCCTGTATACATTTCTGGAGATCGCGAATTATTTAGCCAGAGGAACGTATGGCTACATTTCGTCTTTAAAACGATCGCTATGGGGTGGTATGACGCCGTTCCTTTTCTCGCCTCCGTATGGATGGCTTTTCCGCTGTTACCAGTTTGTCAGGGGACTTGAGATGCAGAGTAGGGTTGGGTTGATAGACGATGCCATCGTCCAATAGCCGATAGACATCGCGATGCTGAGCCGACATGGCGATCCTTCCTCCCGCCCCCGTTTCAGCAGCAATTCGCTCTCGAAAAATACACACGGCCCCATTTACCCTAATACGTCTTTGTTTTAAAATGGCATTTTAGAATGAAAACGATCTACATCTACACTGGCGTTTCACCTAGCAATTCTGAAAAGCCCTCCTTCCACACTATATCACTGAGAATGCACATCACGTGACCACACACACACACTCTGTCATGCTACAGCATATGCACGCGTCTGACCTCCAGCAGTCAGCAGGTGCTTAGAGCACAAAACCCCAGAGAGCAGTGCACGTCGGTCAGTTTATCAAGGATGTACTGCTGGATCGCGTCTCACTATAGTTGTTAAACGTGATATTTAATTAATCTTGTCTCTATCTAACGACTCTTCTGTCTTTTGAATCTATCAGGTAACACAGCGTCAGTACACTGCTTCAATCTTTCACGCGAATTAATTTTAGTAAAAAACCTCAGATACTGTTGGTTGGTTCCTGTTGGTTGTGCACCTGTTTTACAAACCAAAATTGTTGACGCCATTATAACGACACAGATCGCTCTGTCTATTCATGCCTGAGTCCCGCGGAAAAAGTGAAGACAGGTAGTAATCTGTGTGTAACTTATCTTTATTTATTTATGATTTGGTTATTGGTAAAACAAAGACCATGTGGGTCAGGTAGTTGAAATTGTAGGCTACAAATAATTAATTCGTTATGAATTAATTTATTATTCATAAATAATTAATTCACCGTCCCCTACGACAATGATGCCATCATCCATCGCGATGGTTCACATTAGACATCGCACGATGTCAAATTGGTCGACATCGCCCAACCCTAATGCAGAGTGAGTTGACCACGACGACAGGGTTCGAGTCCAGCGAAGTATGGTTCCAGAAAGTAGTTAAAACAAAAGCCAAAAAAATGAAATAAGTAAATAACGGTGATAATGTGGTAAAAATCAGGCTGCTGTGAAGGCTTTTTTTTCCTGGATTGCTTTTGAAGACACTGTTGGTTGGGTTTAGGGTAGAGGGTGGTCGGGTCGGGTCGGGTTTTTAAAACACTATCGGTTGGGGTTAATGAAGGAGGAGGGTGAACCAGTTGATTTACGCAAGAAGAACAGGCGTAAATGGCACTCGCTGGAGAAATTTGAGATCTCAGAAAGCATACAAAGCGCCCTCTGGCGGATTCGTGAAAACAAAAACTGCAACAACAAAAAAAAAAAACCGTAGCTCCTGGGACGTATTTGCCGCTCTCCAGAAATGTATATAGGGGTACAAAAACAGAATGAGCCTCGGTTGAAAAAATAAGTGGTTAAATGTTTTGTTGTTACTTTATACGTGCTACAAATCTATCAGTGTAGCATGAACGTATTTTCCTTGTGGTTGATTTACTTTGGACACTTTTTCAGTCGACGGTTTTTGAACATTTCAATAAAACATTTTTAAGAATGAATAGTTTACACTGGTGTAATGGTTTTGATGGATTCATGTTTCATGTTACACTGTCTCGGACTACCTTCAAATGCAATAATCTGTTATGTCTGTTTTATAATGTTTCTTCATTGATAAATGCTATTGCACCAAATTGTTATTGGTTAGACTTGTTTCTCGTCAAACAGTATTAAAATGAACAAAACTATTTGTGTGATGTTTTTGTTTTGATGTTCTGGAAAGCGAGAATGGTTGTTCATTGAAACATTGGCTTCATTTTGCTTGGCTTAACCTCACCAAGGGCATGTTTCCACTCGGAAGGTTTGCATTACTGTATGAGGTGAATGAGTGCACTGAACATAAAATACAAGAGTTTAGTGTAGTATTCTTGTGGTAGCTCTATAGGAAAAACATGTATTGTCCTTTCTGCACACCTGTGCCAAGTTGTGTTTTTTGATTCTTGTTGCACACCAAACAAGCAGGAAAATGAATTTTTGTCTGCTTCCAAATGAACATCAAGAAAAAAAAAAAAAAACAGGACTTGGTCACTAGGGGTCTCATAAATAAAATGTTGCAGAGAAACAGACCTGTAATTCAATTCATGTTTATTTATATAGTGCTTTTACAATGTAGATTGTGTCAAACAGCTAAACATAGAAGTTCTAGTAAATTGAAGCTCTGTCAGTCCAGTTTTCAGAGTTGAGGTTCAGTATAGTAACACTGAAGAGCAAATCCATCGATGCACAGCTCCACAAGTCCCAAACCAAGCAAGCCAGTGGCGACATATTTACCAGTGGATATATCCACAGCTAGTGTTTTTCAGCCAACGGTAAACTTTCGGTGAAAGGTTAATGGGACTAGTTTTAAGTTTATAAGGCTTCTTTTACAGCATCAATGTTGTAACGTAATTAAAATACATTCAGTTAAATAAACTTAAGCATTCATTTAGTTCAGGGGTGCCCAAACTTTTTTTATGAAGGGCCAAAATCCAAGTTTGAGAGCCGTGGGCCGAAAGTAAACAGCGCAAACTGTATTACATTAAGGTTGCCATGGGTAATTTCCTAATTTATTTCATAAAGTAAAAATTAATTACTTTAACAGCATTTACTAATGCATTCAAAATTTTTGAAAATGTAACTTCCACTTATAAAACAATGGAGTTCAATGCTGAATTCACTATTAATGCTGAACCAGCCTTTGCCTTAAATTGCATGCTGATGTCTTCTGCTTTGTCCCCCATTTGTTAATTGACAGCATGTAATTTTTTTTTTTAAATCGGATTTATTTACAACATTTAATTAAAACATTTAATTTCAGTTGTCGCTCAACAATAATACAAACAAACAAAAGGTTACATTAAAATAGAAATGAGAATCTCTGTTAAAGGCATTCCCCAACTCTTCCCACTCATTTTCCCTCTGGCGGGCTAAATCAAAGGATGCAAAGGGCCAACTTTGGCCCGCAGGCCCTTGTTTGGGCATCACCACTTTAGTTGTTCAAGCATAAAATGAGATGAAAGACCGCATAAGCGATAGAGGCGTCAGTAGCAGCAGGCTAGCGCAGAAACTCCATTGAAAATACTGGGGTAAAATAAACGGTCATATTTTAAAAACATGGCTGGAAAAAATAGAATTTAATGCAGTGATTCTTTTCTGGTCTGAAACCCACCTTATATGGATCACTGATTTGTAAAGAAAACAGATCTTAATCGTGGGGATTTTGAAATGGAAAGACAGTTCACCGGAAGCGCTTGGCCTGGCTGACTGAAAAATTAAAAGTCTTTGTGCTTATACTTCATTGAAATAAGACATTTTTTTCAAATGAAATCTACAAATCGCTAATTATTAAAATAATTATGAGCAGCCAAATAGTGTCAGCTCTGCATCGCTTACAAAGGCTTCCTATTGAAGTTGTTGAGTCACTATACATCTAAAGCCTTTACCTGAAGATTTCTTAAGTCATCGCTAGGGCCAGTCAGAATCTGCGGACATTTTTTGATATTTTTGCAGAGAATTTTGTAAAAAATCTGTGAATTTATGCAGAACGATTTTAGGAGTATCATAACTAAAAACGTTATATATGAAATAAAAAATAATACATGTTTAACTTTTATTTAATGTTTGCAATGCAAATCCATTAAATCCACTTATTTGGTAAACAAAACAAGTTTCGTATAATACTAAAAGACAGAAAATATTAATTTACAAACTATTGTACATAAATCATATGAACATTTTAATATTACTATTATTATATCATAATAAATATTAGTGAAATTAATTTAAATATAAAAAATATAAATTATATATAAATATAATAATAAATATAAATTTACACAAAATACATGAACTCGATGGGCTAAAAATTAGCGGATTTCTGTGCACACAGAAATCCGTGTGGGCCTAGCCATCGCTTATAATATTTAAAATACACTCACTGTTCCAAGAGTGTGTGTGTTTACTCAGAACATGACATGGCACTAAGTGCTATTCCACGTATTTTGTTTTATTTTGTTGTGTCATTGTTTTTGGTGTTCTTTTGACTCCTTTATGCATTTTCAGAGTTCACATCACATGTACGCACGTGCAGTGAGCATGTTTATCAGCACACACCTTGTTTTTTTTTTTTCTTTGGTTTATTTTAAAGTGACGTAGTTACAGTGTAACTTCATTTAACTACAGAGTAATGTTAATTAATTAAGTAATTGACTTACTATTCGCTTGTTAAGTGGTGATGTATGAAATACTGTTTCTGGGTTCGGGGGTACTCGTTTGAATTGAGAAAATATTTGTTTACGACCACTTTAAAGTCAAACACACATTAAAGTGAATTTAAATGAAATCATGGTGTACACAACAGTCTCTGGACTTGCTGCATCGCAAACACCAATATTTTAACAATTTATATAAAATGAATCACTTTCTGGCCATTGGAAAGAAGATTTCTAAACATAATAGTTTTAATAACTCATCTCTAATAACTGATTTATTTTATCTTTGCCATGATGACAGTAAATAATATTTTACTAGATATTTTTCAAGACACTTTTATACAGCTTAAAGTGACATTTAAAGGCTTAACTAGGTTAATTAGGTTAACTAGGCAGGTTAGGGTAATTAGGCAAATCATTGTATATCGATGGTTTATTCTGTAAATATCATTTAAATATAAAAAAAATATATAATTTTAACCTTAAAATGTTTTTAAAAAATTAAAAACTGCTTTTATTCTATTCTTAAATAAAACAAATAAGACTTTCTCCAGAAGAAAAAAATATTATGAGACATACTGTGAAAATTTCCTTGCTCTGTTAAACGTCATTTGGAAAATATTTAAAAAAGAAAGTGAAAATCAAACAGTGCTTTTTAAATGTTTATAATTACCATTTGTTGAGTCTCCCCATACAGTTTGATTGAGTGCTTGGACCCAAGCGGATCTTGTTGGGGTAAAATGTGGGTTACGTTTAGGGTAAGTTACAAGTATGCATAATTCATTGTAATTACTATAGTGTGTGTCCTAAGTCACCCTAAATTAAAGCCCTTATTTTTTAAAAATCTTTTTGTCTAAAAATAGCAGTGTGAATGCTAGAAGAATAAATACGTTTTTTGGACAAAAAACAAGACCAAACGAAAAGGGAACACCCTAAGATGCATTTTTGTCAATCCATTCACATCTGTTAACAGTGTCTAGAACTGTTTGAACTTGTAAGGATGGACTTTACTTAAAAGGAATTCAAACCGTGCAGTAAAACAACCAAAACTCTGATAAGATCTGAAGAGAGTATCTGCAAGAAGCAGCAGAGGACAACATCTGCAACCTGCTGATTTCTGGCACTCACTGACTTTTCAACGTATAACAAAGTGACAAATCAATTATTCTTTATGCATGAAGCATTCGTTGAGCAGCCTACTTAAAGAATATCAGTCTACAGTTATATAATCTGACTTAAACTTATACTGATGCAGTTTCTCCACGATGGACGTCCAGCGTTCTCCAGCCTCCAGTGCCTAGACTGCAGCTCTGCACAGGACGTTTGTCCAGAGGAAAAATGGCCATGTCCAACTGAGCCTGGTTTCTTTATTTTTTCCTTCACTTTCGTCAATTGGTAAAGCTTTGTTGCCACTGTCGCCACTGGCTTACTTAGTTTGGGACTTGTGGAGCTGCGCATCAATGGGTTTGTTCTTCAGTGTTTGGAATGTCAGCAGTGAAATTTAACTAAACTGAACTTAAACTCTGAAAACTGGACTGACACAGTTTCATTTTACTAGAACTTCTATGTTAAGCTGCTTTGACACAATCTACATTGTAAAAGCGCAATAAAAAAAAAGATGAATTGAATTGAACTGATATCTGTGAACGTGTATTTGCCCAGCACAAGACTCTGGATAAACAGTATAATGAACAATTCAATGAAAGGATGGGAGGTTTTAAATATATTAAAAAATCTAAATTTATTGATTGTTAATGAATGTAATCCATTCCATTTTAGAAACACAGTCTAATTTTAACAATAGCCTGAAATTGGAGTCAGATGGAAACAATTTAAATAAATTGTAATAAAGTAATTATTTTCAGAAGGGCTTACAGGCATTTAACCTTCAACCATCCCATTGGATTTCACTGTTGGTCTAATGGGTGGACCTTATAAACCTGTCCACTTTCAACCAGTTCCAGAGATACTCAGAAATGCCTTCAATCACATTTTTATTACAGTGTAAAATCTCACAAAAGACCACCGGCTTTTAAGAGACGTGTTTAGAGAAAGCACACTACTGAATCTACCAAAACACAGCAATTAGAATTAAAACCAGAGTTGCCATCCAAATCCTTTTAATTGGGTTGCTTTCCCAATCACTCGCAAGCTTTGTAATACAGTGGATATAAAAAGTCTACACACCCCTGTTAAAATGCAAGGTTTCTGTGTTGTAAAAAAAAAACTACAATAAATAATTTTCAAAAAACATTTAAAGAGATCTTTTAGGTTCAGATAACTAAAACTAAAAAAACTAAAATAATATGGTTGCATAAGTATGCACACCCTCTTATAACTGGGGATATGGCTGTGTTCAAAATTAAACAAACATGCTCCATCTAATTTTAAATCAGAGTCAGTACACGTGATGTTAAATAAACAAATTTCGGGAGGAGCACGGTCAGTCTTTGACGAGGCTAATTCATCACAGACAATAATTCTATTATCCAATCAGCTCAAGATCAAACCCCTATAAATAGTCAAACACATCATACCTCCATTTCTCTTCACTTCAGCATCCCTCCACCACCCCAACTCCACTCTATTAAACCCAATGCCTACTTATATCTGGGGGGAAGTGTTCTGGAGCCGGGCTACCCTGCTGAAAAATCCAGCTTAAACCAGCCTAAGCTGGTTGGCTGGTTTTAGCTGGTCGACCAGCCTGGTTTTAGAGGGGTTTTGGCCATTTCCAGGCTGGTTTCCAGCCATTTCCAGCCTGGTCTTAGCTGGTCAGGCTGGAAAATGACCAGCTTAAACCAGCTTGACCAGCCTAGCCAAGCTGGGAGCCCAGCCAAAACCAGCTATGTCCAGCTTAAACCAGGCTGGTCAAGTTGGTTTTAGCTGGTTTTAGCTGGTAATTTTCCAGCCTGACCAGCTAAGACCAGGCTGGAAATGGCTGGAAACCAGCCTGGAAATGGCTTAGGCTGGTTTAAGCTGGATATTTCAGCAGGGTAAACACTGCGCTCGGACCTTATCTCTTTCTATCCTGATAAGGGGAATAACACGAGTTAGGGTGTCGTTCCGAGCTTAGAGCCCTCTCCCCAGACAGCACTTGTCACGGTCACCAGCGAGATACAACCACTAGAGATCGCTGGTACACACACACATTCACAAGTACTACAAATCTGCTGGTAAATGGACTACAAACCCAGTCATGCCACTCAATTACACTCACCAGCTCTAATTCACCATTGATTAGGCACTCACAGCTGAAGCTGCTTTTGGACTGATTCCTGGACTATAAATACAGCACACTAACACTCAGTTGTTGCTTAGTCGTGTTATCTGTTTACAGTGACACCACAACGCGTTATCCTTTGTCTAGTTTGCCTGGTTTTGACCTTTGCCACGTTTGTTCATCCTGTCTGCTGCCTGCCTTTGACCATTTGCCTGTTATATTGACTACGACTCTAGATTGCCCTCATACATCTGTTTGCTCCTGTTCTGATCATTGCTTGCCTGACCATTCTGATAATAAACCTGCATGTGGATCCACACCCCTGTTGTCAGTGTCACATCCCTTTGGTTACAGCACTCATGAAGTCATCATTTAAAGTGCTTTTGATTAACCCAGAATAAAGTTAAGTTCAGTTCAATTCAATTCATGTTTATTTCTATAGCTCTTTCACAATGTATATTGTGTCAAAGCCGCTTAACATAGAAGTTCTAGTAAAGTCCAGATTTCAGAGTTGAAGTTCAGATTAGTTCAGTTCAGCATAGGTAAAATTTCACTGCTGAAAGTCTAAACACTGAAGATCAAGTTCATCGATGTGCAGCTTCACAAGTCCCAAACCAAGCAAACCAGTAGTGAGGAAAAAAACTTCACCAATTGACGAGGTGAAAGAAAAAACCTTGAGAGAAACCAGGCTCTGTTACTGTAGACATGACCATTTTTCCTCCTTCCTGTGTGGAGCTGCAGTTTAGTCACCGGAGGCTGGAGAACGCTGGACGTCCATCGTGGAAAACTGCAAGTGTGAGTAGGTCACCAGCGAGTGATCAGGCTGGACCACAGGACAATGCGGGGACTCATTTGTTCAGCCGTTCAGCTGTTCTAGTAGGCGTTTCCTAGCATTTTCCTAGTTGCATCTTACACCAACAGCCATGTTCTGCAGAGAACTTCCAAAGCATCAGAGGGATCTCATTGTTAGAAGGTATCAGTCAGGAGAAGGGTACAAAAGAATTTCCAAGGCATTGGATATATCATAGAACACAGTGAAGACCGTCATCATCAAGTGGAGAAAATATGGTGCAACAGCATCATTACCAAGAACTGGATGTCCCTCCTATTTTAATGAAAAGACAAGAAGAAAATGATCAGGGAGGCCAAGAGGCCTACAGCAACATTAAAAGAGTTGCAGGAATTTCTTTCAAGTACTGGCTGTGTAATAAATATGACATCAATCTTCTGTATTTTTTATATGTCTGGGCTGTGGGGTAGGGTGGCAAGACTAAAGCCTTTTCTTGCAAATAATATCCAGGCCTGGTTAAATTCTCCCAAGAGCATGTGGAAAAAGTTGTTATGGTTTGATAAAACCAAGGTTAAACTTTTTGGTCATAATTTCAGTATGTTTGGTGCAAAAACAACACTGCACATCACCAAAGAATCATCACACCCACAGTGAAGCATTGTGGTGGCAGCATGCTTTGGCGTTGCTTTTCTTCTGATGGAGCTGGGGCCTTAGTCAAGCTGGAGGAAATTATGAACAGTGCTAAATACCAGTCAATACTAGAAGAAAACCTTCAAGCCTCTGCTAGGAAGGTGAAGATGAAGGGGAACTTCATCTTTCAGCATGATAACAATCCAAAGCACACATTCAAATCAGAAAAGGAACGGCTTCACCAATAGAAAATTCAAGTTTTCAGATCTGAATCCTATTGAAAATCTGTGGGGTGATCTGAAGAGGGCTGTGCACAGGAGATGTCCTTGCAGTTTGACAGATTTTGACCATTTTGCAAAGAAGAGTGGGCAAATATTAGCAAGTCAATATGTGCCAAGCTGAAAAACTTGTACCCCAAAAGACTGAGAGCTGTAATAAAATCAAAAGGTGCTTGAATAATGTTTTAGTTTAAAGGTGTGCACACTTATGCAACCACATCATTTTAGTTTTATTTTTAGTTTCTCACACTAAAGAGTGTGATTTATTTTTTTATGAAATTGTACAGGTTGTACTTTACATTACAGGTGGAAAAAAAGTCTAAATTTATTTATTGTAGTTTATTTATTTTACAACACAGAAACCTTGCAATTTTAACAGAGGTGTGTAGACTTTGTATATCCCCTGTATAGGTTTTTCATTGTTTAGGCACAATTAGTTGATGTGCTTCAGCAAAAGTGATGTTGAGTGTGACAACATAAGAGGGACCCTGATAAGAGGGTCCCTGCTGTTGTGGTCAAGAGAGATGCAACTAAACACTAGTTGTTAATACTAAGTGAAATGACGGTCTAACACCATTGGAATCATTAGAAAATTAGTGTATTGTCTGCTTAATATCTGCAAACACTTTATTTCAATGGTCTGCAACAGACATTTTGATGACTAGAAGTACTTATCAACCTACTGTTCTAACCTTACACTCTAAAAAATGCCAGGTTGCCTCAACTTGTTGCTGGTCAAATATGGACAAATTTAACATTTGGTTTGTCCATATTTGACCCAGCATTGGGTAATACAGTCCAGCATTTTATTCCGGAGTGTAATGTAAATGTTTACTAATACCCTATTATTCTCTGTTGACATGTACTCACTTTTATAGTCAACAGAATGCCTAAAGGACGCCGTCAAAACAAAAGTGTAACACCATAAAATGTCCCCACATCAGTTGGAAAGTATTGAAACACAACACAGTGTCATTGAGTTCTCAAAACAATAATGCTTACACCAAACATTTCACGGATCAATAGCAGAGGTTGTTTTCCCCTCAAGCAACAGTTGATCCAGTAGTGAACCAAGACCAAACATATAAAAAAACAAAACAAATGCGGACAAGGTGTGGTCAAAACCTGACTTCTCAGAATTTGATGATGGTAGTCTAAGTCACGGCTCTATAAAAGGTAATTATTGGCAGAGGACGGCCTTGTTCTTGGGAAGTGTGGGTGCTTGTAGGAGGTTTGTGACTTAGAGTAGCAACAAACACTGTAGGTGCAGCTTGGGCTCATCAGGTTTCTGTATTAGATCGAGCAGACTTTATTCCAGCGACACCACACAGCCATGCCCTTACGACCAAGGGCGTCTTCTCAACCTGGAAGAGCAAACACTCTTCCGAGCTTCAAACCCTTCCCCATCCTGCGGCCAAGAGCTTCGTCTTCTCACACCAAATCGACTTTGGAGGATGAGCTATCTTGTCCGATTTGCTGTGAGATTTTCACAGACCCCGTTGTCCTGAAGTGCAGCCACAGTTTCTGTCGACTTTGCCTTCACCTGTTCTGGAACAAGAAATCGCCCAAGAGGGAATGTCCGGTGTGCAGGAGGAAGTGTACGCCGTCTGAGCCCACTGTGAGTTTGGCTCTGAAGAATGTGTGCGATGCCGTCTTACAGGAGCAGAAAGTATCTGTTGGAGTGCCAAGCATAGGTTTATCCAATGGGACGTCCAAGCCGGAGGCTCTTTGTGCCACTCACGGGGAGGGACTCAAGTTGTTCTGCCAATCTGATGAAGAGGTTCTCTGCTGTGTTTGTCAGACATCCAAGAAACACCAAGGCCACAGTGTGTGTCCTTTGGAAGAGGCGGCAAATGATCTCAAGGTGATGGTGTCTTTTCAATTATAATTCTTTTTCAAAATACATATTTGTTGGATTTAGTTTGAACTTCTGAACAAAATATTGTGGAGAAAGTACAACCTTATTATGAACCACTGAAACATCAGGAATCAAACAAACGATTTAAATAACTGACATAAATTCAAATAATAACAATACATAATTAAAATAATTATAAAATGGTTAATTGATGGTTAAACAAGTTTGTTAATTGTTCTGCTGGAATATAAGTCATCTGAAGATTCAACACGATCTCACATCAATTCAAAACATTTTTATTTAGTGGCTAATCTCATTCGTACAATTTAGTACGATTTGCTCATCCCCCTATGACGGTTGCATTTAGGCGTGGGGTTGGGTGCCACACCTCCTTTTTAAAATCGTACATTTTCGCACGACTGAACTTGTATGAATTTGTACGAATTAGCCACTAAATTGACAAAACATAAAATAGGTATGTCACCTTGTGAGATCAGGCTGGAACATTACAATAGACACCAAAAAGAGTTTGACAGTTCAAGCACCCAAAAATGGTACATGGTTCGCCTGGTTACAAATCAAATAATTAACAATATCAATATATATATATACAGTATAACTCTATTAGTTTGTCCTTCACCTCCAGATTTACAGTAATGAAGGATACCCACTTCTTCATTGCATTTTGTACAACTGTCAGGAATAATTGGATTAAATTTATGCAGTTTAACTGGCGTAATGTAAGCTTGTAGGAGTTTGTAGGAGCCATTTACACTCACCGGCCACTTTATAAGGTACACCTTACTAGCACCGGGTTGGACCCCCTTTTGTGTTCAGAACTGCCTTAATCCTTTGTGGCATAGATTTAACAAGGTACTAGAAATATTAGAGATTTTGTTTCATGTTGACATGATAGCATAATGCAGTTGCTGCAAATTTGTCGGCTCCACATCCATGATGCAAACCTCATTACACCACATCCCAAAGGTGCTCTATTGGATTGAAAGCTGGTGACTGTGGAAGCCATTTGAGTACAGTGAACTCATTATCATGTTCAAGAAACCAGCATGAGATGATTTGCGCTTTATGACATAGCACGTTATCTTGCTTGAAGTAGCCACCAGAAGATGGGTACACTGGGGTCATTAAAGGATGGATACGGACAGCAGCAATACTCAGGTAGGCTGTGGCATTGGCACAATTCTCAATTAGAACTAATGGGCCCAAAGTGTGCCAAGAATATATCCCCCACACCACACCACCACCACCAGCCTGAACCTTTGATACAGAGCAGAATGGATACATGCTATCATGTTGTTGATGCCAAATTCTGACCCTACCATCCGAATGTCGCAGCAGACTCATCAGACCAGGCAACATTTTTCTATTGTCCAATTTTGGTGAGCCTGTGCAAATTGTAGCCTCAGTTTCCAGTTCTTAGCTGAGAGGATTGGCACCCGGTGTGGTCTTCTGCTGCTGTAGCCCATCTGCCTCAAGGTTGGATGTGTTGTGCATTCAGAGATGCTCTTCTGCTTATTTCGGTTGTAACGAGTGGTTATTTGAGTTACTGTTGCCTTTTCTATCAGCTGGATCCAGTCTGGCCATTCTCCTCTGACCTCTGCCATCAACAAGGCATTTGTGCCCACAGAACTGCCACTCACTGGATATTTTCTCTTTGTTGGACCATTCTCTGTTAACCCTAGAGATGTTTGTGTGTGAAAATCCCAGTAGATCAGCAGTTTCTGAAATACTCAGACCAGCCCGTCTGGCACCAACAACCATGCCACATTCAAAGTCACTTAAATCACCTTTCTTTCCCATTCTGATGCTCAGTTTGAACTGCAGCAGATCGTCTTGACTATGTCTATATGCTTAAATGTATTGAGTTTCTGCCATGTGATTGGCTGATTAGAAATGTGCGTTAATGAGCAGTTGGACAGGTGTACCTAATAAAGTGGCCGGTAAGTGTATTTTGTAGTTTTGTATATATATATATATATATATATATATATATATATATATATATATATATATATATATATATATATATATATATATATACAAATATATTTCTTGATTCTGGTTGTAAGAAGTGAAGTTTTACTTTAGAAAATCTGAATTGTTTTTTAAACTTTTTAATGATGACATTATATATTAATGTTCTCAGTGTTGTAATTTATAAGCTTTTAGTTGTAAATGTTGAATTAATTTACAGAACAAATACCAAAAAATATAAACAGAATTTTATTAATAAGTCATTCAATCAATACTGATGTAGTTCTTATATTATGTTCATGGGAATTTGTGCTTATTTACCATTTGTTCTATAGGAGGAAATGCGGCAGATTGTAATTCCACTAAAGAAAAGTCTTAGATGCCTGTATGAGGCCAAACAAGAATGTGATGATATAACTGTCCACATAAAGGTATCAACAAACTTTCAGTCTTACAAACATCATATGATTCACTAACCATCAACAGATACCTGCATTACTAAATCCATTGCCTTTTTTGTTGGTTTCACATAGAACCAAAGGCAACAGACAGAGAAACAAATTCACGAGGAGTTTGAAGAGCTACGACAGTTTCTTCTGAAGGAGGAATCTGCGAGGATTGCTCTTCTGGCAGAAGAAGAAGAGACAAAGAAACAGGCCATTAAGAAAACAACAGACACAATCACTCTTGATATAAGCACATTTTCTCAAGCTGTTGTGGCCATAGAAAATGAGATTGCTAATAATGACAGCCTCTTTTTACAGGTAACCTGCTGCATTTGTATTGTTAACCAATCTTATAACTTTTGTATAAACATTAACAAGTAACTGATCCTGCTTTCCCTACAGAACTACAAGAATGTCAAAACAAGGTAATGGTACACTATATGTTGTACTGTATTTAATTGATTCATTTGCTCATTTATTTACTAATCTCAATGCCATTACAGAGCTCAGATAACGTTCCACGAACCAGAAAAAGTCCCCAATTCTCTAATCAGCGTTGCGGAGCACATCACCTCCCTGAAGTTCAGAGTGTGGGAAAAAATGCAGAATCTGGTGGAATGCAGTGAGTGCTCAATTACTGAGTTCAATGACATTGTGTATCAGAATAGCACAATTGGTTACCTTTAAATTTGTGAGATGGAACATCGCACATTGGTAATTTGGAATGGAAGAGAAAATTACTCAACTGCAGTTGGTTTGTTCAACAATTGAAGTGAGAACATTTTGTGAATAATATACTTCATGCTGACTAAATCCACTTGAAAACATTTCTGGGTCACTCCAAGACATTAAACCCATTTTCCAAGTACATGCATTGTCTATAAAATTACACTAATAAGTCAAAACATTATGACCATGTGCCTAATATGCTGTTGGTCCCTAATGTGGTGTCAAAGCAGCATCGAGCCACCAAGGCATGAACTCTACAAGACTCCTCATGGCATCCCGTGGTATACAAAATCAAGATGTTAGCAGCAAATCCTTTAAAGCCCTACTCAGTGTGATTTCAGTTCCAGTTTGGTTGTCTGAGACACATTTTTGAAATCATAAAAGATGCCAGTAATTCTTTTATTAGTTGACCAACAGCCCGTAATGGCCATTGTGATGCAATTTTCCCTCTGATGAAGTTCTGCAAGTGTGCTCCAGTGTGACTTCAGCTACAATTAGCATCAAACCAAGAACCAATAGGAGTGCTGAATCTGATGACACAATCAGCACGACAACTTTAAACCACTGCAGGCAAATGTCTAAACCGCTTTCTTCTGGTTTTATTATTGAGGCACACTGTGAGCAAACTTGCAGCTACAGTTTGTTTATGATTGCTTTGAGGTATCATGCCAGAACATGGGATAGTGAAAGTATTACAGATGGATGACGTCAAACTCTGGGTTTTCTTGTGTGTCTGTGTTTGCGGCGTCTTGATTGTAGTTCGGTCTGACATTGACAACTGAGGTCTTACAGTCTGACATGCTACAATCAATTAAGGTTATTAAAATTCTCACAGTGTGACTTAAGTCCAGTATGATGAGGTAAATCTGTTGTGGCAAATCTCATAGATGCTCAGTTGATTGAGATATTTAGAAGTTAGAAGAACAGCATCTTGAACTATTCATCATGTCCTTCAAACCCATTTATACCAGGGAACACGGTTGTCATGAACTGAGGTATCTGGTCTGCAACAGTGCATAGGTGTAGGTAACAAGTGTCAAATTTGTGTCCACATGAATGTCTGGATCCTAGCATCTACATCAGCGGTCTCAAATTCAATTCCTGGAGGGCCACAGCTCTGCACAGTTTTGCTTCAATCCTAATCAAACACAGCTGATCCAACTAATCAAGGTGATCAAGACTACTAGACACTATTAGATCAGCTGTGTTTGATTTGGCTTGGAGCAAAACTGTGCAGAGCTGTGGCCCTCCAGGAATTGAGTTTGTGACCTATCATCTACATGAATAGATGATTCATATCATGTCATTGCTGAGAGTTACATTAGTTTACATTAGTTTTTCATTGTCGCACAATGCATCCTTGGGCCATAATCTACTTAGGGAAATTGTTAAATGCACACTTATATGGGTATTCATGAGATATGAAAGGATGGGGTACTTTACAAGGTTACAAGGCAATGTTCTTCCAAGGGCTACAGTAGTTTTGATTCCGGTGTTTACTTTCCTTCTCTGACCACAGTTGGAAAATTCTTACCACTGTTGGCTTGCTGTTTCAGGGACAATCTGACCAGGGCCATAAAAATGTGATTTAAATTGATATATGATATTTAATCTATCCAGACCAAGGATGGAACGTGGAATTGACAGACGGATTGGTGCAGCGGCAGCAGTAATGCAGTTGATGTACCGGTCCATTGTGGTAAAGAAGGAGCTGAGCCGAAAGACAAAACTCTCGATTTACCAGTCAATCTACGTTCCTACTCTCACTTATGGTCATGAGCTTTGGGTCATGAGCGAAAGGATAAGATCTCAGATACAAGTGGCCAAAATGATTTTCCTTCGCAGGGTGCACCCTTATAGATAGGATGAGGAGCTCTGTCACCTGGGAGGAGCTCGGAGTAGAGCCGCTGCTCCTCCACATCGAGATAAGTCAGCTGAGGTGGCTCGGGCATCTGTTTCGAATGCCTCCTGGATGCCTACCTAGGGAGTGTTCCAGGCATGTCACACCAGGAGAAGGCCTCGGGAAGACCCAGGAGACGCTTGAGGGGACTATGTCTCTCGGCTGGCCTGGGAATGCCTTGGGATCCCCTCAGAGGAGCTGGAGGAAGTGTCCGGGGAGAGGGTTCTCTCCCAAGGCTGCTGTCCCCGCGACCTGGCCCCCGAAAAATGGATGAAAATGAGATGAGATGAATCTACCCACCCTATCTACTATCTTCCTAATGTAAAATTAAAAGCAATAAATTCACAAATAAAAAATACAAGTACAGTAGGCATGTCCAAACCCGGACCAGGAGGGCTGGTGTCCCTCAGATTTTAGCTCCAACTTGTCTCAGCACACCTGCACATGTTTCTAGAAAGCAAGAGCTTGATTAGCTAGCCCAGGTGTGTCTGATTGGGGTTGGAAATAAACTTTGCAGGAAACTGGCCTTCCAGGACCTAGTTTGGGCACCCCGATGTACAGTTAATTGCCCTTTTTTGTGTTAGATTTTAATAGTAATAATAATAAAAAAAAAAAAACATTTAAACAAATTTAATTCACAATCCAGCAAATTAATCTTTTGTTTGTGAATCAACGGCCATTTCACTGGGAAATGTTATTTGAACAGGCCCTCGGCCTCGATCTCTTAACAAGCTCACTGCGCTCATCATCTGACAGGTGTTTCGGCCAGACAGCAGGATCACAGAGGAAGCTGCGTTTTATTGTTTGTCGTCTTTCTACTTTTTTTCCCAAATGTTCTGAAAATACTCTGATCTCTGGCAGACTGGTGTCACTAACATCTCTGTAATTGTGAACAAAAGCAAGAAAATAACAAACAGTCCATTTAAATTATTAAATTTAAAACAAAGGAGAAGCAGATTGGTTTGACTGTACCAGAGAAATACTTCACGCAAGCTGTACCCTCAAACATTTGCCGTCGGTATGCAGAGGAATGATCTGCTCTCAATGCTGCAGGTGTGAGAGATGGCTCTGTGGCGCTGTGCCGCCTTTGAGTGCTCTGAGGCGGAGGAGAGACTGACGGGATCACCCGCAGCTTATTGCGAAGAGTCAGTGCAGACACATGAGAGTCTCTAAAAATCTCCAGCAACACCTAAAAACATTAGCTAGTTGTTTTTTTTTTTTTAATTTGCTGCTAGTGGGGTCTGAAAAGTCACTAAGCTGGCAACACTGGCTGGCAGTGTCTTTGATTGAAGCGCTCACACCTCGCGCATGTGCAAGGCGCACGTTAAAATCTTAACGGTTATAGACAGATTTTACAACACATGATGTATAAAAGTGTATAAAGAGCTATATGATTATTATAGGCTTCTTGGCATTGTAGGGCCCTCCCAATTCCCCGGGGCCCTAAGTGACTGCTTACCTCGCTTATTGGTTAATTCAATCATATTATAACTAGTCCTATTGGTCTAAAGCAAGCAGTTCAGAAGGTTTAAATGCTATAGATGCTTGCCCTAGAGCAGGGGTTCTCAACCTTTTGCAAGCTGGGCCCCCCCCAAAGCTGGTCCATTGCAGTTGGGGCCCCAGTGCACAACCCCCCACACTCACCCACATTATTAATATTATTATTATTATCATATCAGTAGCGGTAGGTAGGCCTATCATCATTACTAGGCTATTGCCTTATAATTATATGAGGTTACATATTTCATTGTTGTTGTTAGATCCTCAATTCTTGGCTCAATGTTTGATGAACATAGCCTCAAATCATCCTCGATTTGTGTACGATTGCGGTATTTCGTTCTGAGTTCAGTCATTTTTGAGAATCCTGCCTCACACAAATATGTCGACGCGAAAGGAAGGAGAATCTTAAAAGCGACGTTGCAGATTTCAGGATAGTCCTGCATTAATGCTGTCAGTGTGCAGAAGCAGCTGTTCATGCCTTGACCCCATCTCCTGGCAGAGGACCCCAAACAAGCGAGTGTTTAGCGGCCATGATTTGAAGAGATTTATCATTTTCACGGATTGGTTCAGCACGAAGTCAAAAAGAATCTAAATTTTTTTAGCGGCTACTAAGAGACTGACCACCTGTGAGTGCTTTTGGATGGGAGAGGTGCTCACTGCAGCAGCCGCTGCTCGTTGAGCACAGTAGGGCCTAACTGCAGAGTGATGCGTGCTTTCCAGTCTCCAAACACCACAAAAGTCTCCAAAAACACCAGTAAAAGTCACTGGATTTGTCGCTTTTGACAAATAAAAAGTCGCCAGGAGGATGATTTGTTTGTGTTATAATCAGTGCATGAGGTGGGGGGGAAAGGTGGCGCTACTCTTTTTGCATTGGCAAATTATTACATTTTACAGTGAAAAACAAAACTTGGAGTCCTTTGTCTTGTTTTTAGTCCAAATATCTAAAAATTCTTAAATTAAGAAGCATTTTCTTGAAGAAAAAATACTGTCTTGTTTTCAGAAATAATGTGAGTTTTTCCTTTAAACAAGCAAAACAATCTGGCAATGGATTTTGCATGGTATTCTGCCATTCAAGGTGAGATTTTATTGAAGGGAGCATACATGTTCAGTTATGAAATTATGAAAAATGTGACATTTAAAATTTTAAAAATTAAGTACATTGTACCAAATGTGTAATTTGGGCTGTAGGTACATAGTTATTAAGGCCACCTAATGTAAAGTGGGACCTTTTTTATCCATTTGTCAGTGAATATACAGTAGGCAATGTATTTCGGTGCATTTAAACAAAACAGATTTATTAAACCGATACATTTATTAAAATAATATTTTAGTCACCAATCATATTTAGAAATTCAATACAATTAAATTGCAAAAATAAATTACAACCTACAACATATTTCAATTCTTTTGCTTCTCCTGATTTTTCCTCTTATTTAAATTTATATTTAATATTTTTCTATAACATATAAATTTGGGTGTACTAGTTTTTGGAGTGTAATCATAAGTTATTTTGTTAGATAAACTCTAGATTTGGCTTCAGTACTGACTAATCTACAGTAATGTATATGCACAAATGTTACGAAAAATGTTCTTATTATTATTTCCTTTCTTTATTGCGCATTGTATGTGCCTTTTTCCTTGTCCCGCCTCCTTGTTGTTTTTGTGTCATCCCATAGGTTCCCATTCTGGCGTGATTCGCGTTCTGATTGGCTGCTGGTTTTGAAGGCTTGTATAAAAAGGAACATCCGGCAGGGTTTGGGGAGCTCATTCCTGTTGCGACCGTTGCTGGGAGTGGAGCTCCTGGATTTCCCTTACCCCTCCGGCCGACGACCAACATTCAATTGTTACCTTTGTTCATACGTTTAATCTTTTTGAGAGTTTTGAGCTTGTAGGGGTGGCCTGCCTATTTATTTGATTACTTTTGACTATGTTTATGTTTAGGGAGAAAGGTAAGCTTCTTGTATTTTTCTTTAAATATTTATAGGTCATTTAGGTCATTTACTTTACAGATTCTTTTGTTTGTTATTTTGGCCTGGGGTCACCCTGAAGAGATGCTCACTTAAAAATGACTATTTTTCTACAATAAATCTATTCAATTACTCTCAACTGAGTGTCCGAGTTTGGTTGTCGACCGAAGGGGATCTTTTGTCTTAAGTTTTTGTTTTGTTTGGGAAATCCACCACCCCAACACCTTTGTTTTTTTCGTTTGTTATGCCCATGTTGTTTTCCCCTAGACTTGGGGCGTAATATAATATTGTATAGCTTCCTATTAAAAAAATATAATTTAAAAGATAGATTGTGAGGGGTGTACATATATGCTGAGCACTGTATATTTTTTTTAATTCTCATGAACAGTGTTGGATATACCACATTAGGTGTTATGTGAGTTATGTAATCAGATTTTTTTTTTAATAACAACTATTAAAGTAAAACATTGTTTTTTCATTTACAACAAAATATTACTTTTTGAGTTACTTTTACTGACTGACAGCTCTCCTGCCCCTGTGTCGAGTGCACATATGTTGTGTGGGATGTGTAAACATGATATTTACTATAACTCTAGCCCTAACATTATTTATTGCAGGAAAAAATAAGTAACAAAGTAATTTAACAAATTACTTTCGTTAAAAAAAATAACTAAGTGCCACATTGTTTCCTTTTTAGGAAGTAATGTGAGATTATAATATATTATTTTTAAATATAACTTTTACGAACATTGCCCATGAGTTCATTATATATTATATTATATTAAAATAAAAATTTGAACTAAATTATTTGTTCTCATTAAAATAAGCATGTGCAGTCAAAAGGTATTGCCAAATTTGTAGGTTCCATTATTAATGGCTAATGAATGTCTTATAACTCTTCACCCATAGCTGGCACTGTCACCAAATTTTTATGGTGTGGTCAGTGTGAGGCGACAATGATTGACCTGATGTCATTATCTTTAACTATCGCAGAGACACAGCCTCAGATGTAGTTTGGCATCATGCCATCACATTTGTTGCAGTAAACAAAAACCATTACACCTATCGACACAAATTCAATAACTTTTTGTCAGCATGGTCTGAAGATGATCTGAGTCAAATTTGGTGCAAATCAGCCAAACGAGGTAGGAGAAGTTTGATAAAGTACAGTAGGTTTTTGACTTAAAGCTAGATGGCAAATAGGAAGTTCAGTTAATTAAGACATAATTGGCATTGATATTCTCAGGACTATGGAGTCAGAGAAATCTCAAAAGAAATTCACGCAAAAGACACGATGTACACATGCGTAGCCTAATTCACGTGCATAAAACTAAATTCACGTGCGTAAAATATTTATTTATATTCACAAAAACAATTCACGTGCTCAAAATAAAAATACATATTCATAAAATACGTTTCACAAATGCAAAACCCCATTTGCAAGTGTATAAGAGTGTACAAAAACTTTTGAATGTTTAAAACTTGTGAGTTCATCCTGAATGAGAATGTGCAAATCCTCTTTCACGTACGACTCCCCCTGGATACGCGTGTGTGTATTTTTGAGACTGTCCTGGCAGAAGCAAGCAACTCGTAACCCCTCAGCCAATCAGATGAGAGCTGTATTCAATATCACCTACTCTGCGCTCCTTTTGCGCAGACGGTTTCTCTCCAGCATGGCGAACGGAGAAAGAGATGCACAGGCTTCAACCCAGAACTATTAAATCCCCTGACTATCATTGACTAAAAACTTAATTTACATTATATCTAATGAAAGTAAACTGGCTGTTGTTGTGCTTTAGTAATATCTAGAATATAAATATAATATTAATACTTTTCGGGATCTTTTTCAACACAAATCGGAGCCTCTCGGATCATTTCAAACATGTTTGATGCTGTTCATGATTTTAAATCGGGCTGATCACTGCTCTGATAACCTTCCCTCCAATACAGTCGCATCACCGAAGAGAAGAGCTGAGGAGAATCACGTCAGTTTTAATAAATTCAGTTAGAAGGTGTTTTTAACTGCAGTCACGCCATCTGCGGTTCCGAGAGAGAGAGAGAGGGTCACGCTATCTGTGCTTCAAATTGCAGTGCGCGTCTACTCGGTGTTGCGCGGTAGATTAAAGACCCGTGTGTTTAATGCCCTGCAGTTTTAATCTTGTTTCACTTTTATTCGCGTATGAATTCAAATGAGAGATAGTCATAAATGGTCACTTTTATTCATGTTTGGATATATAAAAATCATGACTTTGCATGTAGGCTATGCTATTTTTTCTTTGTTTTGCTGTAATTGTGTTTTATTTACGACTTTAACAACAAAATTAATAGCATTTAAAAGTCATTACCCGGCTGTCATAACTATTCACATTCGTTTTCATATTTACAACCTACTATTTAGGTGTTTACTGTACTATTATGATTGTTTTATTGGTTTATTTGTGTTTTTCGGTAAATATTTTCCTGTGGAATGTTGCTAAATATTTAAAAAAAATGTTGTTGTACAATTGTTACCACTGTGCTCACTTTTCATATCATATTACTGTTTCATATTTGAATAGCACGCTAAAATCATGAAAAACACAGTGTTTTTACTGAAGAGTCATATTAGAAAACTCATAAAAAAATAAAATCAAATTGTTTTCTGCCAACTCCACCAGATTATTGTTCTACATGTCCTAATGTACCACTGTGCTCGCTTTATCATATACTGTTTCATATTTTAATAATAGCACGCCAAAATCATGGAAAATACAGTGTTTTTTTTACTATACGGTCATATATTTATATTTATTTATTTATATTTATACGTGATGGTGGAAAAAAAACTGAGTGGGAGAAAAAAAAAATGGGTTGGAGAAAAAAAAACAGTGATAGGAAAATATATATCTTTTTAAGTTCTTGCGTTGTTTTGCGAGGGAACGCAAAGATGTTTTGCGTTCTATCGCAAAACTGTTTTTCCACAAACACTTCCTGTTCACTTCATACATGTCAACCCTCCCGTTTTTGCCTGGATTATCCCGTATTTTACAATTCTATCCTGCTATCATCATATCATTCAGTATTTTCCCATATTTCTCATGTATTTTTAATCTTGAAAACACGCTGAAATGAATATAAAAATGTCTTCATTCACTTTCTTTCCATTAAAGCTGTGCGTCGATCATCACCCTTCATATTGAATCAGCGAATGCATGTATGAGCCAATGACTGGTATAAGCGCTGACTGACAGAAGCGCTCCGTGTGATAAAGTGCAGGGCATTTTGGGATATTCGGGTGTATGTTTAAACAAGACAAAATACTCTTAATAATTTGTAAACATGTCTGTCCTGCGTGTTTTATTTTAACACACCTAATGACAAACTAATGCACAAACAGTTACGAAAGTAATGGAATACTTTCATTATAGATCTGTGCATACAGTGACACCACTGTAATCAAATAAAAAACGAAAGATTAATTTGCTGCTCTTCACTTGTTTGATAACAGAGGTGTCACTTTTTTGTGAAGCTGATCTGGGATCAGTTTATCATACGGAGCGCTTCAGTCAGTCAGCGCTTATACCAGTCGTTGGCTCATACATGCATTCGCTGATACTGAATGATATGATGATAGCAGGATAGAGTAGTAAAATACGGGATAATCCAGGCAAAAACGGGAGGGTTGACATCTATGAATTCACTTAAGGGAAGTGTTTGTGGAAAAACAGTTTTGCGAGGGAACGCGATCTTTGCGAGGGAACGCAAAAACATAAAAATATATATTTTCCTATCATTGTTTTTTTTTTCTTCCACCCTTTTTTTTGTTCCACCATCACATCCCTTCCGGGTCTCCGTACTACGGCACAACAACAGCCAGTTTACTTTCATTAGATATAATGTAAATTAAGTTTTTAGTCAATGATAGTCAGGGGATTTAATAGTTCTGGGTTGAAGCCTGTGCATCTCTTTCTCCGTTCGCCGTGCTGGAGAGAAACCGTCTGCGCAAAAGGAGCGCAGAGTAGGTGATATTGAATACAGGTCTCATCTGATTGGCTGAAAGGTTACGAGTTGCTTGCTTCTGCCAGGACAGTCTCAAAAATACACACACACGTATCCAGGGGGAGTCGTACGTGAAAGAGGATTTGCACATTCTCTTTCAGGATGAACTCACAAGTTTTAAACATTCAAAAGTTTTTGTACACTCTTATACACTTGCAAATGGGGTTTTGCATTTGTGAAACATATTTTATGAATATGTATTTTTATTTTGAGCACGTGAATTATTTTTGTGAATATAAATAAATATTTTACGCACGTGAATTTAGTTTTATGCACGTGAATTAGGCTACGCATGTGTACATCGTGTCTTTTGCGTGAATTTCTTTAGAGACTGTTCTGACTCCATACAGGACAACCCATTGAATCTATCAAGATAAGTTTCATAACAATAGGCAAAAATAGTCAAAAGTTATTAGCATTTTTAAAAAATATGATTTGACCAAAAGTAACACCTTGGTGTAAAGTAACTCATTACAAATACTCAAATTACTGTAATTAAGTAGTTTTTCTCGGTAATTGTACTTTACTAAGGAGTTTTAAAAATGTGTACCTTTACTTTCCCTTGAGTACTTTTTTAGTGCTGTATCTGTACTTTTACTCCACTACGTCACAAGATGGCGCCGAGCATGGCCGCCGTGTTGCGAGCTCCCAGCAAACTTTGTTGTGTTTTGTATGTTTTACTTGTATTTTTGTTGTTTTTCGTGCTGGATGTACACACTCTTATTGCCTACGACAGACACACACTTCGGGAAATTGGCTCCCTCGTCGCACACCGAAGACCGGACTTTGAGTTGTTCAACGACGCTCTGTTTACAAACACAACAACAGAGCCCTTTGTCTGGGCCACACAACCGAGGCGATGACGCAAACGCAGCCGGAAAAGAGGAAAGAGAGCCAGCGTCCTGGTCAGACTAAGACGCCGTGGATTTCGACCTCCGCTCCCCACCATTCTGCTGGCTAACATTCAGTCACTGGACAACAAACTTTGCGAGCTACGGGCGCGCATTTCCTTCCAACGGGAAACAAGAAACTGCTGCATTATCTGTCTTACAGAAACCTGGCTATCTGCGGAGGTACCAGACACCGCTGCTGAACTTTCGGGGTTCTCCGTGCACCGCGCGGATAAAACGAAAGAACTCACAGGGAAAAGCAAAGGAGGAGGTGTTTGTTTCTTTATTTACAACTTATGGTGTGATGAGAGAAACATACACTCAGTTAGATCATTTTGTTCTCCTGATCTGGAATACCTTATGCTTCGGTGTCGACCATACTGGCTACCAAGGGAATTCACATCGGTCATTATTACGGCTGTTTACATCCCCCCTCAAGCCAACATAGAGCAGGCGCTCAGGGAACTGTATGGGACCATAAACGCGCAGGAAATCACACACCCAGAGGCAGCGTTTATTGTTACAGGGGACTTTAACAATGCCAATCTCAGGAAAATCGCTCCAAAATCCGTTCCGGGATGCTTACAAATCCCTCCCCCGCCCACCATTTGCCAAATCAGATCACTCTTCTGTTCTGCTCTTGCCTGCTTACAGGCAGAAACTGAAACGGGAACCACCCACCCTCAGGACGTTTCAGAGCTGGTCGGACCAATCGGATTCCATACTTCAAGACTGTTTTGATGACGTTGACTGGGAGATGTTCCGGGCAGCTTCTGATGACGACATCGAAGTGTACTCAGACACCGTTACGTGCTTCATCAGAAAGTGCATAGAAGACGTGGTCCCAACAAAAACTGTCCGTATCTACCCCAACCAAAAACCATGGATCAATTGCGAAGTTCGAACAGCCCTATCGGTGCGAACTTCCGCCTATAAATCCAGAAATGCTGAGGAACTGAACAAGCAAACTACAACCTCAGGAAAACGATCAAAGCAGCAAAACGTCAATACAAAGACAAGGTAGAGGGTCAATTTAACACCAATAACGCAAGGAGCACGTGGCAGGGACTTAATTACATCACAGACTTTAAAAGTAACAAACCCGCCACTGTGAAGATTGCTGCGTCTCTACCGGACGAGCTCAACTCGTTCTACGCCCGCTTTGAAGCCCAGGACAGCGCACACACACACCGCGCTCCCGCGGCCGATACAGAAACCGCCAGCACACTATCTGTTTCTGTAGCGGATGTAACAAGATCTTTCCGTCGCGTGAACATCTGAAAAGCTACGGGCCCAGATGGCATCCCTGGACGTGTACTTAAAGCATGCGCACACCAGCTAGCGGGGGTTTTTTACGGACATCTTTAACCTCTCGCTCTCTCTGTCTGTGGTTCCCACATGCTTTAAAACAGCTACTATTGTGCCAATACTGAAATCAGCTAAAACCACTGACTGACTGGCGTCCGGTTGCACTGACACCCATCTTCAGCAAGTGCATTGAGAAGCTGATTAAAAACCACATCTGCTCTGTACTGCCCGCTAACACTGACCCTCTGCAATTTGCATACAGAAACAACTGCTCCACTGATGATGATTGCTTTCACCTTGCACACTGCTCTGTCTCACCTGGAAAACAAAAACACATATGTGAGAATGCTGTTTGTGGACTACAGCTCAGCATTCAACACCATAGTGCCTGCCAAGCTGGTGGTGAAGCTCCAGGCTCTGGGCCTACACAGCTCCCTGTGCAACTGGATACTGGACTTCCTGTCAAGCAGACGCCAGGTGGTCAGAATGAACAACATCACCTCATCCACACTGATCCTCAACACTGGTGCTCCACAGGGCTGTGTTCTCAGCCCACTCCTGTACTCCCTGTACACACATGACTGTACATCCAAACACAGCTCCAATGTCATCGTTAAATTTGCTGATGACACAACGGTGGTGGGCCTAATCACCGATAATGACGAGACTGCCTACAGAGAGGAGGTGCACGCTCTGACACAGTGGTGTCAGGAAAACCACCTCTCACTCAACATCAGCAAAACCAAGGAGCTGGTGGTGGATTTCAGGAGAGAGAAAAAAGAACACACTCCCATCACCATCAACGGGACACCAGTGGAGAGAGTCAGCACTTTCAAGTTTCTTGGAGTACACATCGCTGAGGATCTGACATGGACTGCCCACACAGACGCAGTGCTGAGGAAGGCACAACAACGCCTCTTCTTCCTCAGGCGTCTCAGGAGGTTTGGAATGAGCCCCCACATCCTCCGCTCGTTCTACACCTGCACTGTGGAGAGCATCCTGACCGGCTGCATCACCACCTGGTACGGAAACAGCACCAGCAGCAATCGCAAAGGTCTACATAGGATTGTGCGAACTGCTGGACGCGTAGTAGGAGGTGAGCTTCCCTCCCTCCAGGACATCTATACCAGGAGGTGCATGAGGAAAGCCAAGAGAATCATCAGCGACTCCAGCCACCCAAGCCATAGACTTTTCTCTCTGCTACCTTCAGGCAGACGGTTCCGCAGCATCCGGTCACGCACCAGCCGACTGAAGGAAAGTTTCTTCCCTCAGACTATCTGGCTGACGAACACTTAACACACCCCACACAAACTCTTCCATACCGCGCACTGCACACCATCAAGATGTAGCATGCACTGCATGCAAATCCATACTTAAAACAATACTGCCTACAACTATGTGTACACCTATCCATCGTACGTATCGCTGTCAACATTGCCAATTTTACATTGTCTTGTTTTTTTTTTGAGTATGTTGTTGTATTTTGCACTGTCTGTATTTTGCACTGTCTGTATTTTGCACTGTCGTTGTATTTGCACTATCTGTATTTTGCACTGTCTGGAGCCAGCACCTAAGCTTTTCACTCATCATAGCACACGTGCTGCTGATGATGTGACAATAAAAGTGATTTGATTTGAAGTTGTGGATCTGTTCAGCAAAATATTTGACTGCATGTCACTGCATCCTAAACGACTAAAACAATATAATTAAAGCAATCTTCACTGTGCTGAGCGAGAGCGCCTCTCTTCCTGTTGAACTGAACAGTCGCATCAATGGCGTAAGCGTGGTTATGTTTGGAAGGTAAAGATGCAGTGTGAGTGCAGACCATCGAAGGAGAGGAGAGGGAAGGGGGGCAATCACATTTCGTCACTGTTCAAGGCAACTGTACCAAGTGTGAGTACGCCCTTAAAAAGGAGACCTAAAATTTCTAGCTAAGCCAGTGCCTCCAGGTGAGGAGTGGGCTCTGGATTGGCCTTCAGGCTGGGATTTTATATGTATTTTTATTAGTGTATGTACACGGCATAAGTACCTAAGTACAAATGTGTAACAAGACCTTGGCAACTACACTTTTCACATAGGTAAGTACACATGTAACAATATTTATGAAAGTGCATTTTATGACAAGTTTTTCAACTTCCACACAGTCAATACTACAACCCCAAATCAGAAAATGTTGGAACAGTATGAAAAACAAAATAAAAAAATAAATGATTTCTAAGTTTACTTTGACTTGTATTGTCATTGCAGAAAATACAACAAACATTATTTAGTGGGTTCCTCGTGATTATAATAGTGTTATAGTCTTTTCACAAGACTTAAACAACTTTTTAGGGACTGAAGACACCAAGTTATTAAGTTTTTTAGGTGTAACTTTATCCCCTTCTTCTTACAAACAAGTCTTAAGGTGGGCAACAGTAAAAGGTCTTTGTTGTTGTTTTTTGCCTTTAAAAATGTGCCATGCATTCTTATTTGGAGATAGGTTGGGACTGCAGACAGGCCTGTCAAGTGCTTGTATCCTCTTCTTCCACAGCCAGGACCTTGTAATGTGTGCAAAATGTGGTTTTGCATTGTCGTGCTGAAATACGCAAGGGCGTCTCTGGAAAAGATGTCTTCTTGAAGGTAGCATATAGTGCTCTAAAATCTCTATGTACTTTTCAGCATTATTGGTGCCATCACAGAAGTGCAAGTTACCACTGACACAACTCCATACCATGACAGATCCTGGCCTTTGGACTTGTTGCTGGCGTCCATTTCTCCTGAAAATTCCTGAAATACTGATTCATGTTTCCAATGTGTGATGGTCCATCCCAAATGCCTCAGAGCCCAGAGAAGTCAACAGCACTTCTGGATACTGTTAACATAGGGCTTCCTTTTGGCACAGAACAGTTTTAACTGGCATTTGTGGATGTCACTACTTATTGTGGTACTTGACAGGTTTGCCAAAGTAGTCATATCGCTTATAGATGAATGACAATTCTTGATGCAGTGCTGCCTGAGGGATCGGAGATCATGGTAGGTCATCTTAGGATTGCCCCCCTGTCCTTTATGCACTGAAATTTCTCCAGATTCCTTGAATCTTTTAATTATGTTATGCACCGTTGAAGGTGAAGTATCAAAATGTCTTCCTATCTTTCTTTGAGGAACATTGTTTTTAAACATTTCAATAAGTTTCTCACATATATCTGGCAGTCCTCTGCCCATCTTTGCTTCTAAAGGACTAAACCTTTTTTGGATGCTGCTTTTGTATCAAATCATAATTACAATCACCTGTTGACATCACCTGTTTCTTTCAAATCACATCAATATTTAACCTTAATCTATCTGATTAATATCCCTAAATTTCATGTGTTGCAGGTCTGAATGACAGGAAAGGATGTATATTAACAAATGAAATTAAGTTGACTAGATAAAACATGAAACATTTTGTGTTCATATTGTCTGCAATGAAATACAAATTAAAGTAAATTTGGAAATCACTACTTTTTGTTGGAATACACTGAAACCTTAAGGAAATGATAATGATTCTTGTGTGCATACTATGCATTTGAGAATTCTGAAATAAAATTAGACTGGCAGTACTAATGATAAAATAGTTTGCATCTTGTGATCCAGTGTACTTACATGGTAACTTCTCAGAAATTGTCCACTTACTATAATGTGTAAAATTATTAATGTTACTGTCTAATATGCAACACCGGTAAAACTTGAATTTAGGTCACAATTCACAACTATACTAGCTTATTACCTGCCTGTTATTACGATTTTTCCTGTTCATTAGTAGTTATAAAGTATGATCTTATTTTGCATCCCTAAATATATATAATCCTACCCAAAATTTTAACCCAACTTCTACCTTCCTAGCTATTACCAAACAGCCAATTAGTAGTTTATTAAGCTAGTAGTGCTGGTTATTGTTTTATTAATACCAGGAATTGTAATCTAAACTAAAGTGTTACCACAACACCTATTATTACATGCAGTACTTTAATAATAATGTACTTGCGTAGAAACTGTCTACATAAAATAGTGTAAAAAGGTCACAAATTACTTTGTAACTTGTAAAAAACAATCGTCTGAGCAACATTTTATTAACAGCATACTTACCTAACTCCTCAGGATCTGTTCACAAGTGTGATGGTTGCTGTTGTGTGCAATGAGTGTTGATACATGATAAACTCACAATAACTTGTCACTTACAAAGTGAAATGTTACATGCTAATTAAACTGGAAAGGTGAACTTTAAAGTACCCAAATGGTTTTGGATCTGGACTAAGTGGAGGGACGACTTCCATGCACCAGAAAAGTAAGGTTGGAGGCTTTGGGAGATTCAAGGCTGGAGGATTTCAGAGCTAGAGTAATCTGGAAGCTGCAGTGATCATGACTTCTGAAAGAATAGATTTAATGGCAAGGTGATGGAGCAACATGAGTAAAAGTTGATATGGACAACCACCTCAACCAGATTTCGACAGACCGGGACAGATTGGGCCATACTCTTTGGTTATGCATAGGCAAACAAAATCCTGTAAGAACCCCAAAACTGTGACCTCAAGGAGAGAAGTGTGTTGGAGGAAGGAAAGAGTTCCTTTACTCCTGTAAGAACAAAATAGCAATACCAGGCCAATAAACACTGGGGAGCTCCAGTAAGCTAAGGGAGTAGTTAAATGGAAGAATGCAGACTGCTGTCAAGAAGACATTGAGCATTCACTCATACTGAACACTACAGGAGTTGAATTGCTGGGTCCTGAAATTGTTGTGTCAGGATAACAGTAATGACTCAAGTACTGGCACAAACTTCAACTGGCAACAGGGATGGAGTGCATGTAAAATATCAGAGAACAGCAACAGCACAAGATAAGAAAGCCCAGGGTTAGGTTATAATGTAACCTTGTTACTCCTAAAAAAATGTCGCTTTTCAGTTGCAAAGCTCTTTTATTGAAAAAGGTTTTGACGCAATTCCATCTTTCAGATGAGATGTTAAACTGAGGTCCTGACCCCCTGTGGTCATTAAAAATCCCATGGCACTTCTCGTAAAGTGTAGGGGTGTAACCCTGGTGTCCTGGTCAAATTTCCCTCCATTGGCCCTTTCCCATCATGGCCTCCCAGTCATCCCCATCCACTGAATTGGCTGTATCACTGTCTCTCTTCTCCACATATAGCTGGTGTGTAGTGAGCGCACTGGCGCCATTGTCCTGTGGCAGCCATCGCATCATCTAAGTAGATGCTGCACACTGGTGGTGGTGTGGAGAAACCCCCCTCATGATTGTGAGGCACTTTGGGTGTATGGCCATACACAATAAATGCGCTATATAAACAAACACATTACATTACAATGTTTCTGTGCCTCCTAATATCTTTATGTGGGTGGATGTGGGAAAATAAGAGCAATGCATTGATTCAAAATGACATGAACTGACCAGAACTGCTTGTGCCTGGCCTGGAATATTAGTGAAGTTTATTTATAAACTAATTTCGAGAGGATCACATGCTTATGATTGACCACAGCTGATTCCTAATTCACTACAAGTAACCAGATTTTCTTACCTCACTCAACTTCGTCTTGAAGAATCCCCCTGTTATGAAGCAGACGGACAGACTGGGTAAGTGAAAGATGTAACAGTTTATTAAGACAACGTTGAACACAAACGGGTGAGAAGACAGTGAGGATGAATGAGCTGGATGGTAAATGTCCTTTTCCTTGGCAGATTGGATGATACACAACGGGGAAGACGGATAGCACACACCACAGACTGGAGAGACTGGAGACAGGAACAACTAGGGGTAAACAGAGACACGGTAAGTACAAGGATATAAATTCGTGAGTGTTAGCCAGGAGAGTGAACACTCAGAGTCCGCTTCGTATCAACGAGCCCGGACACTGAGTGCAGTGAGGGGTGTGCTTTTATGGTGAGACAGGGAATTGGATACAGCTGTGAATGATTAGAAGACAGGTGACGGTGCTCGCTGTGATTGGGTGCAGGAAGAGCCTGGCCAATCCGTGACATTACCCCCCTCCCCAGGGCCCGCTCCTGAGGGCCTAATATTCCGACGCTGTGGTGGTCTACCTCGTCCACGAGGTGCCGGGAACTCTGGGTGATTGGAGTGGAACTCTTCCATGAGTGAGGGATCTAGGATGTCGGATCTGGAAACCCACAATCTTTCTTCTGGTCCATATCCCTCCCAGTCCACTAGATATTCCAGTTGACCACCACGACGCCGGGATCGCAGAATTTCTTTGACGGAATAGATGGAGCCTTCTTCCAGCAGCAGTGGAGGAGGGGGTTCCTCTTCGTGGCCAGGCTCTGTGGAGGGAATCAGAGGGTTGTGATAGGGTTTCAGGAGTGACACATGGAACGTAGGGTGGATTTTGTACTGTGGAGGGAGTTGGAGTTTGTAGGTGACGGGATTGACCTGTTCCAAGATGGTAAAGGGACCAACAAACCGGGGACTGAGCTTCCTGGAGGGCAGTCGTAGGCAGATGTCCTTTGTGGAGAGCCAAACCTTCTGTCCTGGAAGATAGGTGGGGCCAGTGATTCTCCTCCTGTCTGACACCTCCTTGGCTCTGCGGACTGCCCTCTGAAGATGGTGATGAGCCTCGTCCCAAACCCTCTCGCTCTCCCAAAACCAGTGATCCACTGCGGGGACATCAGATGGTTCGCCATCCCAGGGAAAGAGTGGAGGTTGAAACCCTAGGACGCACTGGAATGGCGTGAGTCCGGTGGTGGATTGCCGCAGTGAATTCTGGGCGTATTCTGCCCAGCCCAGAAACTGGTTCCAGGAGTTTTGGTGGCCGTGACAGAATGTTCTAAGGAATCGTCCCACCTCTTGATTCTTCCTCTCTGTCTGGCCGTTGGTCTGAGGGTGATATCCAGACGAGAGGCTGACGGTCACACCCAGGAGTTTAAAAAAGGCTTTCCACAGACGGGAAATGAACTGTGGACCTCGATCGGAGACGATATCTTCTGGTAAACCAAAACATCGGAAGACATGGTTGAACAGACTTTCTGCCGTCTCTAGGGCTGTGGGAAGACCCTTTAAGGGAATCAAACGACAGAATTTAGAAAACCGGTCTACTATCACCAAAATACAGGTGTTACCGTCTGATGGAGGAAGGTCCGTCATAAAATCCACTCCTAGGTGTGACCAGGGACGATTCGGGATTGGCAAGGGATGGAGTTTGCCAGCCGGTAGATGACGAGGACTTTTGGACATGGCACAGTCTTGGCATCCTTGAACATACCTCCTCACATCCCTTGCCATGTTCGGCCACCAATAGCGTTGGGATAGCAGCGAGAGGGTGTTGTTGGTCCCGGGATGCCCCGTGCCCAGGGAGGAATGGATGGAGTGAATCATATCTACCCGTTGGTTAGCTGGAACAAACTGCCGATGAGGTGGGCAACCCGGCGGAGGTCGGGGTTCCGGAGTGACGACGGTTGGAGGGTTAGACCACTCAATGGGACAAATGGTGATATGGTCAGGGAGGATCCTAGCAGGAGTTTCGATTGTCTCTGGAAGATCATGCATTCTGGATAATGCGTCTGCTCGGATATTCTTTGACCCGGGTCGGTAGATTATGGAAAACTGGAACCTGGAGAAGAACAGTGACCACCGGGCTTGACGAGGACAGAGTCGTTTGGCATCTTTAAGATATTGCAAGTTTTTATGGTCGGTAATGACTTGAAAGGGGTGTTTTGCGCCCTCCAACCAATGTCGCCACTCCTCCCGGGCGAGCTTGATGGCGAGGAGCTCCCTATTGCCGATGTCGTAGTTCTGCTCCGCCGGGTTAAGCTTCCGGGAGAAATAGGCACATGGATGGAGTAATGTAGGGGTTCCGGTGTATTGGGATAATACTGCCCCTACCCCAGTGGTAGATGCATCTACTTCAAGGACGAAAGGTAGGTCTGGGTCAGGATGAGTCAGGAGTGGAGCTTGGGTAAAGGCTTCTTTGAGGTTTTGGAAGGCTGCGACTGCTTCAGGGCACCAGACTAGTTTTTTAGGTTTATCTTTCAGAAGGTTGGTGAGTGGAGAGGTGACTAGACTGTAGTTCCAGATGAAGCGTCGGTAGAAGTTTGCAAATCCAAGGAATCGTTGTAACTCTTTTATTGTAGTGGGTTCTGGCCAGGACACAACAGACTTGATCTTCCCCTCGTCCATGCGAACACCTGATTGATCGATGATGTATCCTAGGAAGGGGAAAGATGTTTCATGGAAGGAGCACTTTTCAGCTTTGAGATATAATTGGTGTCTTCTAAGTGTGTGTAGGACCTCCGCAACATGGAGACGATGTTCTGCCTCATTCCGGGAGTAGATGAGGATATCATCTATATAGACTATGACAAAGCGATGCAGGAACTCTCTGAGGACTTCATGAATAAAGTTCTGGAATACGGAAGGGGCGTTAACCAGACCATAGGGCATGACCAAGTACTCATAGTGGCCAGTAGGGGTCACAAACGCGATTTTCCACTCGTCATTAGCTCGTATTCTCACCAGATTGTATGCGCTGCGGAGGTCCAACTTTGTAAAGATCTTGGCAGATCGTAATTGCTCCAGGGCTGCAGGGACGAGAGGAAGAGGATACCGGAACTTGATGGTACTCTGGTTCAGGATCCGGTAGTCGATGCATGGTCGCAGCCCTCCATCCTTCTTTGCCACAAAGAAGAAGCTGGATGCTGCGGGTGACGTGGAAGGACGGATGTACCCCTGACTCAGAGCCTCTTGAATATACTCCTCCATGGCCTTAGTCTCCAGAAGCGACAACGGGTAGATTCTTCCTTTGGGCAACGGAGCATCTGGAACTAGGTCGATGGCGCAGTCCCATGGCCGATGTGGAGGTAGCTGGGAAGCTCTCTTGGGGCAAAAAACGTCCTTGAAAGAGGAGTAAATTTCAGGGATTTGAACTGACTGTTGCTTGACTGGACTTTCGACTGACGTAACATAGACAGATAGGGGTTTCTTTGGCTGAAGAGGAAGATCGGGAAAACATTCTGGTGTGCATCCTTCACCCCATCTTTTAATCTCTCCTGTGCCCCAAGAGAGGATGGGATCATGCTTCACCAGCCACGGGCGCCCTAGGATGATGTCCATGGTAGCTCCCATGCAGCAGTCCTACTTGAAGGTGAATGGATTCACATCGACGATGGATACGTGCCTGAGAGTGGATATTGCGAATTATGGGTTGGATCTGGTAGACATGCTGCGAGGCTTCTGTGTGGAGCTGAAGTTGGCGACAGAGGGCATGTGAGATGAAGTTCCCAGCTGACCCGGAGTCGATAAGGGCTGTGGCTGAAACAGAGACAGAGTGGGTAGTTAACAGAACATTGGTAGTGAGTGGATGCATCTTTTCTATTTCTGAACTGAACACACTCACCGAGGGACGTGAGGGACGGAGTGGACAGCCCAGCCTGACATGTCCACTAGCACCACAGTACATGCACAAACCCCGGGTCAGCCTCCTCTGTCGCTCGGCGGTCGTGAGTCTACCAGACTCAATGATCATGGGTTCTGGTTCTGGAGGGGTTACTGGCTCAGACGGACGGAGGAGTGCTTGAGGAACAGGATCAGGGTCACGCTGGTAGCTCTTCAGACGCTCTGAACATCGGAGAGAAAGTTGAATGAATTTTTCTAAGCCCATAGTGTCATCCAATGCTGCGAGCTGTACCCGAAGTTTGGGTTCTAAGCCGAGCCGGTATGTGGTGAGGAGAGATCGCTCATTCCATCCACTAGCTGCCGCCAGAGTCCGAAATCGTAGAGCATAGTCTTGGGTGGACATCGTACCTTGTTTTAGATGATATAGTTGTTCTCCAGCCGCTACTTCACCATCTGATCGACCAAATACCTCTTTAAAGTACGTTGTGAATGTTTGGATGGAACTTGTCACCGGCCCGGCTTGCTGCCAAATGGTTTCGGCCCATCGGAGAGCAGGTCCAGATAGAAGGGAGATGATATAAGCGATTTTGGATCGATCTGTGGGATATAAAGCAGGTTGCATGGTGAATACAAGAGAACATTGTAACAGAAATCCATTGCACTCCTCCGCCCCGCCTGAGTAGGGTGCTGGTCGAGCCATGGGACTGGAAGAGGTGGTGGACGGCGAAGAAGACGATGCGGAAGTGCTCGGGACTGGTGATGCTTCGGGAAGTGGCGCTGATGGTAGCAGAATCCTCTTCAACGAATCCACCAGCTCTTGGAAGTGATCGGGAGTGCTCATGTTGTCACAGTTTTGGTCCGGGCTTCTGTTATGAAGCAGACGGACAGACTGGGTAAGTGAAAGATGTAACAGTTTATTAAGACAACGTTGAACACAAACGGGTGAGAAGACAGTGAGGATGAATGAGCTGGATGGTAAATGTCCTTTTCCTTGGCAGATTGGATGATACACAACGGGGAAGACGGATAGCACACACCACAGACTGGAGAGACTGGAGACAGGAACAACTAGGGGTAAACAGAGACACGGTAAGTACAAGGATATAAATTCGTGAGTGTTAGCCAGGAGAGTGAACACTCAGAGTCCGCTTCGTATCAACGAGCCCGGACACTGAGTGCAGTGAGGGGTGTGCTTTTATGGTGAGACAGGGAATTGGATACAGCTGTGAATGATTAGAAGACAGGTGACGGTGCTCGCTGTGATTGGGTGCAGGAAGAGCCTGGCCAATCCGTGACACCCCCCTTCCACCCCTACTCCTCCTCACTTTTCCTTGATAGGGCGGCATGTTGGCTCAGTGGTTAGCACTGTTGCCTTACAGCAAGAACGTCACTAGTCCAAGTCTTTAACAGGCCAGTCGACGTTTCTGTGTGAAGTTTACATGTTCTCTCCCCATTCTTCTCCGGTTTCCTCTCACAATCCAAAAACTTGCGACATAGGTGAATTGGCCAAACCAAATTAGCACCATAGATGAGCTCTTAATCAGCAGTATATCTCTCCATAGCAATTCCTAATTTGTCATTAGCCATAAATAAGCAGGGGAGTTCTCGAGCCCTACCTAAGCTCAAACTCCCCTCTCACCCTGCAAACGGGAGGGAACCCCAGGCACGAGTATCTTATGAGCTCAGGGCTCTCTCCCGGGACAGCATGCCAAACACGCTTTATAATCAATCATCAGCTAAGTGTGAACTCTTGAAAAACTGACCATTGAATAATTGCTAATAAAAACTGTAATCTCTGTTTGCTATTTGTCTGAAAGACTTAAATATGCTGAGTTCACACTAAATGCATTTTAAGTATTTGAGCAAGTAGACCATAAAATCGCTGTTAACTAGTGAATTGACCAGTCAACCAGGTGGTTTATATTTTTTACTGAAAATATTTCATTTGACCTTACCATCATGGAGATCAGAGGCTGCTTTAGTTGAGCTCTTGATCCTTTGCTCTTCTATCTCAATATTTCTCTGGCTGTTACAACTGTGTTTCTGGAACTCATTGGTTAAAGGCAAAAAAGGCAATGATAAACTATACTCTATTTATTTAATTGTAACAGATATAACTTCTGGTATTTTATAAGATTGGTTATAAATAATAATTGCAAATTTATATTATTGCTGTTTTTGGGACAATACTGCAGCTTTTCATGGGGGATCAACAAACAATTAGAATATTAATTAGTGTGTCATGCACAAAATCTTGAGAACTCCAACAGCACCTTTAAGACACACAGACATCAAGAATCAGGATATAAACCTCAACCATGGTTGCTAAAAAGAAAAAAGCAGCATAATTTATTCATGCCGCAATGCATGCTGGGTGCCAGTATAGTACAAAACTCCCAGCATGCATTGCGGCATGAATACATTATGCAGCTTTATGCTCTTACAATTTCTTTCTCTGCCTTTATTATATGTTGTTTTTGGAAGATAATATTTCAGTAGATTGTTTTGTATGGTTCTGGGTCGATTTTTATTTTTTGATTGTTTCCATTGTTGAGATTCAAAGGATAATTGTTGATGTCTGTGTGTTTTAAGTTCTGCCATAGTTCAGACATTCTCATTGTGAATGCTGTATTTAGACCTGTTAAACAGTCATTGCTTGCTGCAGTGGTTTTGTTTTTGCATGTTATGAATTTCTCACCCACAGCTAACAAAATATTGCATGAGTTAACAAGCATGTAAGGGTGGTTTTTGTATCATAGCTAATCTCATCAGACTTATTCTTATGTTTTCTTTTGACTTTTCATGCTATACAAATAATGTAATTAACACAATTAATTATAGCAATCAAAAACTAGCGTTAAAATAAGAAGTTGTAGAGCCTAACTAAAGCAGACTCTGACCTCTATCATGGTGATTTCAAATGAACAACATAAATGTCATTAGTCATTTGTTCACGTGACAGAAATAAAATCAAAGGACAGTAATAAATGAAGCTGCTGATGTCTGTGGAGTTGTTTAATGATCTCTGCTGAGATTTTGAGAGATTACAATTTTATTGTGTAATTATTTTTATTAATTATTATTTTTATTTAGAGTTTTATTTTCAGTGGATTTCATCTTTGGGTTTGGCTGTGATTTGTGTTATTCGGTCTTGTTTTTCTTTCCTTCTGTGATTCTGCTTGTTAACAGTTGTTTGTCAATAATTCTCAATCTTCCTTTAATTGGACACTTAATTATCTCATTAATTTAATCACTGCCTTAAGCCGCCGTCACACTGGACTTTTCTCCCCACATACTTCCATTCATACGCACGCGAATGTGTCAGACCGGAAACGCAAGGCCGTGCATCAAGTTTCGCAGGTTCGCTGCGTTGGAAAGTTCGAGCTTGGTGAACTCTGACCTGCAAAATCGCATCACATGATTTTGTGATACCAACCAAGGATCAAAACATGACCTCTCTGGACAGAAATTTAAAATATGGATCAATCGCTAGCTTTTTTTAATGTCTAATTATCTTGTTTAATCCCGCCCCGTTTGCAGCGCCATTCGACAGAATTTTGCATGCACAAACTCTTGTGTGACCGCAGCTTTAGTGTTCAACCCTCTGTAGTGAGGACACTAGTGAGGATGTTGCTCTGGGATTTAAGGGGTTAAATGTGTTCGATGAAGAATACAGACCGTGTAATGTATTTTTAACGGAAATATTCTGTAGATTGAATTCACAAACGTAAAATGTTAAAAACAGTAGATTGCTGGCAACCACAAGTCCCGGTATTTTACCGTAAAATCAAGAAAAAACAAAACTGCTAAATACTGTAAAACGTTTTTTTTTGTGTCCCCATTGTGGAGGATAGTAGCGTCTGTGTGCAAGTCCAAGATGAACTGAGAGTGCCTGATGTTATGCTGCATCTTCGTTTCTTTAAATGTAACTGTGTAGTTACTAAGGCAGTGAAAATCTGTTTGCTAATTGCAATCACACACGAACACATTAATGCATTTAATGACTTTACATTTTTGTGAACTAAGCTACGTTTTTGTGAATTGAACATTGTATCAGTTGATGAAATACGGTTATTTTTTTGTAAATTGAAACAGTTCTGTAAAACTTCCATATTTTTTATAGAAAAATCCTGGCAACCACAGCTGCCTGTATTTTTCCATAATTTTAACGGATTTTTTTTAACAGTGTACTACGCCCCTCGCTGCTGGAATCAACTTCCAGAAATGATCAGATGTGCTCCAACATTAGGCACATTCAAATCAAGACTGAAAACACATCTGTTTAGCTGTGCCTTTACTGAATGAGCACTGTGCTACATCGGACAGATCACACTATTGTGTCTTTCTTTTCTTTTTCAATCTTTTATCACATGTTTTAAGACATTTTAATCTGTTTTATCTGTAAGAATCATTTTTATTATTTGTTTTTATTTTCTTATACTTATCTCTTTTATTCCTGTTTATGTAAAGCACTTTGAACTGCCACTGTGTATGAAATGTGCTATATAAATAAACTTGCCTTGCCTTAAAGCCAAATCTATTTTTGGCCATTTAAGCTTAAGTTTAGGGCAAATTAATATGAATTTACAGCCATTTTACCTATCCTGCCTGATAGATAAACAAAGCATTTGAGATATACATTACCCAGATAGCAAAATGACATCATTTCAACCTAAAATCAACGTTTCTTTTGACATCGATTCAACATCGTTTTGCTCATCGGGGTAATGTTGAAACGACGTCAGCACTCCATTCAAATCTAACCTGAAATCGACACAATTGGTTACTTACCCAACGTTGAATCGATGTTGATATTCAGTCGATCGAAACGACGTTATAGAATCCACACATTTTCAACATGTAATCAACCTAATTGGTTTGTCCACCTGACGTTGAAATTATGTTGATTTATAGTTGATTGGAACAACGTAGAATCCACACATTTTCAACATGTAATCAACCTAATTGGTTTGTCTATCTGATGTTGAAATGATGTTGATTTATAATCGATTGGAACAACGTAGAATCCACACATTTTCAACATATAATCGACCTAATTGGTTTGTCTATCTGATGTTGAAATGATGTTGATTTATAATCGATTGGAACAACGTAGAATCCACACATTTTCAACATATAATCAACCTAATTGGTTTGTCCACCTGACGTTGAAATTATGTTGATTTATAGTTGATTGGAACAACGTAGAATCCACACATATTCAACATATAATCAACCTAATTAGTTTGTCTATCTAATGTTGAAACGATGTTGATTTTAAGTCGATTGGAACAACATAGAATCCACACATATTCAACATATAATCAACCTAATTGGTTTGTCTATCTGATGTTGAAATGATGTTGATTTATAATCGATTGGAACAAGAATCCACACATATTCAACATAAAATCTATCTAAATGATTTAACGTTTAAATGAATGCTTAAACAACATTTTCAACATTAAACCAATCCATATGACCTAATCACCATTTTTTTACAAGAATACATAATATAATTTATTCTGTATATATAACAAAACACACCACAATCTGTCATCATTTTTTATTGATACAAACACACAGCTGTGAATATCCGTTAAGAGCATGAATTCATTCAAACCTTCTACACTTAAACAAACAGAGAAAACATTTAAATTACTGACTAAAATAGTCAAAACCATTTACTCAAAAAGTAAAACTGTAGAATATTAAATACATTTGTCTATTTGTGTTCTATTTCAACATGTATTTTTCATTAGAGTAAAAAATGCATTTTATTTCAGATGTGCATAATAACAAAATTAACTATTAGGGTCAAAACACAGGTTTAAATCACAATGTTTAAACTGTTTAAAGAACAACATTTATTTAATGAATTTAGAAAGATACAATCACAGAAACTAAAATTCAGATGCAACCATAGAAAAAATATTCTTGCTGGATTAGCAGGGTCAATAAATAAAAACAAATTATTTTAGGTTGTGTGAAACTATCGGGAAGCCATTCGTCTACAGTGCCAACATTTACTAGATTTCCATCTCAGATTTTCCAGAAATACGAAGTATTAGTGACCCAGACACTTGTCTGAGAACAAGCTTCAAATATTACAACAACCGGTAAGAATTGCAAGCTTGTTTATTAATTACAATTATTTTTATTTTTTTTCAAATATCATTTTAATGACTAAATGCAATAAATAAAATACAGTGCTGCGACCAAAGAATGTAACGTATACTGAATAATCATATGCAATGCACATGATCCTATTATAACGATCACTGCGAACAATAAGCTAAGCGTTCATTTTATATACAAACTGTAAATATAAAAACATTAAAATATTTTAAAGCAATGAAAATCTATATGTAAAAAAACAAAACTACTTTAAACTGTGTCTCGTCAGAGCTGAGCATACATTTTATTTCAGTAAAAAACGGTCCTCTTCATAATATTTCTATTTATTTCTTCTTTGTAATATGGTATGAATTTAAAAAATACGGACTTTCCTTTACGTCTCCTATTCAGTTTTTTTACTTCCTGCTCTCCATCTTAATTTCAAATTTTAATTCCACACCAGGCCAGTAAAAATTTTATTTTATTTTATTTTTTTTTTTTTAAAGTGTTGAGCCCTGTTGGGTAATTCTCCTTCTCATTAAAACTCAAATGTGCATTGTGTTGTGACAATTACTTAAGATTTTTGTAACAATAAAGATGCATTTAATACAACCATAAAAACGCTAAAAGATTGTCAGTACACTGTACTATAGGCACAACCAGTCGTTTGGTCTCTTTGTGTGAGAGAGGAAAAAAAAAAACATTTGCAACTTGTAAAAAAAAAAAAAAAAACTTTCTCAGACTTCAAATATACTGGTCACTAACAGAAACTTCAGTCATGGGTGCTGTTCTTTCGCTCCAGTAATACCTTCAGAGAACATAATAGTCAGTGATCCATACATAGGCAGAGAGATTAGTGTGGTGTAGGCAGAACTGGAATAGACGTCTGTCCAGGCACAGGTTACAGATCTTGATGTCTTCAACTGGAGATTTCAGAGAAACTGCCATTAAAAAAAATTGTAAGAAAAAAAAACATGTTACTCAGTAGGAAAATCTCACCAGGTACAGTATCTACTATTACAAAGTACAATTCCAAGGTAAATTTTCAGTTCAACCCACAGTATTGGTACCATAAAATTGCCACAATTTTTGACTCCTCCTCACACAGAATATTAAGTTAACATGGTATTTTGTTAGAAATTAAATGATCTTGGATTTTATTTTCTTGTGAAATTCTAAAAAGCTTAATGATATTAAATATTTTTCAAAATAAATGTGTTTACAAACATTTGTTTTAGATACTTGTACAAGTAAACTGCAGTAACCTCAAGAGAAAAGCATGTAGACAAAATAAATTTTAATAAACAGGAAAATAAAAAAAAATGCACACCAGAACATAGCACTACAATCAGAAAAAAAACAGACAAGCATGGTTTGTGAACAATTGAGGTAAAGTTGGTTTTATATTCGGATATTCAGACATTCTCCTCAATAATATAATGTCAGAAAAGTATTCTTTGCAAATTCTAAATAGGGAAATCATATTAGCAGCAAATGACTATCAAAGTACAACATTGTTTACAGTCAACTAAACAGTGTTTATGTTGTTTTGAAGTCACACTTGATGCTAATTTCGATCGAATATTCAAAGTAACATGGTAAACAATGTACAGACTTCTACATGAACGAATGTGCGAATATAAAACCAACTTTACCTCTATAAGCTTTTCCCATTCAATGCTGTGGACCGTCTCTGGCGAAGATCGTCACTAAATGTAGAAAAAAATAGAGCAAACAAAACAGTAAACTGACAGCGATTCACTTCGCTAGCGTAATAACGTGTTGAAAAATCTCGTTTAACGTTAGCTCGATGATGCGTAATGTTATTTGCGAACCGTTTCTCATAACTTAGCCTATACGTTAGCTTAGCAAAATATTAACTTACATATGTGTTTTATGCTCATTCCAAATCGATTTGACAGATCATCTTATATTTTTACACAGGTTAAAAAGCATTGAAGTCATAAAGTGAAGTTAATCGTGTTGAAATCGAAAATTAAATAACCAAAACAGCTTTTCATTTACCTTAACGTTACCTTTATAGATCAGCTGCAGTTAATAGCCTGGGTACGCACAGGGCGACATGGGCTTACTAAAAAACGTATAGGAAGTGGTAAAGTGTTAATTTACACATCTAAAAAGTTACATTTTGACATAAATTCTTGGGAAAACGACAAATAAAACATGTGAAACGTCGAATACGACGTGCTTACCTTACAGTTCCGTCCGCTGCCTTCGGTTTGTTAGTTGATTCAAATGATGAGCAGCACCTGCGCCTCACGCTGACTCGCGCAGAAGAACCGACTCCGAGTCCACCAATCAAGTTTCAACATCGAACCAGTGTTATGATTTCGACCAGATGCGTCGGGTAGCCTATATGTTGAAGAGTCAACTTCATTTCGACATCGAACCAATGTTATGATTTCGACCAGATGCGTCGGGTAGCCTATATGTTGAAGAGTCAACTTCATTTCGACATTGAATCAATGTTATGATTTCGACCAGATGCGTCGGGTAGCCTGTGTTGAAGAGTCAACTTCATTTCGACATTGAATCAATGTTTTATTCTCGATGTAATAACCTTCCGACGTACCGACCAAATAAAGAACGTTGATTCAATGTCGAAATTTGATCGACGACTGATACTGACGCTTATAACCAATAATCGACATTGATTCAATGTCGGCTTGCTATCTGGGTTAACTAAACCGTCAATGCTGTTTAAACAGCTAATAACGGCATTGTGCTCACAAATCCTCCCAGAGTGGAAATGTTGATTGCTGCTTTATTATAGGACATGCCTGGTGTCCCACTGGCTTTGGCTGCCATTTGTAGATATGGTATATACTCCTCCATAAAAGAAAGAGAACAGTTACATATCTCTTAATTAGATATTTATTTGTCACCTACTCATAAAGTGACGTTTAACTCTTGGCACAGCTCACAGTTCTAAAGTTTAGTTTCAAACTGAAAGATCTGAGGTGAACTATCTGCTACTGCTTTCATTATGGCAATAAATGTCACGTAAAATGACAAACACACATTATTAGCATTTGACACTGAATAAAGTACATGAGGTGTACCTGAGGTGATCAGTGTCAGTTTTATCCTATTGTTCAGCTGCAAGAAATAGAAGCCGTTTCTAAAATAGAAATTTCAGGTGACTGTTAAATTAGATGGTTGAATTTAAATGGTGATAGTTACAAAAACTCCTTTTAATATGGAAAATATTTAGTTAGGACACAGTTTAGGCTCGATAGTCGGGCATGCTCCTGTTGGTGTTGTAAATCTGGCAACCTGTGGTTGCAGTCGTCAGAGGAGGAACTGAGTGTAAAAGTGTTTAAAACTAGGAGTGCAATACCTAGATCAACCACTGGGTGTCAATCTTACATACTGCACCTTTAACTGTTGCCAAGTTTAGTAAGTCAGGCTCACCCATGGTGGCCCTTAAGTGTTTTTTATTTGTGAATTCAGGTGCATTCCACGCCCATTTTCATCTGGTGTATTTTGCTGTGTCATACTGCCTGTCATTGAGCTTTAAAGATCAAAAAAAAAAAAAGGAGGAACAATCCGACAAAGATTTCATGTTGATCTATGCTATCAATTGTCATACTAACAGTGACTCACTGTCATGCTGGTTAATCTTTTGCAGGTGTTACAGGCTTAGTGAAGCAGTTGTTTCAAAGAGAGGTGTGGTCTCTGTGAAGAAATATAATATAAATTATATGATAAATGATAATGTATTTACATGACATTGTTGTTTGGTGTACTTAGAAAAAACATGAATAACTTCTGTGTAGTATAACAGAGCTGAAGTTTTCAATAAGCTCTTTGGCTTTTAGCTTCAATATGCAACAATCAGTCAAACCGGATGTCGTTTGTAAGGAGCCAGACCTTACATGTTGACATTAAAGTATATACATTCAGAATACTCAATATAGATACATTTTCTATTTATACATAAAAATGAAATTTATGGTCATACTTTGCAGTCTGAAAAATTCATTACAGACTTATGAGTATAAAATGAGGATCTTAGTTAGGTACCATGTTTTCTGGATAAGAACCCTGCTAAAAAATCCAGCTTAAACCAGCCTAAGCTGGTTGGCTGGTTTTAGCTGGTTGACCAGCCTGGTTTTAGAGGGGTTTTGGCCATTTCCAGGCTGGTTTCCAGCCATTTCCAGCCTGGTCTTAGCTGGTCAGGCTGGGAGTTGACCAGCTAAAACCAGCTTGACCAGCCAAAACCACCTATGTCCAGCTTAAACCAGGCTGGTCAAGCTGGTTTTAGCTGGTTTAAGCTGGTCGTTTTCCAGCCTGACCAGCTAAGACCAGGCTGGAAATGGCTGGAAACCAGCCTGGAAATGGCCAAAACCCCTCTAAAACCAGGCTGGTCGACCAGCTAAAACCAGCTTAGGCTGGTTTAAGCTGGATTTTTCAGCAGGGAAGACATGGTGAAAAAGTGCATCTAGAACAGGGGTGTCCAAACTCTGTCCTGCAGATTTTAGCTCCAACCTGCCTCAACCCACCTGCAAGGATGTTTCTAGAAAGCTTGATTAGCTAGCCCAGGTGTGTCTGATTGGGGTTAGAACTAAACTTTGCAGGACACCGGCCCTCCAGGACCGAGTTTGGCCACCCCTGATCTAGAAAGAAGGAATAAAGCAGCCATTTTGGGAAACTAATAGGTCTCGGAGAATTTGACTCTGGCAACTTGCACTTTTGCAAGCATGGCTACTGAATGACAGGTAATCCTTAATGAAATGCACCCACAAGTGTCACAAAGTGCAAGATGGAATGTATAAGCATACGTAACATTTGAATGTTGACTGGGAAGCAGACTGGGGATCTGGTCATAGAACAATTTGGAAAGGTGTCAAACTCTGTTCCTGCAGAGTATGTTTCCAAAACTAAACTAAAACTAAACTGCGCAGAGATGTGGCCCTCCAGCAACTGAGTTTGACATCTATACCCTGCCCTAGATAAAGCATTGTACCTCCTACTCATATGTTTGTCCTCGCTGCAGCCTGTAGCACAATGACGAACTGAGTCAGGTCCAATGCGTAGTGGACGTGTGTGTAGTCGGTTGTTACTAGAAATTATTTTAATAATTAATTATCATGAATTATTAATATGAATTAATAAATTACCCCTTAATGTGTGTGTTTTTAACGTCTACACCTACCCCAACCCTAAACCCAACCCTCACAGTTATTAAAGTCTACACCTACCCCAACCCTCACAGTTATTAAAGTCTACACCTACTCCAAACCTAACCCCAATTGTCACAGTACCATAGGGATTACCTTAGTGGGCATTACAATGTCCACTACATATTGGACCTGGGGGCTGTTTCATAAAAGTGGATTAGACAAGCGGGGATTAAAGTCAAAAGCCTGACTTCAATGAGCCGAATTAAACGTCCACGCCTAAATTGGTTCCATAACAGTAAGTTGAAGATCATTTGATCTAACTAGTCTGAGTTCAGTTTAAATAATCTAGATAACTGCTCGTGCACGTTTCTGTCGTGAAACCTTAAAGGTCGATCATAGATACATCGATTATGCTGTGTGCTACCATGGCAACTTAGAGAACTGAAAGAGATCTGAAATGAGACAGCTGTTCACAGCGAGTGAGCAGCATAAGTTTTAGAGTTCAAACATATAATAATTTAAACATAAAAATCAAATAATATGGCTTGCAAGAAAGCAAGAGAGAAGGCTGACAGAAAACTGCAGATCGTCTCAATAGGCTACATGTGTAGCAATCTATTTTAAAATATAGGCAATTATTAGGCATACTTACACGAAATTAAATATTTGTCATAATACATTGAAATTGTGCCTGACCACGCACGCACGTGTGTGTGTGTGAGAAAGAAAGAATATGCGCTTGCTGCCAATTGTTGCTTGCAATTAAACATTTTAATGCATTGCAGGCTCCCTGTAACATACAAAATGTGCTAAATGTAAGCACATTAGGTTTAAAATAAACAAAGAGCCGTGCACGCACAAGCGGCGGGATTTTTAATTTGCTACCGAAACTGCTGCAAATTGCTGCTTTCCCTTTGACACTTGTGTTTCCCGCTGCCAGTGGGAAAAGTGAGGCTGCTGCGCAGCCTGGATCCAGCTCCTGATTATTCCACTCAGAGTTCATAGCTTTAAAGGCATTATTTAAGAAACATAGTCTTCTTCTCTCCGTGTTTGCGTGGGTTTCCACCGGGTGCTCCGGTTTCCCCCACAAATCCAAAGACATGCGGCATGCGCTATAGGTGAATTGAATAAACTAAATTGTCCATAGTGTATGAATGTGTATGGATGTTTCTCAGTGATGGGTTGCAGCTGGAAAGGCATCCGCTGCGTAAATCATATGCTGGATAAGTTGGCCGTTCATTCTGCTGTGGAGACCCCAGATTAATAAAGGCACTAAGCCGAAAAAAATATATCTATATATATATATATATTATACATATGTAACCCCGCCGGTCCTACACCACCCAACCCGCTGCGAGCTGGTTTTGAACCGGCGACCTTCCGCATGGGAGTCGGTTGCTCTACCAAGGAGGCTAAAGACCATGGCCTCTAGCATCTGTCGCTAGAGCACCTTTAGAGGTCAGAGGAGTGAGGTTTACCTGCACAGCACTTCCCTAGCTGGCCTCCGTTACACTCACCCCCCTAAACCTCACTCCCATCCGGGTCACGGCACCAATGTAACACCACCGGTCCTACGCTACCCAACCCGCTCCGAGCTGGTATCGAATCGGAGTCCTTTCGCATGGGAGTCGGTTGCTCTACCAAGGAGGCTAAAGACCATGGCCCTTTAGCATCTGTCGCTAGAGCACCTTTAGAGGTCAGAGGAGTGAGGTTTATCTGCACAGCACTTCACTAGCTGGCCTCCATTACACTTGTATATATATATATATATATATATATATATAGAGAGAGAGAGAGAGAGAGAGAGAGAGAGAGCTAAGTACACCCCTCACAGATCTCTCTTTTAAATTAATATTTTCTGCAGGATGCTTTACAATAATATATTAGTGCATATGCATTAGATTATTCAGTACCAATGCAAAATTTGAAACTAATCTAACAAAACACAAACTCAAGATCACGGTCCAAAAATTAGTACACCCAAATTAATATGTTGGGGGAATTATTAAATAAAAATTTAATAAACAGGAAAAAAAAATCAACAGAAACATAATTTAGTTGAAATGTTGTAGTTTGTATTCGTTTTGTTTGCATTAACTTATTTGAATGTAAATATATTATCGTTCTGTTCTAAAAGATGTTTGGTGTGTGTATATATATATATATATATATATATATATATATATATATATATATATATATATATATATATATATATTTATATATATGTGTGTGTGTATATATATATATATATATATATATATATATATATATATATATATATATATTAAGGGTGTAACAATACGTGTATTCGTATTGAACCGTTCAGTACGAGGCTTTCGGTTCGGTACGCATTACAAACCGAACGATTCGGACAAATATCTATAAAGATAAAAGAGAATAAGTGTACAGAATATAATGTTTTCAGTGCAACAAGGCTTAACAAGGCATCCCAAATGATGTGACAGGCAACATGCTGCCTTCTCCGCCCACCTCCAAACACTACTCCAGTCAGGCACACGCTGCACTAGCTCGCTAAGTGATGTTTTATAAACAAATTTCGGGAGGAGCACGCGCAGATGTTTGAGCAATTCTTTACGTCATTGATAATCATTCTATTATCCAATCAGCATTAGACCAAACCCCTATAAATTCCAAAGTCGTCCATTGGCACATCCAATCGTTGTAACCATGTCCAAATAGCAAACTTCCATGAAGGTGACACGCCTCCTCCTGCAACTCCAAGCTGACGTCCAGCGCATCAGCACTCGGCAGAGCATATCAACAGAGGCCGCGGCCTTAACTCGGGCCCGCCGTCCTTGCAGCAACGTCGCTGCTCCTCCAGTCGCCGAGAACGAGCTTCCATCCGGCCGCAGCAAAGCCTGCAGCAAACCTGAGCTGCGCCCCAGATTCGGCAACCGCTGGGACAGATCAATCGAGTGTCAGCCCGCCGCTCTACACGGCGAAGCGCCGACCATCGTCTCTGCTAAGACAGCGTAAGCTCGTCTCCACCACGACAGCGTGAGCACGTCTCCGCTAAGGCCCTGTCCATTCCCCTCGCATGGAGCATTTCCACTAATTTACAGCGGGAATCTGCGTTAGTACCGCCCGCAACGCCACTGTTTTAGTGGCGCGTCAAATTTAGGTATAACAACTACAAGCCTATTCTTCCCTCGTGCCGTTTGCAGATTAACCAGGTAAAATGACTTGTATATACATTAATATGTGCACTGTTTTAAGGTTGCATCAATTCAATGAATTCAGTTAATCTTTATTTCTATAGCGTCTGTTGCGTACTACTTCGACATAAGAAGCAAACACTACAGTTAACACCTGCATAGCGCAGGACAAGGCAGTCAAGAGCAATCGATTACCGATTACAACACCGTGTATAGATCTCCCACAGCAGATAGATTTATTGTCTAGTAGGGGTGTCAAAATTAATCGTTTCTTTGGTGCACCGCGATGCAGACGCGGACAATTCGGTACCGGTTCAGTAATAATCATAACTGGTTATTACGTACTGACGTCATTTATCTCACATGCGCTATGTCGCCGTAGCTTACTAGGGAGCCGAGCCGCGAGCGCGAATATTTACAACGCTCTAACTACGTCAAAACTTTGAATCTGTGCACAATTTCACTGCGTGTGTGTTTGCAGGACAGTGTTTCACTGACACTTGCAGCAAAAGCCTTTATTTCACGGCGATTAAGAGAATGAAAGTAATCTCCATTTCTCTCTCTCACTGTGGCCCATGAGTGCATCTGTGAAGAGCACCAGCGTGTAAGAGCCAATCACAGCCCTTTGTGTTGAGCGCCTGACCAATCAAAGGGGTGTAAGAAAGAACTTGGTAGATAAGGCAGAAAGCGAGCGGGATATTTATATTTGTTTATTTGCTATAGACCATTTCAATGTGGTCATGTCATTGGCCCATGAACATTTCCTGCTTGACGTTAAACTATTTCCTAACTGTAACAAGAGGCAATTCAATCATAACTTGATTTTAAATCAGCCGTCATAACACTATTTATCAATATGTGGACCTTTTTGGATTCTCAGAAGCAATGGAAATTAAAAATGAAAAACAGGAAATACGGTAGGACCATTGTTTTTGTTTACATCCCTCAAAATGGTCTATAAATGCTCGTGTTGTTTAGGTACAGTTTATATATCTGACTGTTTGTATTAAAGGAAAAAAAAATAATAATAAAAAAAAAAAATAATTGTATTACAAATAGTATATAAATATATTTATACATTTTAATACAAGAATTACTGTGCCGTGAAGAAAATATAAAACTGTGTATGGAAAGAATCGTCAATGCACCGTGATGCACCGAGATATCGAATTGAACCGAATCGATGACATGATAATCGTAACCGAACCGTGAGACCAGTGTAGGTTCACACCTCTATTGTCTAGGTGGAGAAATATGGATAAACTTAAAGATGCTATTAACGTATACACAGACATAATCTTTGTTCTGCAAGCAGAACAATAAATTAATTGCGTAAAAATAAGTAAACAAAAGAAAGAAAAGGATAAATAATAGACAAATATATAAAATAAATAAATTGATTAATTTAAAAAGTAAATATAAAATAATAATAACACCGGCAACGCAGTGGCGCAGTAGGTAGTGCTGTTGCCTCACAGCAAAAACGTCGCTAGGTCGCAGGTTCGAACCTCGGCTGGGCTGGGTCAGTTGGCGTTTCTGTGTGGAGTTTGCATGTTCTCCCTGCGTTCGCGTGGGTTTCCTCAGGGTGCTCCGGTTTCCCCCACAGTCCAAAGACATGCAGTACAGGTGAATTGGGTAAGCTAAATTGTCCATAGTGTATGAGTGTGAATGTGTGTGTGGAAGTTCCCAGAGATGGGTTGCGGCTGGAAGGGCATCCGCTGCGTAAAATCGTGCTGGATAAGTTGGCGGTTCATTCCGCTGTGGCGACCCCGCAAGGGACAAAGCAGACAAGAAAATGAATGAATGAATAATAACACCAAGCTGATAAGCAATTTCAGCTTAGAAATCCTCCATTTCAGAATCATTCAGAATCACAGGTCTAGCTTACCCTATCTACTTTCATAGCGATTGGCTGTGGTCTTGCTATTTCACTTGATATAAATCAAGGAACACATTTCAAAGCCTTTGGCTACTCCTCACTGCTCCCTTTGCACTACTTTCAGTTACTTTTAGTCTATAATTGAAGTTTTCAATAGAAATTAATCGGAAACATCAGTGGAAATGCACCATCAGTCGAGAGGGGTCTGGATGCAGACCTGGTGCAGTGCAATCTGAGCTGCATCCAATGCTTTTTAATGCGCTCACCTAACCCCACCCCTAACCCTACTCGTCACAGTGATGTCACTCATTCCACTGAGTGTATTGTGTCTGACATTGCATCTCTAAGTGATGCAATCTCAGCTTGCATCATAAAGGCTGTATCCAGATACTATTGCATCAGTCCCCTTTTACTATTCCAACTCCTAAGCGTCATCTAATCCTCATTCTTCAATCCCTCACTATCGATCCCACTGTAGATACACACCTCATTATTATGCACCACTGCTAGCACAGTGACCGCTCCTACGGGAGACACACACCTCATTATTATGCACCACTGCAAGTGCAGTGACTGCTTCTACGGGAGACGCACACCTTACTATTATGCACCACTGCTAGCGCAGTGACCGCTCCTACGGGAGACGCACACCTTACTATTATGCACCACTGCTAGCGCAGTGACCGCTCCTGCGGGAGATGCGCACCTCATTATTATGCACCAGTGCTAGCGCAGTGACTGCTCCTACGGGAGACGCACACCTCATTATTATGCACCACTGCAAGTGCAGTGACTGCTCCTACGGGAGACGCACACCTTACTATTATGCACCACTGTTAGCACAGTGACCGCTCCTACGGGAGACGCACACCTTACTATTATGCACCACCGTTAGCACAGTGACCGCTACTACGGGAGACGCACACCTTACTATTATGCTCCACTGCTAGCGCAGTGACTGCTCCTACGGGAGACGCACACCTCATTATTATGCACCACTGCAAGTGCAGTGACTGCTCCTACAGGAGACTCACACCCTATTATTATGCACCACTGTTAGCACAGTGACCGCTCCTACGGGAGACGCACACCTCATTATCATGCACCACTGCTAGCGCAGTGACCGCTCCTACGGGAGACGCACACCCCATTATCATGCACCACTGCTAGCGCAGTGACCGCTCCTACGGGAGACACACACCCCATTATCATGCACCACTGCTAGCGCAGTGACCGCTCCTATGGGAGACGCACACCTCATTATTATGCACCACTGCAAGTGCAGTGACTGCTCTTACGGGAGACGCACACCTCATTATTATGCACCACTGCTAGCGCAGTGACCGCTCCTACGGGAGACGCACAGCTCATTATCATGCACCACTGCCAGTGCAGTGACTGCTCCTGCGGGAGACGCACACCTCATTATTATGCACCACTGCTAGCGCAGTGACTGCTCCTACGGGAGACGCACACTTCATTATTATGCACCACTGCTAGCGCAGTGACTGCTCCTACGGGAGACACACACCCCATTATCATGCACCACTGCTAGCGCAGTGACCGCTCCTACACTTATGCACCACTGCAAGTGCAGTGACTGTTCCTACAGGAGACGTACACCTCATTATTATGCACCACTGCAAGTGCAGTGACTGCTCCTACGGAAGACGCACACCTTACTACTATGCACCACTGCAAGTGCAGTGACCGCTCCCACGGGAGACGCACACCTTATCATGCACCTCGGCCAACACACACTTTGCAATGTCTTACAGCTTACTCAAACAGCATCCCTCCAAAATTTTTTAAGATTAGCAATTTTTGGGGGGATCACACACTTGTCTGGCTGCTGTCCCTTAATCAAATAGCTTTTTTGGGGAGCGTTCTGAGGCCGGGCTAGACTCTTCGCTCGAACCCCAACTCCTCACTGTTCCCCGATACGGGGAATAACGCGAGTTGGGGGGGGGGGGGGGGGGGGGGGGGGTCTTCCCCGAGCTCAGAGCCCTCTCCCTGGACAGCACGCCAAATACGCTTTATTCTTAAACTTCTGTAAGTGCGAACTCGTGAAATGGCTAGTAACATTAATGTAATCCTCCTATAACCAACAGCGGGTCTGGCGTTTGGAGCACTTTGGTTTCTCAGTTATGAGGGTGATGGCAAGAGAGTGGTGGATAAAAAAAAAACTATGACATCTGCTATGACAGTAAGATATTTTAGCGGTAATATTTGAACATGTCAACTCATTTACACTGACATCACGGAATCACTAACTGGAAATAGACGAAAACTAGAAACACGGGCACTACATGCAACTAATGCCAGCATTCAGACAGGCATTTTCTACAGATTCGAATAGGGCAAAACAAATTACCGAGGCGATCGGTACATTTATAGCTGTGGATATGAGACCTTAATTGGTAGTGGAAATTTCTGGTTTTAAGAAAATGTTAAATGTAATAGAGCCTCGTTACATAATTCCTTCATAAGCCCATTTCAGTCAGATAATAATTCCTGCTTTCAGATCCCCTGAAATGGCAGGTGACAGTCAAATCAAGCAGAGAGCTGAGACCTATGACGACTTTAAAGACGATATTTAGCTTGTTTCGCATTAATGTAGATATATTACATGTTTTAATTACATTATTGAATAAAACGAATTGCATCATTATTTTTAATCATCATCATTAATAATAAATAAACTAAAAATAATGACAACTTCAGCTGTTCACATCAACATGACCGGCACTTTCGGACTTCAGCACCACGCATCTTTAGCATGAATTGAAATAGACTTTCCTTCCTAAAGAAAAAAAACACAATAATATTTAAAATTGCAAGGCGATTATAGTCATGTATTCGCATTGACTTCACATGCATTTCACATAAATCAGCATGCAAAAAATTTATTATTTCCATTGCACTAAAAAATAGGCTAAATAACAAAATGTAATTAACAAACTAATTAAATAAAATGATTTTTAAAAATAAACTACAGAAAAAAGAAAATGAGAAGAACTGAAACCAGCTCAAATGTTCTGTTCTGGAATAACAGGTGTTGCGATCAAATTAATTCGATGGAATGATTAACACAGACATGCGCATTTTTCAGAAAATAGCCTATTTTATTTAATTTAAAAATATGTTAGGCCTATATTTATTATTTAGTCTATAATTTTTTTAAAATAGCCTAGCCTATATTAAATTACCATTCATTTTGGCTTTAACGAATTATTGAACAGATTATTAATAACTTATCAAAGAACATTTTACTGAGCTCAGTGAAAAGTTTTGTATAGGCTAATATTAGAGCCATGGCTGCGACGCGTCGGCAATAGCCTATGTCTAAAACGAAACTGTTTCTATTATCAGACAAACAATAAACATATATCCCAAAGCGCAACATTGTGTTAGATTTTAGCAAATACAGAGGTGACACGACACTTATGATGATGATCAGACCTGAAGCCGCGGCGTGCTCAACTAAAAAACCACACATGGATAAATGCCTTCACTGCATAGTCACGCGCGGGCGGTGAGTTCTCCGTCCGCCTCCCATCTGAAAGGACCTTAATGCACTGTTTCTTCTGTGTGAAGATAAATATAATTTAAATGGCTTTTATCCATTTATATTATATGCACATATGCAGTCTTGCTGATAACGGCATGGAACTATCGAACCACCCGAAGACACTATCAAATCCTGCACTGTTGCGGAGTCTGGTTTGAAATAATTTCGGTCTCAGCGCCTATTTACCTGTAAGAGTGCGGTGATTTGCATTGCTTTGAATTATTTTCTAAGATAAAACATAATGCAAATGATGTAGGTTATTGAATAAGTTTTTAAAAATCAGCCAGAGGTTAAGGCCTATTAAATACGTTTAAAGATAGTTAAATAAATGAGCAAATAAGAACCATAACACTGCCGCGCCCCCTTATCTGTCGGCGATCTCACTGGGGACGATATGGCGATCTGAAAATGATATGGCCCAACACTAGCCATGAGATAGCATTGGTCTGTCATAGCATATGGTCTGTTCTTCACGGAAGCTTTAACAGAAGCGTGTGCCGCATGTTCACCTCTGACGTAGGCTACTCAGCCTGTAGCCTAGTTTGGGTTTTTTACATATAATGTTGCATTACTTAAAATGTCTTATTTTTTATTTTTATAGTTTATATAGCTATGAAATGAATGCTTAGCCTATTTCGTTGTGACGATTAAGCAAGAATCATAATGCATTGCGTATTCGGCTCATTCTTCAGTAGCCTCAACACAGGCTGGTAGCCTAGATTTAAACGGATCATTTATAAGAATGAGCGATTAATAGATTAATTAATCGTTAATTTAAATGATCATCGATCACGGGATTTTGTAAAAACTGACATCCCTAGTTCAAAGTAAAAAAAAAAGAAGAGAGATTATGCTTTTATGATGTTAGTTTTCATACAATAAAAATATTTCAATCAGAGAAATCCTCTGGCTTTTTTTTTGCTGTATCGAAAACATACCGAACCGTGACACCACTGTGTCGTATCGAACCGAACCGTGATTTTTGTGAACCGTTACACCCCTAATATATATATATATATATATATATATATATATATATATATATATTTTTTTTTTTTACTATTAAGTAACTAAAGTTTTAATTATTATTAAGAGGTTAAGTGAATTAAAGTGGCATCAAATTACCGCAGGTGAATGTAACATTACTTCGATTAAGCTTGAACTTAAGACTTAGCCTGAGAGTTAACCTGCCCCAGACCAGGCTAGTTTCCCAGCATAAGTTGCCAGGGTAACTGAGTTTGAACTATCGTAAATTTGATTTATGAAACCGAATCCGCCATTAATAAACCTGACTTATCAAAATAAGCCTGGCTTTTTCTCTAAGCTTGGTTTATGGAACAGCCCTCTGATCTAGTATGTCATCATTCTACAGACTCCAGTGAGGACATCTTGGCATAAAGGGTCAGTAGCTAGTATCAGTAGCAAGGTCAATTTTTGGGCATTCAGTGAATGGAGAGAGAAAAAGTATATTGCTGGTCTAGTGCTTGACTCAGCGGGTCAGTGGGTGTAATTATAAGCCTATTGTTTTGGTTTTGCTGCATTTACTTCAGGGGTGGGCAAACTTGGTCCTGGAGGGCTGATGTCCTGCAGAGTTTAACTCCACCACTTATCAAACAGACATTAATCAGTGTCTTCAAGACCAATCGAAAACGAAAAAGCAGGTGTGTTTGTTTAGAGTTGGAGCTAAACCGTGCAGGACATTAGCCCTCCAGGACCGAGTTTGCCCACCCCCGCTCTACTTAAATAATATTATTCTCCATAATAGTTTTCTATAAAAGTAAACCAGCAATCAAGGGTATATATCAGGGGTCACCAATCTAGGTCCTGGAGGGTGGCTGTCCCCCCTTTAGCTCTAACTTGCCTCAACACACCTGCTTGAAATGCCAAGTATACAGTACCTAGTAAGAATTTGGTGGTATGACCTGGAATTTGGCGTCATTAACATAGTAGCACAGGACATGGTCCATGTTACTAATTAAAATGGCTTATTTCTCTGGATTTATTTCTTCAAAATAAAAATAAACAAGTCAGCAAAAATATAGTGCTTTTTAGATATGTTATTGATAAATCTTACAAAATTACATAATATAACTTTGAGGTCTCCAGCTGCAAAACTAGTGTAATGTTTCTCTCTCATCAAATCAGTGTTTTGCAGCGTTTACATGTCATGATGTAGTATCACTAAATCATGCGTGGAATCTCAACCAAGATGGTTCTAAAAACCGAGAAAATCCCCCAAAAGTTTCCAGCCACTGAGAAAGTATATCTTTGGTACCAATGGTTTTGGTAATTGGCATCTACCTTCACCACAAAGGGCCAGGATAGTAAAGCAATGATACAAGTGTGTGAGATTGTCTGAAAGGTTTAGGGGGTAACACTAGAAGGTAGAAGTCTGTGAATACAATGAAGGTTTGCAGTATTTTCACTGTGTTTGATATGGGTTGCAACCAAAATCTGCAGGAAAGTAGATCTCCAGGAATAGGGCTGGTCACCCCTGTTGTAGATCTTTGACAGAACCAGTCTCTATTTGTGGGGTATGTTATTCCTCATGAACTGTGCATGTCTCTTCCTTGAGCAGGGGTGCCCAAACTCAGTCCTGGAGATGCGGTGTCCAGCAAAGTTTACTTCCAACCCCAATCAGACAAACCTGGACTAGCTGATCAAGCTCTAGTAGGAAAGCTTACTAGAAACGTCCTTGCAGGTGTGTTGAGGCAAGTTGGAGCTAAAATCTGCAGGATACTAAGTTTAGACTCCCCTGGCCTTGAGCAACAACTAATGCTCATAGAACTTTTCAGGGACATTGTAGGCCAGTACACAGTAAGCTTGTTTGAGTTGACCCACACTAGCCTGCGACTGACGGGCAAGATCTGTCATTTACAGTTGTGGTAGAAGTTAAGAGAGTGCGGTCAATTTGGACACTTTGTACTTTCAATCATGCTTTTCATCACATAATCTGACCAATGAGAGTAAAGTGTGTCATCGAAGCATTTTGCAGCTGATTTTGAGAAACTGCAGCGGCTCACCTGAGTGCTTGCTCTTGTTTTGCTACCGTGGTACTTTGATGGCACAGGTTATTATAAGACGGCTTCAGTGGTGAAAAAATTCAGTCAAATTGTCCTATCAGAATGTATTGCTTTTGTCAGGTGGTAGCCAATTTTTGCGGCTTGAAGCCTAGTGATTTGCATACTAATGATAGATATTGTGAAGGTCATATGATGGCTTGAAGGTCACAGGGCTTTATTATGTCATTACTGTTTCGAAACATTTATAAAATGTAATGGTTCTCTGCTTGGGGCACGGTTTTCTTAAGTTGCATAAGTTTGTGGACATTTAAAGGAGACATTTATAAAATAAAAAGGAATAATAGTTAATAGTTTCTTTTTGGCCTGTTAGGAATAGCCCAACATGGAACACATAAACCATCCTTGTCAACACTGGGATAATAAGCTTTTAGGTATAATTAAAGGGCACCTATGGTGAAAAATCTACTTTTCAAGCTGTTTGGACAGACATGCGTGTAGGTATAGTGTATAGACCGTCATATTGGGGTGATATAAACACACCCTGTCCTTTTTTTCAATTTAACAACATAAAAACGATGGACCAATTGGAGCAGTTTTGAGACCGACCGCAACTTGACGTCTCCATAGTAATGTGTATAATCATATCAACAAGACAGGATTTGCGCAAAGCAACCGGGAATAAAAGGTCTGTTCAGTTCGCTAGGATCATCAATCATCATCAAATGTGATTAAGAGTGAGTTTTACAAGTTTAAAATGTTTTTAAAACAGTGCATGTTTGTGATGAATTACAGCGATTAACTACATCTTTACTTCATCAACACAGCCGCGTGTCAGAACAATTATAAAAGAAGACGCTTCAATCCCGGTTTGTGGACATTAAATCAGGTTTATGTTGTACATTAACTTAACAGATATTCATACAGCAGTGGATATTAACCTGTATCCTGTCACATTTGCGTGCAAAAAGAGTCCAAAGCTAAATACGCACGCTATCTGTGTGTGTGACTCATCGTTGCAACTCCACAACAAATGCATCAAATACTCATTGGTAAAGTTCTTACTGTAGTATTTCTTACAAACATTACACGAGATCTGCTTCCTTCATGTCTGTCTGTTGTCTGACGCAGCCAAGGGAGGAGATTGAAGCACGCTGACAGGCACGTGGAAGCGGAGAGCAGGGAGGACTAGCCTTAAAGGCACAGTTCACAAAAACCGCTACCTGATGCTCAGAGCTATAAAATAGAAACTTATGAAAGGTATAATAATAATCTGAGGGGTGTTTTGAGCTGAAACTTTACAGACACATTCTGGAGACACAAAAGACTTATATTAAATCTGGAAAAAGGGGTAACCTAGGTGCCCTTTAATATTAATATTATTATTATGTGTATGTGTCTGTTCAAACACACACCCAAAACCCAGAGTGTCCACTTTCACTCCACTTCAAATCGGGTGTACAGAATCCGTTTGGGAAAAAGTCTATTTATCACTATGGAGCGCGTCTGAGAATCACGCACCGCTACGAGAACTGTTTTGAGAATTGCATAGGAGGGGCAATGGCGCCTGTAATGAAAAGGAAGGGAATCCCACCATTTTTATTTATTCATTCATTCATTTTCTTTTCGGCTTTGAAGGATTTTATTATTATGCTTGTTGAAGTATGATCTATTTCTCTTGTTCTCTCTGCTGTTTTTCTGAAAGGTTGATTCTAGTATGTGAACATTCCAATTTTCTGTGTATGCCAGCCACCCTTCCAAGGACACTCACGTACCACACTAGATAAGCGCACACACACACACACACACACACACACACACACACACACACACACTTTGCCAGATGTAAGCGGTCTTTGTCTCACTGTTTTGTCCCTTTTTATGGTAATACCTTCCTGTGTTAGGGCTCAGCCATAGGCGTGTCCTCAATGTGTATATATTGTTGGTTTTTCCTCCCTTGTGTTAGAATTAAATCATACTGAACCATTCAGCTGATTTTCTTCTCATCTTTCCGAGCGCTCGGACGATTCTGATGCAGACACTCACTGGTGACACAATAACAGATAAAAGGGACCCGAGAAAGAGAATTTTCCTACAGTTTGGGGGCTCGTCCGGGATATATCTGGTCAGGTAAGAGAATTTCTATTCACATTACCTGATTAGATATATCCTGTTTTATCTGTAGAATTTTGTAGACTAGGGGGTTAACCTGCATAGTTGTGCCTAACTCTCAATTAACTTTGGGGTTACACATTATGTGGAAGATCACATCGGCGTATGTGATGTTGGGTTATCCTGCATAGTTGTGCCTAATTCTCAATTAACTTTGGGGTTACACATTGTGTGGAAGATCACACCGGCGTGTGTGATGAAGCGCTTCAGAAAATAGATTAGGGCATAATAACAAATTGTCATCAGTGAGTTTTCTCATCATGGGTCAAACTTATCCAAAGCCTGAGCCCAGTGATACCCCCGTAGACTGGATGAATAAATGTGGGTGGGGATTTTACACTAAACCATATATCTCAAATTTAGCGGGATGGACTGAGGGTCAATCCCAGTGGCGAGATTACCCACGAGAAGGGACATTCGACTCCAGTTATTTAAAATCTGCCTACAACATGACTTATGGTGATATGGGAGATTCTGAATGGGATATAAAATATATGAAGGAGGCCTATGACACATGGTATAAGATGAGTTCGATTTGGAACGATAAAAAGAATATCTATGTTCCTAAAGCTGTGTTAAAGACGGTCCCAAAACCCCCGAAGGGCCGTGAAAGGGGGTGCGGGTAGTAACTGTTACAGTTCTCTGCCCCCCTATGCTGCCCCTTTGGCCCCTACTGCCCCTGCTGAATTGGGCCCCAGCAAGGCACCAGCTAAAAAACAGACATGCGGTTCCCCAGCACCAGTGAGCGCTGTTGCTCCAACTTCTAACATTTATCCCTCAACAAAACAGTGGCAACAGAAACGTAATGAATGCAATGATGATAATTATGACAGACCTGAAGATGCAGGTCCAGGTGAAGGGTCTGCAATAGACCCCCCAAAGAATGTAGCTGCAGTTTGGGTGGCCAAAGCCAGAGGCATTGACATTGTGCCTCCCTCACCCAGCGCACTGAAAGATCTGATCTCTTTGCTTCCTGGTGTTGACAACCCCATGGCTTTTGTCGACATGTTAATTAGGAGTTCGCGTCATTGCCAGTTAATTGGGGCAGATTACAGATTTGTATTACAAGCCAAAATGGGTAAGGATTATGATGATGCTGAAATTTCTGAGAAAATTCCTGCGTTGTGCCATGAGAATGATAAAGTTAGACATGAAAAAGAAACAAAAGCTGAGGATGAGGACAGGGCTATTACCAGATCCAAAGTGTATGTCACGTTACCCTGGAGAGATCGCCAGGATGAGTTGCTTGGTGAATTACGCACACAACTGACCAAATATTTGGTGGAAAAAAGAACTGCCAATCGTGACTTGTCTCATGTCACTGCCTGTAAGCAAGAAAAGGGCGAGACAGTCCCCACTTTCTATAGACGGTTTGCTGAGGTGTGGGTCAGTGTGGGAGGATTGGATCTGGATGAGGGTGCGGCCAATCCAATTTTCCTGTCCACATTTCTAAAATAATTGCCTGCCTGGTTGCAGAGATGTCCTAAAAAATCATTTATGCGACAGAAATAGCTTGACTGTCAGGGCTGCCGGTGAGAAGATCAGGACATTGGAAGGTGATGGTATGTTCCCAGATTGGAGAGAGAATACGGCATGTGTGTTTGTACAAGGAAAGGGTAGGAGTAAGCAGAATAAAGGAAGTCACCAAAATAGAGGGGGTTGGAGTCAATCCAGACCAGGAATCTGTAACTACTGTGAGAAGTCAGGACATTGGGTTAAAGAATGTAAAAAGAAACAGAATGATCAGAGAAGGAGTCAGCAGTTGGCTAATAACGTGCAGGGTGAATACCAGCAGCCCAATCATTATCAGCAACAACAGCAGCAATCACAGCAATATCATCCCTCCTGATTCCTCAGGAATTTTGATAGATGCCAATGGCCGTGTGTGCATTCCTTCTGCTTGTGCACCTTTTCTCGTCCGCGAGTTTCACGGTGTTACACATCGCGGCCGAAGAGGGGTACTAGACACAATGATGTCTTTTCTGTGTATACTTAACTTATCACATCATGTTAACAGTACATTAGACAGATGTTTAATTTGTGCTCAAAACCATGTGACCAAACCACAGGCTAAACACCAACAGCTGAAAATGCCAGAGGGCCCATTCCAGCAATGGCAGGTAGATTTCACTCATCTTCCTAAGAGGGGACCACATAAATATCTTTTGGTGTTTGTAGACAGGTTTTCAAAATGGGTAGAAGCTTTCCCCTGTGCGAAGGAAGATGCAAAAACTGTAATCTTGTATCTAACAAAAGACATTATTCCTAGATATGGTATACCATGTGGCATTGACTCTGACAAAGGCACTGCCTTCACAGCAAAGGTAATCCAAGGCCTTGCTAAAGAATTAGACATTACATGGCACATGCACATACCATATCACCCACAGTCATCAGGTGTAGTAGAAAGAACCAACAGAACAATTAAAGACAAATTGAGAAAAGCTATTCAGGACATGGGACGGTCTGACTGGCCTGCATAACTCCCAGTGGTACTGGCGGACATGAGAATGTCCCCCCATAAGGGACTCCAGGGGCTGTCACCCTATGAGATAGTAATGGGTAGACCCTTTCCAGCCCCCTGGAGGAAGGGAGGGTATGCACTGGGTGATGGCTCATGTGATGTTCATATTAGTGAGTACACGCAACAACTGATTGGGGTTTTGAGCCAATATTGGGCTAAATTACATTCCTGCGCAGCACCAATGCCAGAGGATAAAACACACCCCTTTAAGGTTGGGGACAAAGTATTGATTAGGCAATTTGTTAAGATGGGTCAAGGTCTTTCTGATACCAGATATAGTGCACCCACTGAAGTTGTTGCGGTTACTCGAACTGCTGTCTTAACTTCCTCTTTTCCACAGTGGATTCATGCAACCAGACTGAAGGAAGCTCCACCTGTTGTTTAAATTTGTTTGCATATCTATGTATATACAGTCATAATCTGTCTTGAGATTTCCTTTTCTTCACAGAGGGGCGCCCCCATCTAAACCCAGTGCTGGTCAGCCAACGTTGGATAACACCTGAAGCACAAACTGCATAGTTGCTATCGGATCGGAGAAGCTGAACACGCAGTACCGTTATTAAATAGCAACTGTCAGTTTGCATCATGACCTGGAGAAGTGTGTCTGTTGTAGTGACTGGACTGATCACCTTATGCCTGGTGGCGTGGCTTTCGTTACCTGTCTTACGCCAGACATTTTGATTGGGAGGAAGAACCAGGGGATGACCCCATTGGGGTAAACTTGTGGTATAAATATGTGAAGGTTTTGGTAAAATCGTACAATGTGTCAAACTGTTATGTTTGTTCAGTAATGCCTCACTCAGCCAAACAGAACACCCTATATGGTAGGCAAATGAATAAAACTCAGGCCAAGTGTTATGCAAGTTTTGCTGGATGTGGCTATCAGAACCCCCAAATTCAAATAGACGATTATGATATTGATAGGATAGGTTTTAAAATGGCACCTGTGATTCAATGTTTTGGGTAAAATTTAATCATACAGTACCTCACAAGGAAGACCAATTGGACACAAGGTTTTCTTTAACCACACCTTGAAACATCCTATGTGCTACAATCAGACCAATGGCACCATCTATATGGGCAGCACTCTGAACTGTGAACAGGTTGCGGTTGATGGTGAGGGGGCACCCGTGGACGTCTCTGAACGTTCCAATGGCACCTATGTCATCCAGGGCGGATGGTGGCTATGTGGACGAACAGCCTACATGTCACTACCTGTTAATTGGACTGGACAGTGTGCCCCCATACATGACCACACATTCATTATGACCGCTGTATCACGCACTGGATCAAGGAGACGACGAAGTGTGCCCACTTTTGCCCCCCATGACCCAATATGGGGTCAGGACGTTCCTGAAGAGTTCAAATTATGGTCCACGAGCAACAAGGTCACATTGACTTTGTTTCCTAATATAGGTGTGGGAAAGGTTATGCTGAGACTTGAAACCTTGGATTACAGGTTGGGTTTATTTGTTAATGCGTCACAGGTGATAGATAAGGCCCAGAATAAAGAGATCTCTAAAATTAGGACTATGGTAATGCAAAACAGGATGGCACTTGACCTTTTGACTGCCTCTACTGGAGGTGTGTGTGTATTGCTAAACACAACATGTTGCACTTACATATCAGATGACGTTAACAGTGATGCTATGACCAATGCCTTAGGCACCCTGACTAAGTTAAAGGATGTAATGACAGCTGATTATCGCCCTGATCATAACGGTGGATGGAATATTTTCCACAATCTTTTTGGCTGGGTGACGCCCTTTATATCAATGATGATCCCTGTTATTATTGTTATGTTGCTGATTTGCCTTTGTGGCCCATGCCTTGTACAATGTATAATGAATCGTGTTTATGCCACCATTGAGAGTATGACTGGTCGTGGATATGAGCGTATTCCTATGCGTTAGGCTTTTTAGAGCCTAAAAGAGGGGATTGAAGGATTTTATTATTATGCTTGTTGAAGTATGATCTATTTCTCTTGTTCTCTCTGCTGTTTTTCTGAAAGGTTGATTCTAGTATGTGAACATTCCAATTTTCTGTGTATGCCAGCCACCCTTCCAAGGACACTCACGTACCACACTAGATAAGCGCACACACACACACACACACACACACACACACACACACTTTGCCAGATGTAAGCGGTCTTTGTCTCACTGTTTTGTCCCTTTTTATGGTAATACCTTCCTGTGTTAGGGCTCAGCCATAGGCGTGTCCTCAATGTGTATATATTGTTGGTTTTTCCTCCCTTGTGTTAGAATTAAATCATACTGAACCATTCAGCTGATTTTCTTCTCATCTTTCCGAGCGCTCGGACGATTCTGATGCAGACACTCACTGGTGACACAATAACAGATAAAAGGGACCCGAGAAAGAGAATTTTCCTACAGGCTTAGTCCCTTTGTTAATCAGGGCTCGCCACAGCGGAATAAACTGCCAACTTATCCAGCATATGTTTTATGCAGGGAATGCCCTTACAGCTGCAACCCATCTCTGGGAAACACCCATACACTCTCATTCACACACTCATACACTACGGACAATTTAGCATATCCAATTCACCTATACTGCATGTCTTTGGACTGTGGGGGAAACCGGAGCACCCGGAGGAAACCCACGCGAACACGGGGAGGAACATGCAAACTCCACACAGAAATGCCAACTGACCCAGCCGGGGCTCGAACCAGCAACCTTCTTGCTGTGAGGCGATTGCACTACCTACTGCGCCACCGTGATGCCCATTTTAACATTTATTTCAAAGTATTTCAAAACAGATTCACATTTAAAAGCAAGGGGCGTCCCCTGGTGGTTCGGCGGTTGCGTATAGGGAGGATCAGCTCTTTAATGTTTATTGCCACCCTTCTAGATTGATTAAAAATACAGGAGAAATACAAGAAAATACCTTTACGGGATGATAGCGAGATGGAGTTGTAAAATACGAGAGAATCTCGGGAACAACAGGAGGGTTGACAGATATGATATAAACCTTGAAAATGTGTTAAATAACTAATTATGTAGACATTTTTAATGACATTAGATAAGCACATTTATACTTTCGATTTAAAGTTCACAATATGTTAGAAAAAAATAATTTCTAATGCATGGTCTGCCTGAGTTTTTGTTGCATTTACACAGTTTGACCACCAGGTGTCTCTAGCACATGGTGTTTCTAACTACAAAACCATGAATTATTTTGTGAAGCAGTTAACTCAGTTGTTGCCAAATGTTTAAAAAGTTTTGTTTCTCCCATCACTACTAAAAAAATGCAAATGATTAATATTACAGAAAGCAAAAAGTGTTACTCGAATTCATAAACGAACATTCATTACGAACAAATAAACAATGTCCACACAGTAGGGTTGGTTTCTTGATTTATTGTCCATGTAGTAATAACATTCATAAAACAAAAAAAACACTTACAATAAAGGAGCTTGGAAGTCTATGGAAGAACTATATTTGCTGCCACAAATACTTGTTTAAGTAAACCCAAATTCAAGCATTTAATCACATGATGTGAACATGTGACCTACTCACCACACAGTAAATGCCGTCCTCTAGTGGATGAACAACAATATTCACCAATATTTGCATTTTTCTTGCACTACTCTTGATCTCAAAGTATTGCCAAAATCATTCTCAATACATGTAATAACAAAGCAATAGTAAATTACTCTTCATTGAAATATTAATCACATTTTTTCTTAGATCATATTTGACACACTTCCCATTTCATGGATTTATTATATCGTTTTTTTAAACTTTAATTCAGTCTGCTGATTTGGTGTCATTTGTTTAATATATTATGCTGTATGTAAGATATTGCTTTAACATTATTTAAGGTGTTTAGTCTTTCCACTCCTCAGCATCCTCGTCTCACCCCTTTGCCAACCTATTAATAATTTTCTAGAACCACCCATGTATGTTTGATAAGAGAAGTATCTGCAATGTACAATAAAAAACAGTACCGCTTTACAGCCTCATTAAGTGATTACTGGTAGAAATATGATTTTATATCAATAATGTGTCTGTCATAATCATACAATGAGTGCTAATAATGTGACTTTTATGGCTTATGGATTAAATTGAGTAGTTTGGACCTGGATCAGCCATTTGGGAACTCTCATATTGGAGATATATCTTTTTTCTTCTGGTTTACCAAGGCATTGTTGCTCCAGTGTAGTCCAGAAATCCACCATGCTGCTTCTCAGTAAGACCACCAATGACACGCAGCATTCCCTCCACACTTTCTTTCGGTTCAAGTGTCGCCTGGTGAAAATAAAAACAAACATGTCACTATGTAAAAAAGCTATTTAAATACCTTTCTCAAATATATTTAGAATATTAAAGTTAAAATGTTATAAAGATAATGTCAATGAATGTGCAAATGGTTTAAAAATCATTAAAATCAGCATGACCCAAAGATTTAGAGGAGAACATTAAGACCATCATGTGGTTTAAAATAAATTCATAAAAGCGACATTGTAATCATACCAGGCCTGTAGCCAGCCTGGTGAAAGAGCTGGTTCTTTTTTCTTAAAAAATTGACCTTTCTGCAGTTATACGCCTCATTTAGTTATGAGACTTAAATACTGCATTTCAGTGACATTTTAAGCACTATTTTTAGCTGGATTAGCTTGTCGGATGGTCATAATAAGCACTCCTTTTGATGTATCAAAAATATTTCCTAAATATTATGAATAATGAAATATGGAAAATACTTATTTTTTAAATACAAATGTATTACATCATATATCATTAGAAAAAAAATAGAAATCTGTTAAAGTTTTAAATCAAAAACTGTGGCCTATTGTCATTTAGTAGGCAAATAAATAACTGGCCAGCACATTTAATTTTCCTCAGTCACAATTTGGCCATTTGAATAAAAAAATGAATGAAAGCATAATAATAATAATAATAATAATAATAATAATAATAATAATAATAATAATAATAATAATAATACACTGTAAAACCCATCAGTCAACTTTATCAAATAAATTGAGTGTAGTTAACTCAAAATTTACTGAAAGTTAATTCTACTTATTTGAAAAGAGTTTTGAACTCAGTGTTGAAGGTAATGAGTTAATTAAATACCTCATTATTTCAACTTAAATGCAGTAAGTACACAGTGCGCATATAGTTTTTTTTTTAACTCAAATGGTTTGTAGCAATCGGTTTCCTTAAACGGTTTGAGTTGCCTTATTGGGTTTTACAGTACTCAGTTGGTTTGAGTTCTCTTCATTTATTGGGTTTTACTGTGCTCAAATTGCTTCGTTTACTCAAATGGATTAAGTTCACAGTACTCAATAGGATTTTTTTTAACTTAAATGGTTTGTCGCAATCGGTTTCCTCAAATGGTTTGAGTTACCTTCACTTTTTGGGTTTTACCATGTAATATTAATAATAATAATAATAATAATAATGTAGAGCTTTTTTCTAGCATCTCTTGTAAAAAAAGAACATTTGAAAATTCATAGATAACAACAATAGCCAAAATAGTATTCAAATTCATTTTAATATGGTCCGCTTTTGGTGCTTCACACTTTTTTATTGGTATTTTTTAGTTTCAAAAAAAAGGGCCAAGATTTAGATGAAAAGTTACTTGTAAAATGTTTTCTCTATTTAAAAACAATACAGTAGTGAAAGATGACTTCACTTACGCAGCTTGTAAAATTAAAATATTTGTTAGGATTGGCCAAAACTGATTAGCTCAAGTCCCGCCAAAACGGGAGTATTCCGCTTGCTTTGTCTTTTTCGATGGGTTATTTTCACTATTTATGATGGCATAGCAGTCAAAATAGGACAAATGAGCTCATGTATGGAACAAATTCTGGACCTTTGCCAGTAAAGGGTGGGTCTTCCGGACCACCCATGGTGGGCCTGCAACAAACTGTTTGAACTGCACTAAATGTGTGTCATAGACTTTTCACATTTACCATTCAGATCTATTGGTTTCCATTGACTACATACTTTTTCATCGTCCTATATTTGTGACTTAAGTTTAAAAATCATTTAACATGAATCAATAAATGTTGGTGTTTTTTGATGGAGTGGCTCCCGAGCTCCGTTTCACGCAACGTACGAACATTGGCAAACACATCAAACATGCCAAATACCTACAAAAAAAAAAGTCTCTTGAAGCAAAAAAAGTGCCGTTTTTGCCATTTCCAGGCGTTGTATAAAGAAACCTCCTAGGGATTTTATCCGATCAACACCAAAATTGGGTATTGTTATCTAATAGTCTTGGCGATGTTAAATTGCGAAGATCTAGAGTTTTCATCGAAGGGTGTGTCCGTAACAGCCTCACAGATTTTGATGTTTTGCCACGAAACAGGAAGTTGTTCATTGTCCGATCTGCCTCAATATACACACATTTGATAAGAGTCGTGTCCTGAATACGTTTACATGCCAATATTATATTTCAGTTATAGCACCACTTACTGGCAAATAGTAATAACCTGTTTTACACTGTAACAAACTCCTCACAGCACTCACATCTTTTCCACCGAGATCAGTCTTCACCCATCCCGGATGAAGCGCCATGCAGAGGATCTCATCCCCCTTTACCTCCTCAGCAGCCAAAACAGTCAGCATGTTAAATCCTGCCTGATAGATAAACACAACATTTGAGATACAGATCAACTCAATACCTCAGGGGCAGTGACATGAATCCAGTGTTACTTTTGCAAAAGCGAGACTTCGGTGTACCTTGCTCACACAATATGGCAGCACTGGGAACTGAGTGAACATTGCTGGCATTTTGGTCATAGATCCTCCAAGAGTGGAAATGTTGATGATTGCTGCTTTTTTACTGGACATGCCTGGTGTCCCGCTGGCTTTGGCCGCTGTCTGTAGATATGGCAGATACTCCTACATAGAAGAAAGAGAAAAATACATGTCTTTGTAATTAAAAAGTTGAACTGACACAGCTTCCATAAAGGTACCATGAATGATGATTTCTGACTTGGGATTTGTTACACTTTTTGGCCTATTTTTGCAACGCATGCTCTGTTCTGTTGTTTGTCATTATCTTGAAAATGTGTTTTTTAATTGCATTACAAGAACAATAATTAAAAATAAAAATTAAGAAATACAGTACTTACAATTTTTTTTAACATCAAGGAACAAATCAATAGAAAATAAAAACAAAAAATAAATAAAATTACAGTTGACATATACAGTTGAAGTCAGAATTATTAGCCCCCCTGAATTATTAGACTGCTTGTTTATTTTTTCCCCAATTTCTGTTATCGGAGAGAAGATTTCACATTTCTAATCATAATAGTTTTAATAACTCATTTCTAATAACTGATTTATTTTATCTTTGCCATGATGACAGTAAACAATATTTGAATAGATATTTTTCAAGACACTTCTATACAGCTTAAAGTGACATTTAAAGGCTTAACTAGGTTAATTAGGTTAACTAGGCATTAATTAGGTTAGGGTAATTAGGCAAGTTATTGTATAACGATGGTTTGTTCTGTAGACTATCGAGAAAAAATATAGCTCAAAGGGGCTAATAGTTTTGTCCCTAAAATGGTGTTTAAAAAATTAAAAACTGCTTTTATTCTAGCCGAAATAAAACAACTAAGACTTACTCCAGAAGGAAAAATATTATCAGACATACTGTAAAAAATTTCCTTGCTCTGCTACACATTATTTTGAAATATTTATAAAAGAAAAAAAAAAGAAAAAAATCAAAGGGGGGCTAATAATTCTGACTTCAGCTGTAAATTGCATGAAATTCACATGAGAAAATGATTCCAAAATAGCATACATTCTTACAGATTTTTAATTTTTTTAAATATTTTTTAGGGTTTCGATGTAATGCTTAAGATCAAATTTAAACAAATAAATGTTAGGTTTATGATTGGACCATTTTTGTTTGTTTACATTGTACACAATACCTGATTCCCATATATAATCATTAAATTAATAAACAAATTTTGCTCCAAAGTTTTATTATTATTATTGTATGTCAAAAAATATCTTTACAAGAAAAAAGAATTTTTAATCTTGTAAGTTTAAATATAAGATATTCAACTTCAAACCAAAACATTTGGGTATATGTATATTAGTAGTAAAAGTAGGCGACTGATCACTAATTGAGTGATGTAATAAATTAATAGTGAACACAAACCTGAGGCAATTATAGTGACAGAACAAACTGACTGGTCAGAACTACTAGTAGAGATAGAGCTAACACTTTACAATAACAGTACATGCATAATGATGTATTAATGTCAACTAAACATTACTTTATTATGAATTAATGATGAGTTAATCATGAACTAACGTAAACTACAACATTAATCACAAGAGTTCATCAGTAAATAATGGTTCCCTTGATTACTTGTTAGTACATGTTGTTAATGTATTAATTAACATTTCAAGAGTTCCCGCTTAGCTGATGATTTAATAGAAGCTTATTTGGCATGCTGTCCCGGGAGAGAGCCCTGAGCTTAAGGGATACTCGAGCCCAGGGCTTCCTCCCGTTCGTAGAGCGAGAGGGGAGCTTAAGCTTAGGTAGATCTCAAACTCCCCGTTGCGATAGCTTAGAGAAACTCTTGAGGAGGAATAGAGTTGGACTGTTATATTTAATGCTTATTCTATTATGCGTTAAGTATATTTTTTGCGTGTGGGAGGAAACCGGAGGACCCGGGGAAAACCCACGCAGACACGGGGAGAACATACAAACTCCGCACAGAAACACCCGCCATCCTGGCGAGGACCGGGGCTGGCAGTGTTCTTGCTGTGGGGCAACAGTGCTAACCACTGGGCCGCCGTGTCGCCCGTTCTAAGAAAGGAGGAGAAAGGGGAGGAAGGGGGGTTTCTTCCATACGAAGATAGCAGTGGACTGAAACAGTGGTTATTTATAGTATATGTGGGATCATATGATTGGAAGATCATAATTAGTTAATGCGAGACCAGCTGTGGTAAATCATAAGCACGTGGTCCTCTCGAAATTAGTTTATGTATAAACTTCACTTCAAGAGTTCCCGCTTAGCTGATGATTTAATAGAAGCTTATTTGGCATGCTGTCCCGGGAGAGAGCCCTGAGCTTAAGGGATACTCGAGCCCAGGGCTTCCTCCCGTTCGTAGAGCGAGAGGGGAGCTTAAGCTTAGGTAGATCTCAAACTCCCCAAAATGCAATTAAATAAACGCTCGGGACAGCAGCCGCGTATCAGAAAACACCCCAAAAGGCAAGGAGACTATAGCTATATCCGGCTGCTGGATATAGAATAAGGGAAAGATAGGCTCCAGCGGGAGGCCTGACATGGGAGGGTTAGGGTGGGCTCTAAGGGGCATTGGAACTGTAGATGAAGCTGTAGATAGAACAACCAGCGGTATGTTAAGCTAGGGGAGTGGGAATGTGATGAGGAGGGCCGAAGAGGAGGACTCTTGCAGGAGGTGGATGGGTGAGACTCTTGCGAGAGTCGAAGCTCAGTTTGACCTCTGCGGAAGTCAGAGCTGGGGAGGGGGGGTGGGGGGGGGGGGTTCCTTAGTAGTTCGAGCACTCGGCTGAGTTATCCTAAGGTACATGGGATGAGTGGAGATGCAGGGCATCAGGGGCGGGGGGGGGGGTATGAAAGCTCGGAAGGACCCCTGTGGGGATCAGAGCTTAGGGGTGGGAGCTTAAGTAATTTAGAGAGAAATTGGAAGGAGGGAGATGTAAAGAGGGAAGGAAGTAACTCCTGCGGGAGTTAGAGCTCGAAAGGCCCCTGCGGGATTAGAGTGGAGGTTTAAGCGGGAGGGGAGAGAAAGTTGGAAATGGAGTATTGAAGATTTTGAAAGGTTAGGGGAGAACAAGCATGTTAGGGTGGTTCTTGTGGGAGTTGGTGCAAGATTGCGTGATACTTGCAGTGAGGAAGGGTGCGGGTGGGAGGGGAGTAACTCCTGCGGGAGTTGGAGCTCGGAGGGACCCCTGCGGGGGTCAGAGCTTGGGAGTTAGGGCTTAAAACAGGAGAGGGAGTAGACAAGGGTGTTTGAAGATAAGGGAGGAGCTTAAGACTGGATAGTAGAGTAAGCAAAGATGTTGGGGGTGCTTGGTGCAGGAAGGTAAGGACTCGGCATCTGAAAAAGAGGGGAACATACAGACGTTATATAAATATATACACATATATATTAATACATGCACATACACTCATACGCATGCATATGTACATGCACGTACCTATGTACGTATACCTATGCATACACGCACGCACACATATAATCACGCACGCCAATGTGCATACACAATGTCGGGGTTTTGGATAGATTTGAGAAGTCAGGGCAGGGGCAGTGGACTTCTGCATGAGGAGGCTGGGAAGAGACTCTTGTGATAGTCAAGACTCTAGCTGGCTCCTGCGGGAGTTGGAGCTCGAGAGGACCCCTGCGGGGATCAGAGCTTGGAGGTGGAAACTTAAATGAGATAAGAGAAAGTTGGAAGTAGGAAGTTGGAGAGAGGGAAGAAACTTAAAGCTGGAAAGTAAGGCAAGCAAAGGCAGTGGAAACGCTCGATGCAGGGAGAAGGAAAGGTTAAGAAAGCTGAAGGGGGGGGGGGAAACATGTATAATTTTATAAACTCAATACATACATACACAAAAATGCATACAAAAACATGCCACATTATGCTTGGGTATGTGAATGGGAGTAACTCCTGCGGGAGTTGGAGCTCGGAGGGACCCCTGCGGGGGCCAGAGCTTAAACAGGAGGAGGGAGAAAGTTGGGAGTAGGGTGTTGAGGAGAGGGACGGAACTTAAAGCTGGGAAGTAAGGTAAGCAAAGGCAGTGGAAGCGCTTGATGCAGGAAGGAAGGGTTAAGAAAGCTGAAAAGGGGGGAACAAACATTATAATTATATATACACATACACATATGATACATACAAACAAAAAATGCATACCAAACATGCAACATTAACATATATGAATAACTACGTATGTTGAGGTGGCTCTTGTGAGAGTTGAGTGCAAGGCTGCGTTATGCTTGGTACGAGGAATGGGTGGGGAGTAACCCCTGCAGGAGTTGGAGCTTAGAGAGACTCCTGTGGGAGTCGGAGCTTGGGGTGATGCTAAGGTGGAGGAAGGAAGTTAAATGAGAGTCAAAGGTAGGGAGTAAATGGCTGGGAGAAAACAGCAAAAGCGATCAACGCTGGCGCTGGAAGTAACATGATTAATATGCAGAAATAGACAATACAATAAACAAAATACTAAAAAGGACTATTATGCAGGATAACCATAATGTAGACCTTTGGTGGATAACTATATGGAAAAAAAATAAAATAAATAAATAAATAAACTGGTGCAGCGGATGCACTCAACGCTGGAATGGGAAAGAAAGAGGAAGGTAGCTGAAAGTAAAAGGTATACTATACAGTTAGTATGCAAATGGAACCGTATAAGAAATAAAAGGATAATAATAAACTACTATGCAGAACAAATGAATTAAAGCAGCGGAAGCACTAGCAGCTGTAGGTAACACAAACATACTATACAATTACTATACAGAATATACAAACTATGCAATAAGAAGGATACAGCAGTGGGAGCATACAACGGTCGCCGGGGGAAGGAAAGGGGAGAGCTGTTGGAGGTAATGCGATTATGCAGAATAAACAATGTAGATACTGGTGAATGACTATACGGAATAAATAAACTGATACAGTGGAAGCACTCAATGCTGGCAGTGGACACAGGAAGGTGAGGCTCTTGCAAGAGCGGAAGCACGTGCTGACCCCTGCGGAAGTCTGAGCTTAGGGTCTTGCTAAGGTGGAGAAAGGAGATTAGATGAATCAAAAGCAAGGGTTAAGAGCTGGGAAGGAACAGCGGAAGCACTTAACACTGGCAGGGGAACTGAAAGGTGAGGGTGATAGGGGGGGGCTCTTGCGAGAGCCGAAGCTCGTGTTGATTCCTGCGGCAGTCTGAGCCATAGAGGGGTTTGCCAGCGATCAACAGAGAGATGGCTTTAGCTAGAGGATAAAGGGGTGGCTAAGGTAGGGCTGAGGGGTTTGAAAGAACCAACAGGGGTTCTTTGAGGTGAAAGATTAAGGCGAATTTAGGATTTGAAAAGCTTCAGAGGACCAACAATCGAGGGTCTGGATCTGATGCTGGGAAAGCCCGTTAATGACTGCTGTGGTGGCAGTGCCAATTCTGAAAGAATGGCTGGAAAATGGTTCGAGAGGGAATCCTGAGAGGCAGAGGACTTTGAGGTGTTTCTGGAACCAGAGACGTGATACTGGACGATTAGCGTCATCAGTAAAACAGAGGGGCTGGGGGGTTTGTTTCTTGTGATCTCCTTGAGTGTAGGGATGCTTAAAGAAATGTCGTTTCTGGAAAGGGAGGGATAGGCGTTGGGTTGGGGTCCACTTCTGGAGCTGGTGACCAAAGTTCTGGATAGAAAAAAAGAGAAAGAGTCAGTTATTTGATTTTGCAACCTGGCACGTGTTAAGCATACATGATAAATTGTTTTTTGGCTGATGTTTAAATAAGATGAATGAGAATGCTAGAGGTAGACCATTTGTCTCCCTTTAGTATGACGGCAGCGACCATTGGGCACAGTTTGAAGAAAGCTGATGAACAATGGTTTTCTGGAGTGGAAATCGACGGGGCCGTGTGGTGGCGAACCAGAGGACTCTGAGTAACCTTTGAACTCAACTGATGGGGCAGCGCCAGTATATAGGCTAATATCGAATGGGGGTGTGAACAAATCGCTGTAGAAGGAACAGCTATTCCAATGCTTAAGGAAGGCAATCCATAAGCTGAGTTCATTGTGGGTGGGTTTGGTGAGAGAAATTGTGTCTTCTAAATCATGGACTGTGGTAGGGAGCTGGAGGAGGCAAGTTTTAAATAGGTACCCTTGTGGTATAATTCGCATGGTAAAATTTAGGTGGCTGAGGATGAATAACAATACATGTTTTGTTCAAGTCTGTTTTCTTGAAAAATGAGGGATATAAGAAAATAATCTAAGTTGATGCCTAGAAATTCAATAGATGTATTGGGTCCAGCCTCTGCGAGAGGAATACCTAGATTGGCGAAAACCTTTGGGTGATCTCTAGGTGTTTGGCTGGAAGCGATGTGGGGGGAAAGATGATTAGAATATCATCTAAAAGTTGGATGAGACTTAGGAAATTATTAGATAGAATCCATTAGTCAGAGAACTTGCGAGTTGCAGTGCTTATGGGACTAATGCATGAAATCTTGAATGGTGGGGCAGAGAATGGTCCAATCATAAAGTGGTTGTTGATCTCTTTTTTAAATAAGATGATCGACAGTTCCGGGTTCTGAGATAGCTGATTAAAGATTAGGACGAAAGACTAATGGAGGGGAGAGCTGAGTGGAGAGCCGGGTGGAATCCGTGGGTTAGACCTGAAATGAGAAAGTCAAAAAAAAAATTAGTGTCAGGGTGAGAACGCAGTTCTCTAGCACGGTGAGGACTATTTACAGGAATAGACAGATAATGCTTAAGGAATTTTTGGTAGACATTTGTCCCCCACAAGATGGTGGAGGGATGGAGAGCTGAGGATATGGAACATGGCTTGGCTGGTGGTCCTGGAAATACCTCTTGAAGGCAGAGTAGGTGAAGTGATAAGTTTAAATCCTTGTGGCATATTACGATCGGACTTCTATGTTTGATGTGTAGAATATTTTCATTAGCTGGGTAATTTCCAAAAGTTAAATGCTATCGGCAGTGGTGGGGTTTATTTATTCATTTATTTATTTACTTACTTGCCTTCGAAAACACTGTTGACATTTAATTTGTACTTGAACTGTACTTATTAGAAACTGTGTCACTGGAATTTTGGCTATGGGCTTTTCTTTAAACCATGATTAAAAAACATTTGCGTTTGGAATCTTAACATGATTAAAATTAGAAGCATAACTTGCCCAATTCATTCACAAGTCTTGCAACCGAGTATGTTCATGAACTATCAGGAGAGAGGGTGGGACTATCTCATGTTCTGAGAGCTCTTGGATGGTGACACTTCTCCTTTCAGCTATTGGCTCGATGGAGTGTCAATCAAAAGTGCAAAGGTCAGCAGCCATTTTGTAGACCAAATTACAAGTGTTTGTCTACAAGATGCTACTTTACTGAACGCACTCCAGTTACTAATTTGGATGACAGCAGTGTATCCATGGATGTTTATAAAAATAAGTTATGTACTAATGTTTTATGTATTGGGTTGCTTTGATCCCTGCAGTCGAATTACTACGAGCTGTTAAAATGTTATGGACCTGTGGACAGGCCGGAGGCTTGAGAGGTGGGTTTATTTGGTTTGTTATAATTTCTGGTTGGACACAGTTTAACGGGGACACTAAGTCGAAAGTATTTGTGTCTTTTAAAATGGTTTAAATTATTCTAGTCACGCCTTTGTAAAGATATACGAAATGTTTAGTCTTGTTAGAGAGTAGTTATTTTGCAAGGCTTCCCCTTAAGGCATGCTATGTACGTTACCACAGGTGGACTGCTGAGAGAGCAGTGAGAGTTGGGCTTCATTGCAGTGGCTGTAGTCTCAGGGAGAGCAGGGCTCTGGTTGCAGTTGTAGATGTTTGTTGGTTATTTCCATATTGCTAGGTTAGAAATGTAATGCTGTAAAAGTTTTTTAGAGCTAGAGCTTTTTAGTAGCAGGAAGTGCTCTTCCATACGAAGATAGCAGTGGACTGAAACA